>VXAA01004800.1:89950-112857 GCA_013399115.1 Anseranas semipalmata | reverse complement strand
GCCCCGCCGGGGAAGTTTCTGAGCCCTGAGGTTTCCCCTCCCCAAGGCCCAGCCGCGGGGGCTTGAGGCCGCGGCCGGGGCTGGGACGAGAGCGGGGCCCCCTCGGCCAGGGAGCCTGCGGCCCGGTCCCCGCGACTGAAGTGCTTCACTTGCTGCATCTGTGGAAAGAGGGGAGGGGTGTTTGTACCTGTGGCAGAGAGGCTCAGCTCTCCAGATGAGCGGTGAAACGGTGGAGCTAAGCCTACTGTTAGCAGCCGGGTGGGGAGAGTTCGGTGGAAAAGTTTGTTTCCCTGTGTGGGTCAGGATGCTGTCCCCTCCAGTGGCTGCGTTCTGGCCTCGGGCAGAGCCGTGCCTCTGTGCTGGGCTTTGCTGTCCGGAGAGAAAACCCGGCAGGGAAAATGGATGGGGGAGAGGGGGGGGACTGACGTGAAAATCGTGCTGAAGTGTTTTGTAAGGGCTGCTGCACGCTGGTGAGAGCCCAGCCTTACACCGCTGAGTGCGATTACAGGAGGCTGGAGGGTAGTTACAGGGTAAGAACACCATGATGAGCATCTCGGAGGCTTCAGATTGGAAAATGAGATCTGAGATTTTACCGTTTGCTCGTAAAACACTGCTTTGTTTCTAGTGAGAGAGGAGAGAAATGGAAGAAGACTGCATCAATCAGGGATGGCAGCTAGCCAGCATGGCTCGTCAGTTATTCTTTCACTCAGAAGAAATGTTTCTAACTGGTATCTTATGCAATACTCGGGTGGGTACATAATTTGTTTTACAAATCTACATAGCAGAAAAAAATGGACGTGTCCCCTGGCATCTTTCTCTGAGAATATAAACCTGATTTTGAAAGACCTATTTGTTATTTAGGAAATACTAATCGTCTTTTGCTGCTGCTGTTGTTTTTGCTTCAGCCAATTTCCCTTCTCTGCGCGTTTTTGCTACTTTGGTGCATGAACAGGCATAGGGAACCTAAATCTTTCATACTCGAGCCCATTTTTCTTCTCCTTTGCCTCTGTTCCCTCTTCCTCCTGGGGCTGCCCTGGCACATGAGTGGTGTTGACCGCATGGGAGGCAGGCAGGACGGCTTGCTCCTGGCCGCGATGGGACCCGCGGGGCTTCCTCCTCGTACTGCCTTGTACATGAGCCCATTTCAGGCACTTTCAGCATCAGGCTGGCGGCCTCTCTCCCACCCAGTGACTGCGTGTGCTGCAGCAGTAGATCCTTTAATCCGTTGATCATCTGTGTCCATGGGGCAGCAGGGAAACTTCTGTGCGGTATGCAGGAGACATGCTGCTCACCATGGCCTTGTACCCAGGGCGGATAAAAGACAGCAAGGGAGCTCGTTCCCCTTCCTCCACATGTCATTGCTTTACTCATCCTTACCCTCATGCTTGACACTTGACAGTCATGCTTCCCCATCTGAACATGGGGGGGAAAGTGTTCATGGCACTAAAAATTGATTATGGAAGACAAATTATAACCACTGGGCTGTGGAGCCTCTCACCATCATGTAGAAATGAAGAGCAAAGGCAAGACAAGGAGAGAAAATGAAATTCTATGGAAATATGCCTTGTTTCCACCAAAATCCCTTTTGACCAAAGCAGATATGAGTGCGGGGGTGAACGGCGCGCACACAAATGCTCCTTTGTTGGGATAAAGCCACATTGTGCATGTGTGTCCAGGGCTGGGTGCAGATGCAACATGGCCGTGGGGATGCAGGACGCATATCTGCAGTGTGCATCTTGAAACCTCGCATCCTCGAAAAGCAAGCCGAACTTTCCCTGGGCTCCTCATCCACCTGCCTGGAGAGGGTGTGAGCACCAAAGGTGCTGTTGCATGTCTGTTTGTACTGCCGCTTCCATTTGGTCCTGTCACTGCCAACTATATCCAAAACGTGCAAAGTCCACCACATGGATCAAGTTCCCCTTTGGTTATGCCAAAGCTTCTCCGTGACCATGACCCACTTTTGCTCTTCTAATCCACAGCTGGCCATTTTTTCCCTTTGGTTTGGGCAAAAGAGCTGATGGCACGTGCCTAGTCTTGGCAGGGAGAGAAGCCCTTTGCTCCGTCCCACAGCAAAAAGGATTTAAAGGATCAAAAGGATCGAGGGAAACACCATTGCAGCTGGAAGGTGTCACTGTGAGGCTTGGAGGGATTGTTGTCCTGGCTGAACTGAGCTCTTAAAAATTATTTTTTTCAGTGGAGCAAAGTATTGCCCAATTGCTCTGAGCCTTTACTGCTCTGTTTGTACTATCTTCATTAATATTTGGACCAAAGTTTTTTTTTTTTTTTTCCTCTGACCTGTTTCTTCTTGCTGTTCTGAGATGCACATCATGTTCCAGGTATTTTACTGATGGTTGTGACCTGCCCCTCAGGAGTGCTGAAACATTTGGGGCTTCTGACACGAAGGCAGGGTTGCAGAAGAGCTCAGGAATGCCTGTGAGACATGAATGTTTGTGCAGACATTCCTCTTCCTAACAATTAGCTGGCTTTTAGATAGAGATCTGCCATGCCGAGAATGTCATTACTGCACAGCTGCAGGAATTGTCGTCCCAAGGTCTCATGACAAGAGCTGTTTTTGTGTTTGTCCCTGCTTGGATTAAAGCAGAACTTGTTTCTAGCAGCAGTCGAGGCTGAGAGCATGTGCTGCACTGAAGGATTTGGGATCTTTTTGTTTCTTTGCTCCAGCCCTTTGCAACGGTCACAGCAAAGGTCAGAACGCAGAAGAAAAGTGCTTTCTGGTTTTGAGTTGCAAAGCGGTAGCAGCAGTTGAATTTTCCTGAGGGAGGGGCCAAGGGAGAGTTTAGAGCCTCAAAGATGACAATATTATCTGTAATATCAAGCACACAATAATCTTTGTGTTTTAGTGTTCCCGGAGCCACAGGAGATTAAGTAAGAACACTGGGGAGCAATCTAGCATTTGTAAGTCAATAACGGTGCATATATACACGAGGATTTAGGCACACATTTTCAGATGTTGTAATGGGAGGAAGATTAAAAAAAAGAACATTTATGAAGCCTAGAAACACAGAATGGGTGAAATGCCTCAGATTGTGTAATTTAGATAAAGACCTGCTGATGTCCTATTATATAACGTAGCTAAGCACAATCAATTTTTCTAAGGTGTTTTCAGTCACTCTGTCTCGTATTTTGTTTTGTTAGAGGTGATGCTTGGAGAAGTAGAGAGCCCTTTGTTTCATAAGGGCTCATCTGCTCCCATTGCCTCGTCCCCACTTGATAGCATTTTTTTCTTTATGTGCCATCATGTTTATTTCCACAGCAACAGTGATTGCATCTCAAACATGATTTCAAAGAGGCTAAAAGCTTCCAGAAGAGAAGTCCACTGCAGTTAAAGAAGAGACTAAAGCCTCCTTCCCCTCACCCCCCGATTTCCCCATAACACACATGATCTCAGCTTAGTGCATTATATAGGATTAATAAAAGTGTTTTCTGTGTAATGAGATTTTTAAAGTGCCGTAGTCCTGGCGCTGATGCATTTGGGCACACTGATCTCCTCAGAGCATGGACTAACCAGTCATCATTTTGTACTGATCCAGTGCTCTGGCTACCCTATAAATCTGCCTTACTCACACGCCTGATACTCTTTTAGCTACAGCAAAGCCACTCTTTCTGTCACGTGCCTGGGATAAGGGGACCGGTTATAAACTCAGGAGAGAACATTCACAGACAGGTTACCCACATACCTCGTTCACTGGTGGGATGTCCATCTGTCAGCCAAACTGCGGGTACAGGTGACGTGCAGCTCCCTGCCCCTGCCTCATAGCCAGGCTGCATGAAGATTTATCAGCTTGCCAGAGCTTGGAAATGTTTCCAGCTCTGGTAGGAAAGCCTTCTGCTTTTATGTCTAGCTTGCTGGAGTGCAGGTTCCCGCTGCTAATAACTCAGCTAGGAGCATCCTTTGAAATGCTGTGGATAATTCTCGATAAGTCCCAGAATGGTGAATTTAAAGTGGAACAAATGCTGAGAAGGGGAATGACAGTGGTGTTTTACAGCATGAGATTAAAAGACCTTGGCTGATAGAGTGTAACAAAATGAGGGCTGAGAGGGGATATGATCATCTCAAAGCATTTCAGGAGAGGTGTCAGTGCCATGCAGGAACAAAATCCCCCCAGCTGTTCAAGCTTGTGAACTGCACTGGCGCAAGAACAAATGGGTGTTAATGAGAAACGAACACATTTACACTAGAGATGGGAAGAGGTGCTTTAATGGTCAGCAAAGTGATATTTCCAAAAGGAGATGAAAGGCCAAAAATCCTAGGCTGAGTTAAGAGGGAGCTTCATTGCTGTATGAAAAGCAGTTGATGAGGGGTTTGCTTGCAATAGCAGAAGCTGGTTTCAGTGACCACTAAGGGGTTTGGTCCTCAATTCTTCTTTCCTTTTAATTACAAACCTTTCTGTAGCCTGAAGGAATGAAGAAAGGCTGTGATAAACATATTTTGCCCTCCCATTTTAGGTGGTGACCAAGGAGAGCTGCTCTTAAGACATGGGGTGGAGTGCTTTTTGGTAGGTCACCCCTCCTATGGTTCCCTCCTTGTTCCTCAGTTACTCATGTGTCTGGATCAGCCTACATCTCTTGTCTTTGTTGTGGTTCACTGGTGGCTTCCTTTCTCCCTTTGCATTCTGTATTCACAGTGTACTTTATACATGTTGAGACAGAAGGTGGTTGGTCCTTTGGAGGACCAATCTGCAGCCATAGGAAGAAAGAGCATCCATCTTAAAATGCATTTTACAGGGACTACTTATAGCCAGATCTCTACATTAATGACACAGCTCTGGTCTCTTTGCCCTCCCCAGAATACTAGAGGTGCAGATCTGGCAAAAATAGTTTTATGTTTCTGTGAAAAGATTTTTGCAAAGGGTTGGGCCCTGGAAGTTGTTGGGTTGGATCCAGCACAGTATAATACGGTTATTTAGTGCCTTTTCGAGCAAAAGAATTAAGAACCTCATAGAAAACTAGTAGAAGAGATATTCAAGACAGGTGATAACAGGAGGTGATTCTTCATATAACATGACATCAAGTTGTGAAACACCTTGCTGCAGGATGTTGTGGATGTTAAAAATCATTGAAGAGCAATTCATGGAAGAAAAACAGACTGAGGTCTATTAAGATATAACCTGTGGCTCCGGAAGTCCCTAAGCAAAATGCTGGAGGCTGGGGAGGTATTTTGGGTGGGTATCATTATATGCTGTACTTAGACAGGACTAGCAAGTATGAGGCATCTGGTTTGGCCACTTGCAGAGACTAAATGTGGGGCTAGTTGGATGGAGACTTTGTTGTGGCCCAGTACAGCTGCTCTTATGTCTCTGAGCTTTCTGCCAGCCTGCTTGTCACAGGTGGAAGTAGCCCTCCACAATCTGCAGGACCTGTTTCACTATGCATTCTTTGATATGATGGCTGCAAAAAGCTGTCTTACTGCTTCACCTGAAGGTCTTTGTTCTGGTTTTGAGCAAGGCATGGGATTTTTTTGTTTTCAGGGACAGTTTGGTGCTAAGCTAGCAGTGACTTAGCTAGGTTGCCTGAGCTGGCGGAAGGATGGAAGTACCATGGCAGGGGAAGGCATGGCACTTCCTAAAGGAGAAGGAACCCCACCATCACTATTCCTGCCATCCTGGCTTGCTGAGAAGCAGCATGTTCTGCATGTTAAGTATCAACATGGCACTGAATTTCATGCTCGGTTTTGATAAATAAAATCTGTGTTCTAAGCAAAGGCACCCAGACAGAGCCCCTTTGTGAGAGGGAGACTTAGGCCTAGTGTGTGTTTTTGGGAGAAATGTACAATTCATTTTGGGGAGGGAAACTGATACGAACAGCAGGCCATTTTCCTTTACAAAGACTCTCTTTCAAAGCTGGTGCATGCAGCAGAACGAAGGCTGACTCCATAATCTGTACTCAACAATAGCTTGGAATATTTGTTAATTTGGCTATTGTACATGCATACATCATACTTGGGTGTAAATAAAAAGGGCCATGGTTGGATCCAGTGTGAGGATATAGTCTGTCTGTTTCCCATTACCATTCTGACCATAGGGAAATGCTTATTTTCTGTCTACCTTCTCCTGGCCAAGCTAATGTCCACCTAGCCACTGAGGCAAAAGGGTTTCAATTTCAAGCCCAACAGCAAAGAAACAAAAGATTTTGCCATCATTGTAGAGGAAAATTCTTTACTGATTCCAAACTTGTCTTTCCTATCCCTGTAACTTCTCCTAAGGACCTTTCCTCAGCTGAATTTCTGTGCTGTTTATGGCCAACAAACAAGCAGCCCAAGAAGAACTTGGCCTTCACAGGTAACTTGAACTCCATGCTACAGTAAATGTATAGACTAACTCATACACTTCTGTTCCTTGTGTAAAAGTGGGAAGATACAACTTCTAAAGCCTGTCCTTAGGTGCCTGAGATGTTCCAACAATAGAATAGCAGCATCTGCTTAAGCACATAAGGCAGTGGTCATCTGCAGATTAGTTTTTGATAAGTTGTCCACAAAGCTCTTTGGGGTTGTAATATATTTGCTTAGTGCATTTTGTGGTTATGCTTATAATGCAAAGAAAGTTTGGGTTGCTGTACTGGAAACATAGAAAATTGTAGGCTTGAGGCATAGTGTGTTTATAATGTAAACATCTGAGCCTTTGTTCAAGTAACTGGATGTAACTGAGAACAAAACAACCAGAGTGAGACTCTTGCAAAGTCATCAGTTGTTTTACTGGGTGAAAACTTTTTTGCTTGGACATTTTGATCACATTTAGTCCACTGACTGGCATTAAGCAAGAGTTTTTGCAATGGCAGTTGTCAGAGCTTGGCATGAATGACTTGTCTCCTATGGACATCACCTGGCATAACGATACATAAACATTCTCTACTAACTTCAACATTTTGGTACATTTCAGTGTTCAGGCCAAGCACAGAGATCTGTTCCAGCAGAAGAGTTGGTAACATATATGAGTTAGTACATTGCATCACCTCTAAATACATGAACACTTGACTACCATCAGCACTGAGGCTTTGTGGTGTTTCTATAAATTGACTACTTTTTTGGAGAACTCAACAGCCAAGACATTCAGGATGGGGCTACGAAAGTGTAGACGGCAAAGCTTCAAACTGTCCTGGAAAAACTGGTAGGCAAGAATAACAGAGGATTAAATTAGTGGTCAAAGAGCCAACTATAAAAGGAACAATCACTCAGCCTATAAAAGGAAACCACTTTCATGGATTAATGACTGGTTAAAGCATATGAAGCAAAAAGTTTTCACAACTCTCAGTTGGACTAATAAACCGCTTTAGATATATATGCTGGGTTCCTTTTCAGGGTATTTGTAAATGAACTGGAAGAGGAGTGAGTAAGGAAGTGACAGCACTTCCTGATGATACAGAGTTTACTGAGAATAATAAAAATTAAAACTGACAGTAGAGAATAACAGAAAGATCTCATAATGCTTATTGGCTGAATGGTAAAATAGCAGATGCAATTCATGTACTTAAGGAAAAAAACAACTCTAACCATACACAGCGGTGAGGTCTAAAATTAGCTATTGCCACTCAGAAAGAAGAGCTTAGACTTGTCATGTATAACCCTATGAAAATGTCAACTCAATGCTCAGCAGAGATAAAATGGCAAATCAGATGTTAGGTATTGTTCAAACAGGAAGAAAGCACAAAAGAGAAAACATAACAAGCTACTTTAGAAACGTTTTGCACTCACACCTGGGAAGCTGCCCACCCAGAGCAGCGCATGCAGTACTTAATTCTCTTGCTGAAAATAACTGAAAGTAAGTTGAATAATAAGTTGAAAATAAGTTGAAGTAGAAAGGATATGGAGAAAGGTAATAAGAAAGGTAAAAGGAATAGGGCTGTTTCTACATGAGCAGACTTTGTACTGACTAGGAAGAAGGGTGACTGAAAGGGTCTGTGGTAGAGCCTGTGGTATCATGAGTGCAATGGAGAAGGTGAATAGAGAACAAAATCATACAGTTTTTTTTTTTTTTTTTCCAAATGAGAACCTAGGGCCTTAAAATGAATTTTTGCAACAACACAGTTTTTAGACAAACAGAACAAAGTACTTCTCTACACAGTCTGGCATTAAACTGCAGAGCTCACTGCTCTGGTGTAGATGCTGATGAAAAATGATTGGACAAATTCAAGGGAGAAAAATCCACTGGGGATATTAATTGTGAAGATCCAATACAAGCTCTGGCTCAGAAAACCCATAAACTGCAAGTGGATTAGAAAAGTATTGGGATTAGCATGCCGTGTCCTTATTGCTTAAGTGTTCACTACTTTCAAAGCAGGATACAGTCCCATATCATGTATGGAGCATACATGGTCCCAAGTAAGTGTTCTCATCTTCTACCCCAAGCTGAAAAGAGCTCAGTAAATTGGGTGCCAAGTTTCTTTTAAAACCTGACTTTCAGATTGGTTCTTGACCTTGAAACTCCAATTTTTCCAACGTTACAGGGGCAGATGGCAACAGAGTCTGCAAGTGCACTTAGATCTCCTCTGTCCCCATGGGATTAGGTACCATGGGACCTGGCGAGCCAGTCCCCCTTCCCACATACAGTTCTGCTTCTGTTCTTTGCAATTAAGGTACCATTTAATCACTTGCTAACATTTTCAAAACATTTATTCACTTCCACTGACAGGTTTTGAGCTAATTGTGGTATAGAGAAGCTGCTTTTTCTGAAACATCTGAACACGGCAGTCATAAAGCTGATGTGACAGGGAGTTTCCATAGCTTGCTCTCACTGCACAAAGGTTTGCTTTTTATGACTCAGCCACTGATGTAACTTGGTTACTCATCAGAAAGCTACTTGAAGAAAAGACTAATTCTGAGCTGAATTTGATTAAGCTCTGAATGGTGGAGCCGAGGCAGAGGCTCAGAGCTGGGGTTACCTGTAGGGTGGGGTAAGGAGGACCAACTGCTTTCCCCACCGCACTGCTTAGTGCAGTGCGAGCCCCCACTTTCATAACAAACCCTTCCCTCCTTCCAGCCCTGTAACAGCTGCACATAGCCCCAGGGGGTTGTGTTCACCTCAGGAAGCAGCATATTTAGGCCTGGGGCCTGGCTTAAGGCACATGCAGGCCTGGGCTCTCGGCAGTGTAGAGACTTGCATGCCTCCCCTTTGCAGCCAGCTAGGCTGCGTAGGGAACGGGCCACGTTTCTGCCCCAAGTTGGTACCCCTTCATCCATGGCTGGCCCAGGCAGCTGAGCCAGCATGAGAAGAGCTCTCGTTGCACATTGCCACGAGCCAGCAGTTAAGTGCTTCTGTTAGTTGCAGGAGGAAACTAGAAAGGGAGTGTTTCATGGTGAAGCTCTGAGTCATAAGGCTCAAAAGGACTGTTTTAGGGTAGGGCAGGATATACATTGCTTGTTGGTGAGCCTTTAAGTCACTATCTAGCTCTCATTTCTCTGCTATTAGCAGTCTGTGCTGCTACGTGCTTGCTTCATTTGTACTATATTGCCTTGCCCTAAACACTGAAGATCATGGCTGTGGCCTTGGCTTTGTGCAGTTAATTGCATCAGGGCTGGACAAATCAGTCCTCTCCCCACAAAGCCAGACTCAAAATGAAAGATGGGTCATTGCAGCTGGCTTTTATTGGCAGCCAAAAAGCCAAAGCAGCGAAGGTGCTTACCTGGTCAAGAGAAACTCACCACAGATGTAACAAAGATCTATAGGTCTGGTCTGCCTGCTCTCTTCTTAGTAAAAATTTAAGTGCTTCCTTTCTCCTGAATGTCCAGAAGAAAGGGACAGAGGGGATCTGAAGCTGGTGAAAACAGGAGGGAGATGTGCAGCTACAGAGGTTGGGGAAGCTTTGCCCTATGTCTCACCAGTAGCAGAAGCTGTCCCAAGAGGGAAAGCTGGAGAGGTATTTCCAGCATTAGATCTCACACAGATTTCAGAGGAATCATGCATGCTGAAAGATCACAGTTTGGGTGGGTTAGTAGCACCAGCACCTGCTTTGACCCAACAGGGCTTCTTGGTGTTCCTGGAATATATAAAAGATGGCTCACTTCAGGCTGCCAAATCTTAAGGGTGACCAGTCCATGTTGTGGGTCCTGGTTGCACAGCACAGAGCCTATAAACCACAGTAGTGCTGGATGTTCTTGGCTTCAGACCTGACTCCCAAAGGCCATCCCATAGGAGCTCAGACCAGATCTTGCTGATACTGAACACTGCCGTGAACTCCCTGAATATTCATGTAGCAAAAGTGATGCTGTAAGGACATAAGCAGCATGAGATATGCAGGGAGAGAGGTCTTTTATTTTTCATTTATTTATTTATTTATCGTATATACTGACTTCAGGTTTTCTTATTTATTAAAATATTTGCAAAGAGCTTAGGAAAACTGGTCCTTAAAAAGACAAACCCAAAAGCTTCAGCATGGCATTATCTGACATATTTGTAAGACCAAAGCTGGGGCGATGTGTAGGTGCTGAGCAAAGTTTTCCAGCACCATGAATGGAGCTGAAAATGAATGGGGAACACAACTCACATCTCCAACCTGCACCAACAGCTCTGCCAGGAAAGGGCCTGCTTTTCCACAGAGCTCACCCTGCTGTAGATGTTTATGTCCGTATAAGACACTACGAGGTCAGAACAGCAGATTTGTCACATCTCACATCCTGGGCATGGGATTTATCATTTGACTTCTTCTTTCCATTCCCTCACTGAATATGCAGCTTGCTCATGGGCAGTCTTGTACCGTGATAGCCCTCTGGGATCCCATGTGCCTGGTGCAGCTGCTGTGCTTGGGCTGTGAATTTTCCATCAAACATGAAGAGGAGGTCCCACATGGGAGAATGGAGGCAGGGTCCCTTGCAACACCCATCTTTCACTCCAGAAGGTCCAGACCAGTAAATCATCAGCCTTGAAGTGGTTTCTTATAGAAACATCATGTTTGCCCTGAAAATGAAGAACACTTTCTCATTTCCAGAAGTAGTTATGATAAATATTTTCATTTCAATAGGTTTTTTTTTTTTTTTTTTGGTTGGAAATCAGTTTAATTTAGCTTCTTATCACAGTGACTTGGGGGCTAAGAATAACTACAGTCAAGCAGCTCTGAGCTGGTGAGACACGTATTTTGAGAACTGAGTTCAAACTTGCATTACTCATAAGTAAGGAAGCAAAAACTGCTCCTGCACTGAGCACAGCTTCCTGTAGGCCTGAGAGAAAGAGGAGGAAGATCAATTTTATTTTTCCTAATCAAAATTAGAACCATTATGAACATGCAAATACTCCAGTCTCTTGACATGGATGAAGCTTGATAACAAGCAGGACAGTGATAGCTGCCCTCAGCCTTCCAACAGGAAACAGCTGATTTTCCCCAGATAGCCACTGCTGGAGATACCCATGCAAAGCTCATTAGTAAGATGCTGGCTTTTGTTCTGAAGGTTTGCAAAGATGCTCTGTGCACAAACCTCTGTGTGTTTGAGTGCAAAGAAGCCCTTTGACCTGCTCAAGTGAGGCAGCTGGAGCCTTCCCCAGCAAGGGTCTGCCTTGGTCCCTTGAAGAGCGACCACACAGCTGTGCAGCACAGTGCCAAGGTCACACCAGCCAGCTTCTGTCATCCAGCAGTGGTCAAGCGAGAGGTGAAGACACAGCAGGGCACTGGCTGCAGGGCACAGGCCAGATGACATGTGTGGTCTGGTGGCTTGACTGTGGGGAAAGTTGCTTCTTCAGATAGCTGGAGTAACGCTGGTGTAGGCTGCTGGGTTGAGGTCTCACTTCTGTTTAACAAGGTTGATCTCCAAGTTGGTGCTCTCAGTTGGTCTTGGAGGTTTTTGGGGGGATCTTTGGATGGTCAGAGGAGACAGAAGGGAAGTAAGGCAAAAGCTTTTCCATTAGACGAGCTCAGCAGGGCTCTGCATTCTCTGTCTGCCCTGCATAGCCAGCATAGGGACCATGGGCATTCAGCTGGGTGGCGTTACCTGGAGCTCCACAGCTCAGCTGCTTGCCAAGCCTCGGGAATATGCTTTCTGAAGGGGGAAGGAGAGTCTTGCCTTTCTCCTGGGAGCAGATGAGGACAGAGTGGAAAGGTCCGGGTCGCCTATAGCGTGGGAGGTGGGAAGAAATGCTGGAGGAGTCAGGCACTTGGAATGGGATGGGGCAGATGAAGCCTGCTGGGTCTGCCCCTGGGGAGCGGGAGGCAGTGTAGGAGGGTTCGCTGCCACTCCAGGGCCGGGGGGATTGTGGAGGTCTCCAGTTTTCAGCTTGGCGATGGGACTGTGAACCTCAATCCTTTTTGCTTTCTTCAGGCAAAAGAAATAAAAAAACACCCAAATGAATGAGCAGCAAGAGAATCCAGCAGAGAAAAAGTTTCCTTTAATTTTTTTTTTTTTGCTGAAATGCACAGTTTAGTGAGAACAGGACATAGAAAAGAGATTAATTTGTGTCAAATGAGGAAAAGGAAGCACAAGCAAAGATGTATGCTGGAGAGTCTGAAACATGGTATGAAATGAATGGTCAGTCACGTTAGGAGTAACGTCTGGGTAAAGGCAGTGTCATTGCACTGAGGTTGATGAGGTTTATTAGATTTCCCTGCTATAGATGAGATTACACCCACAAAAAGTCAAAGAGGAAGCCGTGAATCTTGGCCACTTTTAGAATTACGAATCAGTGTGGAGGGAGGCAATTTGGGCTCTAATTAGAAACAGAGAACAGCAGAGACTCAGGGAGCAGGGAATCGTGCAAAGCAACACTCAGCTACGCACCATGGCCGTGGCTGGGTGCTGTGGAAGGGACAGGATGCTGTTGAAACCAGAGCATTGCCAGCAAGCTCTCTGAGAGGGTACAGGAAGATGCTGATAGTGATCACAAGCAGAGAGGTCTATGAAGGTTTTCAAGGTTTTCACCTCACAGGGAGGAAGTGCTATCACACTCCCTTTAGTAGAAGGCATTAATGTGGTGCAGGTACTGCAGAAATGACTGGGGCAACCAGGAGACCCAACATCTGGCCACACTTCTGCACCTGGATGGTGGTGTGACTGGTTTTCAGAGCCCATTAGGTGCCTGAATGCCTTTGGAGATCTGTATGTTCTCATGCTCTTCCATCAAACAGAGATAGCCTGTTTGTTTGTGCTAAGTGCTTTGAGATCTGCTGGGCTGTCAAGCTCTGGGTTATGTTATGATTTCTGCCAACTTCTCCATGGGACATGAAAAGGATTTGTTCACAGTGTGTGATCGTTCTACTCAAACCATGACTGGCCCTGGGATGGTCTGGGCATCCCTGACAAACCAGACCCCAGGCATCAATGTAAAGATCACAGAGCGTGATGCACTTTGTCTGGACAAACGACTGACTATTGTTTCCAGGAAGATATAAAAGGGTTGCTGGCAGTTGTCAAATAAATTGTTAAAATTGGGAAAGGACGGCATGTGCCAGGCTTGCCAGCAGAGCAGTATGACTGCCTGCCAGTCTTCTTCCTTCTTGGTGGCTTTCTTGGTGGCACTGCAGTGGTGGCCACAGAGCAGAAAGCGTAGTTACAAGGGAAAGATAAAAGGAGGTGGTTTTGTGACTGGGCCACAGTGCCGCAAGCAGAGATCTGTCCTCCTGCTCTCCATTTGACTGTGACAGGTTGTTGGTGGCTTGCTGCAGAGCTGTTCCTCTTGCACTGCTTGTCTTGGTGGGCTCAAACCCTGGACCTCTCACACCTGCAGCCCAGCCCATCACCTCCTCTTCCTCTTTTTTTTTTTTTTTAGCAAGGTGATGAAATTACTCAGTCACCTCACAGAGGTCTGGAAGGCTAAAAAGCAGAGCTGGGGACTGAAGAGGCAAATCTCCCCCCCTTCCTGCAGTCTCCCTCCAGCACTCTGGCTGGGCAGCTGGGTATGTGCCATCAGCTTGGCTGTTGCTCAAAACATGTTCCAATAACCACATGGAAAGGAAAGCCATTTCTTTGGGAAGAGGAGGTGTCCTAGAGACTCCTGTCTGTTGTTTTTCCCTGCTAAAATCTGTCTGAGACTGGGCTCTTCATTCACACAGAGGCCTCTGGGGTATTTATCAAGGTATTTCTTTCCAGGAGAAAACTCAAATACTTCTTGACATAATTTTTTCTGCAGGACTCACAAGGTACCAGGGCCATGGGCTGGATGAAAGCCTCTGCTGCTTGATATGATGGGAGTCAGGCTCCTCCTGACACCCTGGTACACAGAGCTCCTAAATCAGCCCCCTCTCTGCCAGAAGGTCAGGTATTTTAAGATAATGTCCTCTTAGAAAGTCAAAGACCTCACCCTGATTGAACCTGCTATATGCTCTGTTTGCTACCCATTTGCAAATTTATTTTTGCCGTCTCACAGGACAGAACCACGCCACCAGCATCCAGCCCAGCCTGGCATCCACAGCTGCCCTCTGTCTGCAGGAGCTCAGGCTCTAGGGACATCCCAACCATCATCATGGTCACGGTGCTGAAGCCAGTAATGCTGCAAACGGACACCAGTGCTGTGAGTCCTGGTCCATGCAACAGGCATGGTCAAACCCTGCAAGACAGGTCCCGGAGTGCATGCTCAGGCTGACACGGCACACTCAAGGTTCTTGTTCAGCACGGGTAAATCTGGGTCCTGGCTTGGAAAGCTCAAGGCAGAGACTTGCAGGTGCTCATTCCCTACTCTCGTGTGTCTGCACTGCAGTGACCACAGACTGAGTGCTTCCTTTCTCTCTACTTCTCGTTTTTGCACCTGTGGTTTGGTTGCTTTTGCAGGGCAGACCTTGCTGGGGGCTATGGCCGTGCTGATGACTTCCAGCTGTCATTTAGGAAGGACACCTTGAGCAAGAGCTGCAGGAGGAGGTTGTGCTTACATCCTTGGTGAGAAGGTGTTTGAGTCCTATCTCTCACTCTGGGGTGAAAGCTCTTCCTCCTCTGAGGATGAGGGTGAAGGATAGGGTATCTCAGACCTGAACAGGAACGGCTGAACGCTTGCCTGTGATGCTGGTAGCATGACAGACTCTTCTCCTTGGCCTGGGTGGAAATGTGCATTGGCTTTCTCATCAACATTACACTGCATGGGGCAATTGATCTGCATGGAAAGGCTCAGACATTCAGCTGGGTAAGAGGAAAGCTTGGGTTTGCCTCAGTGCTGCTCTAGGTCGGAGTTGTCGCCCTGGAGCGATGCAGGACAAACCAGCCAGAGCCCTATTTGATTTCTCCATTTTCTCAGAAAGAACTAAACTAGGTCCCTAACCCTGGGGCAACAGCTGAAAAAAAACGCTCATTTTCTCAGCCTCTGGCCTGCTGGGGCAGCTCTGCTCAGCACACTGGGTTTCGTTTTGACCATCTTCCCCAAAGTGTGTGCAATGTGGCTGTGCAGATGTGGGGACACCTGGGCACCAACGAGGCGCACAAACTCCCATGCCCAGGGAGGGAAGAATGAGGAGCAGGGGGATGCTCCTTTCAGCAGTGGGTGGGAAGACCTCTTGATTAAAGAAGTCATGAAATCAGGGTCTAAAACACAACTCTTGTTGTATAGGGCATATATATAGAGCACAGCTTCCATGTTGTTGTGGTTGTGTGCTGCATGGAGAGACATGGTGCTCTGGGGTTTTGGGGATTGTGCCTTTAGCTGCTTTTCTGTCATCAAGAAACAGCCCCACTTCCAAAATATTCATCCAGACCCTGCAAATCACCTAAGTTCCCTTGTGGCCCATGAGTCAGTAAAAGACATTGGCCTCAGCTTAACTTCAAGCTCATTCCTAACTGACATACTTGTGAGCTGGAGTGTTTTGCTAAATGTAAGTAGAAATCAGTCAAGCTTGCTTCTAAAAAAAATGACAGTTTGGCACAAATTTTGTCCTCTGGTAAACATCCTCTCCAGTGACTTTGTTAAGTAGATTTGAGAATGAAGGCCTGCCTCTATTAAACGCACCTCACCCTGTCCACTCTTTCTCTGTGTCAACAAGAGAGCGCTCACATCATTTTCTATATGGCTGATGTCCCCATCGATGTAGTGCAGCTCTCTCTGGGTACCACACTGGAGTACATCTTCCTCTTTCTCATTTGCAACGATGTTATTTATTGCCCCCGGACTGCAAGATGGTGAAATGGCTTGGGGCAGCCATGTAAAATGGCTTACAGATCATTGATTGCCACAGATGAGAAGACAGCAATTACACTGTTTACACCACAGTTGTTTTGTTTTACAGCCTAATTCATGTTCATTCCCCTGTAACAAACTTGCAAAGAAAAAGCACCCTTTCATTGGTGTTACTCATCTGTATAATTAAACAGTAAGTGCCTGATCTGTCAAATAGATAGAGGCTCATTCAGGTTTTGCTTGCAATGTATTTGCTTAGTGGAAGGGTGGAGCCCCTCAGTTTTGGCACTACTCCACTAAAATCAGCTCTGTTAAAGCGGTGAATGGATAGAAGGTCTAGATAGTTACCCGGGCTGCTCTTGTAAGGGAGCAAGAGTACTGATTTCAGACAACGAGGTGCTTTCTTAGGTTATGGGTTGTATTAGCATCCTAAAGTGTCCCAGGTTGGGTGGGCTGAGCATTCAAGCCGCTTCAGAAAAAGAAGAACCAAGTGTGCCTCTCCCTTTCCAAAGTATTGGAGAGGAGGTGAGGATGACCTCTTCCCTTCTTAAATCATAACTTGCTGCTTTCAAAACAGGGATATACGGTAGCAGTTCTTTGCCTTCTCTATCCTTTTCACCCGGTTTGTGCATGGGGAGTGAATGACATTGATCACACCAGATGGCACTGTTGTTTGATCTTCTGGTTTATAATTGACTTGTGTTTCCTAGTTGCCATGTGCTCTTTGCTCTTTACATGAAAATGACACAGTGGAGCCATGTGGGCACAGCTCCATCCCAGACCAAATCACTTTAAGGGACACAGATCAGGCTGCACCAAGGAACATTTACACTAGCTGAAGTACAGACTTTCAGTGGAGGATTCTTTGTACAAGCTTTTCAAGGAAGGCTTAAGGAGCAGGCGGTGTCTATCAGATAAAAGGGATGTGTTTTTTATGGACAACCAGGGCAGGAGCCGTGAGTACTGCATTTGTCATTTTGCGTGTATCCAGGAATGCTAAATGAACATACACTGCAACACAGGCTTTTGGAATATCAGCTTTCCCTCCAAGAATATTCCAGGTCTTCCCAAAGAGTCCTCATCTCTTGCTGCTCAAGCTTTGGATTTTTGTATGTTTGGGCATTGTCAGTGCAAATGGTGCTTACATGGGTAAAGAAGGAGACTGCAGATCTGTGCTGGGTTCTGCTCTGGGCCCCATGTGAGTGGGTCTTGTGGCCAACCTTTGCTGTGAGTCAGCCTGGTGACAACACACCACGTTCCCATTACGTGGGTCTGGTTCCATGGTTTTGCATGGGCTTTTGTTTTGTTTTGTTCTGTTTTGTTTTTGAGAATCACATATTTAGTTCTGTGTTCTTGTATGATTTTAGAGAAGTGATACCTTCATATTGAATGCTCTTCCTGTGCAGGCTGGTCTAGTTGCAGAAAGCACTGGGGGCAATGGGCAGTGACTTGAAATGGGTATGAAACAGACCTGTTCTGCACTGCTATGAACTTAGACAGAGGAACTAAAACAATCTGAGATGGATCAGTCCTCCCTGCATCGCCCATACATGTCCTCCAAACTTCTTGCCCCCCCAGCATAGGCTGCTTACCATGGGTTCTGGTGGTGAGTCAGGCAGAGAAATGTGGTGCTCTTCACCATCTAGGTGCATGTGCCCTTAGTACAACAAACACATGTACTTTAGTAGGAAGGTATTTTATGTGTGTATATCTCCTCATGTTTCTATCTTTTCTATCAGATCAAGTTCTATGAACTTGATCGGTAGCAACAAGGCATGAACCCAGTTTTTAGATTACATTCCTAATAAAACACTGGTTCAGGTGCCGAGCTTGGGAAAAGTAAGCTTTCAGGTGCTTGGGGAGATAATTTTTCCTACTCTGAAATGTGGATTAGTTGGATAAATAAATTATATTTTGCTGAAGAGAGAAAAGAAAAAAATCTGATAGCTTGCTCTGTTCTTGCTAATGGATCCTGCTTTATAGACTTCCCTGTCTCTTTCCCTCTTTGGCATCCCAAACCTCCCAGAGCTGCTTTAGATGGTGACCACTCACTTTGAGTGCTTGGGCAATTAGTTCAGATTCTCCCCTCAGCCTGCAACAGTAACATTTCCCCAGCTTTGTGCCCTATCTCCTGTTTGAACAGAAATCCCTTCTAAAGTGAAAAAACACCCTATGCAAATTGAAGATGTTTCAGGTCTTATATCTCCTCTCTTTCTTTCAGAGGTCCACAGAGCCTCCTGAATCTTTGTGTGTTTTTTGTCAGGATCTTGGGTTTCACCCAACCACCACTGTCTGCAGCTTCAAGTAGGGATTAAGGAACTCTAAGGGTAAGCAAAGAACAATGCTGGGATGAGGCTGGAGACCTTGAGTCTTTCCCCAGGGAGGCAAGAAACCTTCTGAGAGGCAGGGTGAGACTTCATTGGCATTACACTGCAAGGTCAACCTAGCGCTCCTTTTCTTGCTGCTTTTCCCCTAGTAAACTAGGCCAACTCCATGGTCATCTTGTGCATCCGGGTGCTTAATTCAGGCTGAAAATCCCTCTGGGCAACAGGTTGCTTGGGGTGAGAGAGTGCAGTGACGAGCAAAGCAAGGCGATAAGAATTGGGGGGCGCTCAGAGATTAAAACCAATGGCTTCTCCTCATTTTGGGGTTTCCAGGATAAGATGCTCACAGGCAGCTGTCAGCAAAGGCTCGGCTGCTGAAAGCGTGTCTGTGCTCCGAGTGCAGTGTGCCTGGCTGCCAGCTGGACTGTTGGCACCACTGCAGAGCACAGCTGGCAGCGTTCAGCTCCTCTGCCCATCAGGCTCCGGGGTGGGGACTGGGGAAACAAGGACTGTGCAGTTAGTGACTACTCATTGAAAGCTTTGCTTAGGTGGTCCAGCATGGCTAAGGGAGAGAGAAAAGCTAATTGGGACAGCATTCAAATGCCTAATGAGGGGACATCCCCTCTCCTCCTGCTGCCTCCTTGTCCCTCTGCAAGCAGCAGTGGAGGCAGAGTGACTTATGAACTGGCTAACCTGGACAGGTTTTCATGGGACTGGGAAAATCCACGTTCATAACCCAGAAGTTACTTTACTGTTTAGTTCCAGGTCTTGTTCCTAAACCAATTGAGAAAGAAAATTTTGTTTTGTTGCATGGGTAAAGCAACATTTCCTCTACCTTTGCCTTGCTATTGCTGAGAGCTAAATTCCTTCCTGCCATGCTTTTGAAAGCCAGACTAACTCTCCAGATGTTTGGTCTGTGTACACAGTGGCTAAAACTTCAGCCCAAACAACAGCCATTTGATAAGTTTTAAGGAACAAAACCAAGGTTATCATAGAGTAACCTTCCTTGAACCAGCCCTACCAAACTGCTTCAGTCCAGAGCAATGAACACCAACTGGTGTTCTTGCAGATAGGCACCAGTCCACTAATGTGATTAGATAGTCCATAGCTGCAAATCCTACTAAGCACACATTGAAAGAGCGTGTATCTGAAGAGGAGGAGCTATCTCAGTTCTCAGGCAATATCTTTCTCTAGGTTCTTATTCCACTTGATTTTAGATATGAAAGCAGCAAAATAAGCCACCAGTTGTTGAATTTCAACATAACTATCACTTCTCTACTGTGATTCTTGAGAAAACTTGACAAGACGGTTGCCTCCCTAAGAAAACACTTCCTCCACGTTTACAACTACAAGTAAGGAAGTAGAAATTAGGATCTTTATAGAATATACCATCTCTCTGATGATCTCTGTATTTTCTACTGTTGACAAATTCTAGTAAAGTTGTTTCAGTTCCCACCAAAATCTCTGAAAAAATTTCTGTAGACCTGAGGGGAATTTGATCCACACCCCATACAGAAAATCAGGCAAAACAGTCCAGAAGTCAGCTTGTCTCTCTCTCTCTTTCACGCACACGCACACACACACACACACACACACGAGTATTTTGTGTCCCACCTTCGAAAAGGCACCTAAGGCTGCATCCACCTGGACTGTTTCATTGCTCTGGGGTCTTTGGCCACTTGTCCACACTTGCCCCCTGTTGCAGCTTGTTCTGGCCAATGCACCAGCGTATTTTTCCTGTGCATGCAGATCATGATGGTAAAGGGAGGGGAGGGCTGGCCCCTGCCCAAATCCAGCTCTGATAGTGAACTGGGAGGTGGCTGCAGTCTGGGAGCTCCCAGATAGCTTAGCCTTATCCTAAAAGTTCATACACAGGTCAGTTAAGGGACTGCAATATTGGTCCCTTAAAAAACAGAGAAAGCAAACAGAGAACTCAACCAGAAGCCTGCCTTGCAGTATCTCTGGAAAGGGACAGATTATTACACTTGGTACTGCCAGAAGAGGAGAAGATCTTAACTTGGAGCTATGACAGATTCACCATCACTTGGGCTCCTTAAACCATGGGAAGAGCACTTTGGGGAAGACCTGCTACAGCTCAGACAGCAATGACAGATATTTTGTGTGCTGTTATCTCTAGCAGTCCAGACATTTGTAAGAATAATCAAGTCTTCTTCTCTGAAGGAACTTCAGGCAGGAGTAGTTTTGTTCAGACTATTCCCAAAGTGCACTTTGCAGGTACGCCTCAGCAAAAGGGCTTTTTGGTGACTGCAGCCTTCCATGTGCTCACGTCCCAGGCAAGCCCAAGGGCTGGCTGCGTCGCAGACACCAAGGGCCGCCCCCTGTCCCAGGGAGCTGTCACAACGGGGACAGAGATGGCCAGGGGAACATGGTAGAGGGATGACTTAGCAGCAGCAGGAGAGCAGTGCCCTGCTTGTGCCTCTCCACTCACCATGTGCTGCAGAGTCCAACTCCCTCTTGGCATCTCCAGCAGAGAGGAAGAGCAGGAGCTGGACCAGACAGGGAGAGCAGCCTCCAGTAACCCCCAGCACAACAGCCGGTCATCCTGGTAAGACACAAGGAGGAGATTCCCCTAGCTTCCTGGCTGCATGCTGTAGGTACCAAAACCCAAACATGGCCACGCTCAGGCAGCTGTGCCTGCAGGTTGGGAAGGTGGGTGGTCAGCCTGGTTGTTGCTGTTGGTGCACACAAGCAAGAGGTTGTTTCTGAGCCTGGTCTGACAGAGCTGAGCAAAACGCTGGGTTGCTCAATCCTGACATGCCCAGGCACTGAGTCTGAGCTCCAGTGCCTTAGAAGTGCTAAAGAAGAAAGTCTGGCATGGCTGTAGTCTGGGCGTTTCTGTGGTCAGGTAATAACCGAGTGAGGAATTTCTTGAGCTGTCACTTTGGCTTTGCATCTAAATTTAGCTTAAATCATTTGTTGCATCAATTCCACATTCGCTGTCATGGTTCAGCTCCCTGTCCTTGCTACGTGTTAATATGTGCCACGCTTCTTAGAAGTGCATTATTTTTACTTTATTATTTATCTACTCTGACTAATTGCCCGAGCATTATTTCTGTTCCTTGCTTTTCCTCTCCTATTATAGTGTGATGACAGCACGGATACATCTGGTGTGAAAACAACTTCTCACCAGCTTTTGCAATGCTTCAAGTGTGCCAACATCCAGGGAAAGTGTAAAGCTGAGGTAGCAAATGCTGCCACACAGTCTTCCTTCAAAGTAAATCACATGAAGAAGGTTTAATCCCCAGGAAGGGTGTTGCAGGAGATGTCCACAGCCACCTCTAGTTTATCCAGAATGTGCCAGGAGAATGGGATTCTTCAAAAGCAGACACAATCAGTTATGAAACTTGGGATTTGTGTGTGTTAGCCAAATTTCACACTTCCCTCCAAGTAGTGGGGAAAAAATAGTTAGGCCTGGTAATAAGGCTAATGAGTCCAGCTCGTTTTGAAGAAGATGAATGTATAGCCACAGGTTATCAATCTCTTTTTTCACCAGAAGATGTTAAAGAAGGGTACAAACTAATTCAGTAGCTTAGGACTACCGGTCCTTCCCAGTGAGATGTTGCCCGAAACTCCAGTTCATCTGTGCTCCAGCAAGGCTTTTGCTCAGAGGATGCAAGAAGCAGCATCCAGTGTTTGTTTTTTTTTTCTGACCTACTGCTGAGTAATTGAATCATCCTAAGCACAAAGCTAATGTTTTTCCTCCCTAGGAGAACATAATGTTACCAGGAAAAGGACAGGAGGAAGAAAAAAAAAAAGACAGCTGCAGGTGTTTACTCCAAATGCCATACAGTGTGTATCTGAGACCAGCAAAGAGATTTTTTCTTAGCTGAAGAAAACATTCAGAAAGCCAAATGAGCATGATGCTGAGTGGTGCTGAGCCCCTGCAGCCAGTGGGGTCTAGAAGGATACAGCAGACCCAGCTGATGGCATACGAATGTGGATAGGCAAAGACAAAAGTGTAAGACCTGCCTTCCGGAGTATTTTTCACCACTCCCAAGGAAGATAACTGAATTATAGATGTTCAGAGCTGCCAGAGCACAGTGCAGGAGCCTCAGCAAGACAGAGAACTGGGCTGGCAGGGGCCTCCTGGACTCAGGCTGGATTCAGGCCGGGTCCTGCAGTTGGGGCACAACAACCCCAAGCAGCGCTACAGGCTGGGGGATGAGTGGCTGGAAAGCTGCCTGGCAGAGAAGGACCTGGGAGTATTGGTTGATAGTCGGCTGAATATGAGCCAGCAGTGTGCTCAGGTGGCCAAGAAGGCCAACAGCATCCTGGCTTGTATCAGGAACAGTGTGGCCAGCAGGACTTGGGAAGTGATTGTCCCCCTGTACTGGCTCTGGTGAGGCCGCACCTCGAGTACTGTGTTCAGTTTTGGGCCCCTCACTACAGGAAGGACATCGAGGTGCTGGAGCGTGTCCAGAGAAGGGCAACGAAGCTGGTGAGGGGTCTGGAGAACAAGTCCTACGAGGAGCGGCTGAGGGAGCTGGGGTTGTTTAGCCTGGAGAAGAGGAGGCTCAGGGGCGACCTTATC
>VXAA01004800.1:51527-89898 GCA_013399115.1 Anseranas semipalmata | reverse complement strand
GATATTAGGAAAAATTTATTTACTGAAAGGGTTGTTAGACATTGGAACAGGCTGCCCAGAGAAGTGGTTGAGTCACCATCCCTGGAGGTCTTCAAAAGACGTTTAGATGTAGAGCTTAGTGATATGGTTTAGTGGTGGACTTGGTAGTGTTAGGTCATAGGTTAGACTGGATGATCTCGGAGGTCTTTTCAAACCTAAATGATTCTGTGATTCTGTGAAATGCAAAGCCCTGCACTGTGGACAGAGTGACTCCTTCCGTAGCGCAGGCTGGGTGCGCTGACCAGCAAAGAGCTTTGCAGAAAAGCAGCCGGGTGTCCTGGTGGGCAAGTTGCACGCGAGTCACAGACCATGTTGGGCAGCATTAGCAAGGGCAGAGCCAGCGTGGTCCCCTCGGGCATGAGATCCAGAGGCGTTGCTGTTATGCACAGAGGCTTTGGTTGTCCCGAAGACCAGGCAGTGCAGGGAGATGCTACTACCAGACAGGAAGCCTGGCTCTTCCCATTTCACGATAGGGCATGTCTGTGGCCTTTGGAGTCTGTCACAAGCACATCCTCCTTTGGAGAGCATAGAAAGAAGAGGAAAGAAATGAAATTATTTAAATGGGCAAATATTGCCTGCATGTGTGCTGTTTGTTGATTCCTCGGACAAGGTGCTAGCATTGCTTGAAAAATTCCAGCAAACTATATTCTATTTTGCAAAAGAAAACAGGGTTTTGCACAAAATAGGTGTCTTTTGAATGCCTTGTTTCTGTAAAAAAAGAAAAAATCAAATTTGTTGGTTTTTTTTTTTTTGGTTGATGAAATACGTCCCTAGGATTATATTGAAGTGCTGCCTTTAATACTCTGTTTTATTTTGTAGCTTTACGAAAGCTTCTTCTTCCAGAAGAAAAAGAAATTTTGTCTGTATCGAGCCTGCTCTTCAGAGTACTGAGAACAGTGGATCAATGGATGCATTTTACCTGTCCATTACAACCTGTAGATCTATTTTCAGTGATCACAGGAAGGTGTCCCTGCTCAAGCCACCCCAGTGGGCGCTGGCTGGCAGTGGTGGGAGCTCCCGTGTCACTCAGCTCGCCTGTCCAGAGCGGTGTGCGGAGGTGAGCCGGGTGGACCTGTGTTTTCCCTGCTCTGCTGTACCTGCTTTGCAAAGGGAGCATTTCGGCTTTCAGATCTGTCCTTTCTGCATCGTTTGTGAGCGCATACTTCAGCTAAAAATATGAGAGTGTCATTTCAGAACTTGCTTCGCTGTGGCCACCTGTGATTTCAGCTCAGCTGCAGCATCCCAAGAAAGCAGGCTTGCTTGGGTTTCTAATCATGTTAAAGCACCAGCACAGAGTGCATGTGGGAGCTGTGGTGGGGGGGCAGATTTCTGCCTCCATTACGTGGGTGTGGAGCAGAAGCAACTCAGCTGAGGCTGGTGCGATTATACATGCACAGCTTGGATCAGGATCCAACCCTTGACACTAAACAGCCCTCGGCAATTCTTTTTTTTCCCCCCCAAACAAGATTTATTTTAGAATAATGAGATCAGCGCTCTAAATAAACAATTTTAATGGAAAAACATTTCAAAGCTACAACTTCCTGCTACCGGTTCTGCAGTGCTGATGGAGCTCAGGAGCATCTCTGCCTTATCAAGGGCCCGGCCAGAATTCGGTCACGGCGTTTACAACCCGAGCTTTCTGGCTGCCCGGCAGCGGCAGCCGCAAACGCCGCGGGGGCCCAGGGGCCTGAAGGCCGGCAGCGCAGCTCCCCCTGTGGGCAAGGAGGAGAAGCGGCCGGGCAGCTGGCACGGAGCCGCTTGAAAGGCTGCGTGCCACGCACTGCAGCTCCTCTTATTTTATTTTATTTTATTTTATTTTATTTTATTTTATTTTATTTTATTATTTATTTTATTTTATTTTGTTTTATTTTGTTTTATTTTATTCTATTCTATTCTATTCTATTCTATTTTTTATTTTATTTCCATTTACAGGCCTGGAGAACAACAGCAGGTGACTTCAGGAGGAGGTTAGACACGGGACCAATGAAGCCCCATGGAGGACCTCATCCTCCATCTTCAAAGGTGTGCTGCCCACAGGGAATGTCTACACCAAAACTGCCACCCTGGGCAGCTGCCCTGAGCAGGGATCATCTTCAGCTGCGTCACCCGCTGCTGCCACAACCAGCTCTCCCCACCGAGGGGCCCAGCCCTTCCAAGGGGGTGCCTCCTTGCCCATGTGGTGCGTGGAAATTCCTCAGACCACACTACCGGGGGTGGCTCTCCATCGATTAAAACTCCCCCGGGTGCTGATATGGTCCTGATGCCTGATAAGGCATCAGTGGTCCTCAGCATCGCTATTCCTGACCATCGCTGGTCCTGAGCACTGTGGGCGCTGGCAGAGGGTGACACATGGCTGCGAGGGGCCAGCCCTTTTCTTGAGGACTAAACTGACAGGACAGGAGGACAGCTGGTGGCAAGGCTGGCCCGTGGTGCAGCATGGAAGGCAGTGATGAAGCCACGCTGCCTCTGCCAGGGCCGTCAGTTCTCAGGTGCGGGGATGAGCGGGCTGAATACTGCCAGGTCTGTTACTGGTATTCCTGGTGAGCTGGGGAGTTTGGCAAAGGGACACTTGTTATGGGATGAGTCAGGTGTGAGTCCAGTGGGGTTAACTTGCAAGGCTGATATGAACAAGTCACTGCTCCATGTGTCCCGTTGAGGGACATGTGCTGGAGGTGTTCTGGGGCATCCTGCAATGGTTAGTCAATGACCTTCAGTATTTGCTTTCTCCTTGAGCAGCTTTGCCCTGGGTTGAACCTCTCCCAGGCTGCCCTCAGAAGGTCACCGAGTGAACAGTGCAGCAATGTACAGTTTCAGCTTGGTATTATCAAACGGGTCCAATTGTTTCCCTGTTTTTTTTGGCTGCCAAAGCCGGTTGTACTTTTTAACTGTCACAGCTTCCAGCAAGCTGTCTGCTCATCTCTACCCCTAAATGTCATCAGCATTGACATGGATCCCTGAGAGTCTTGTTAGTGTGTCTTGCTGGCGGCATTGCTTCTTTTGATCCCAAATGACAGTCTCAGCCATCTGTACATTGATGCTGGTGCTCAAAACACAGCAAGGTAGCTGCTTTCCTTTCTGAGTAGCTCATGCCAATCTCCATCATTGGCATCAAACACTGGGGATATCTTTTTTCTTTTGCCAAGTCAGGTAACGTTTCTTTGGTGGTAGGCACTTGGATGGAGTTGTGTTCAGCTCACTGTTTAGCTTGCTTGGGTCTGTTCAAGTTCACAGCTTGTCTTCTGTCTTGATAACTGCACCAGAGCTGTAGATTCTGCTTTGAGCAGCATTTTTCCATTTGCCACATTGCACTCATTATATTTTCTGTTAATATGCCATGTAGTCAGGGAGGTACCTGCTGGCTGCTCAAGTACTTGAAGACCGGAATCTTTCAGCAGAGTCTTAGCAGCTTGGATGTGAGGAGATTGAGGATGTTGTCTGCTCTGGTTGCAAGTTTTTATGCTGCTCATGTTCTTTCCATATGAATATTTCATCCCAGGTTTGGCCTCACTTGGATTACAAAATTACACAGTTTTGCCTAAGCTATAGCTGAAGTATCCAATACCAATGGCAGACTTATTGCTTCACCCTCCCTGCCCAGGCTTGTCATGCCCTTCCACTTGTCATTCACCTTCCACGTGGAGCGATGTGGCAGCTGTCTTTCAGGTGGCTATACAGCATGTCGTGACACCTCTCCAGGCCCCTTTTACCCATGGTGACATACCCAGTTGTCTCACGCGCTGCCAAAGAAGGAACTAAAGAGTCTGAATATCTTGTGTATAATTTAAAACCTCCTCAGGGGTGTTTGGATCCTGCCAGGGTACAGCTTTAATTTTGCTTTGTTTAGTTGCAGGTTTGGTTTCTTTTCTGTGTGATGCTGAGGAACACCTGGGGACCCAAACTGCTTGCCATCAGTCCCTTTGCCTGTTGACCTTCTGCTTTCTTCTTATCTGTACCACAGCTCTGTGTTTGGTGCTGGCCTGAGCTTCAGAAGCTGTTTCTCATCCTTCAAGTCAGTAGTATGTTTTTTCTTCTCCTTGCTGAAGCTTTGACATAATGATTTCTCCTGCAGTAACTGCTGTCAATGACCGTGTGTGGCATTTGCTGATATACCCTGCCCTTCACCATTCATAAGTAAAGCACTCAGTGCATTCTTTTGCACCAGATTTTCCTCCTCTGCTTTGTCCTTTGTCCTCCTCTGCATTTCCTTGTAAATAGCTTCTGGTGCTGTTTTTCCATGTATTTCTGGGCTTTTCCAGTTCTGTGTCTGCTTCACGCAGTCTGCCTTTGGAGGGGCTCTTGCTAACTACCTCTGTGCATGTCTCTAGCTCTAGGGGGGCTGATGGAGTTTCTTTGAGCATTTCCATGCCATGGCCTAACTTCTCAGTACTGTCCTTGCTGCGTGTCAAGGACAGGCTCCCTTCTCCGTGCTGTGAACCCACAGACGTGGCTGAAATGTGCCCTCTGGAGCACCTGGGACTTGTCTCCTTGCTGATCGTCCAGGGGGCAGCCAAGGGGTGGGAGATCAGCATGCTCAGCCTATGGCTCTTTGAAGGCTGATTTTCCAGAGTACATCCATTGTGTGACACCCTCTTGTGACAGTAACTCAGCTTGGATGCTGTTTTAGCCCCATCTGGATTATCTTGTTTGCTTTTATGATGATTTTTAGGATAACCTCCATATAAACATCTTTCCTCCCGTGCAGTGGAAGAGCTGAGGGACCCTACAAGAAGTGAGTGCCTGAAAATGTGCTGGCTGTAGATTGTGCCTTACCTGGGGGTCCCAGGAGCACCTCTGCACCATGCTGTGTGTGCAGCAGAGGAGTTGCAGCATGTCCCTCTGCACGGAGCTACTCACAGCTGGCGACTGCTCCCCCTTCTCCCAGGTGTGGCTCCAAGCAGGGACTTTGGTCACTGGCCTCAGGAGAGAGCAGGGCTGGCTGCAGAGGGGCACAAAGCTCTTCACAGGACCAGGATGCTCTTGGGATCAGCTGTTGCAGTGCTGGAAAGTGGCTGAGAACATAAGTGTACTTGTGGTGCTCCTGAGATGAATGGATCAGAGCTGTGGGTGAGCTAGACACAAATGCAGACCTGAATGCACTCTTGGATGTGATGGAAGGCTGGGTTACAATGTGATGGGACTTGGGCTTGGCTCTGCTACTCCCTTGCTAAATGCCCTTCCTCCTGTTACTCTGCTCTCCAGACCAGGATTTCACGTTCCCTTTATCAGGGCTAGCCCTAAGTGAACAGCTGATCCAAACGCTTCTGGAGTCAACTGGGGGTTTGTGCATCATGTCCAAATTGTGTGATCTATGATGCTATTGTGT
Organism: Anseranas semipalmata; assembly: GCA_013399115.1. Lineage (NCBI taxonomy): Eukaryota > Metazoa > Chordata > Aves > Anseriformes > Anseranatidae > Anseranas > Anseranas semipalmata. Next base: position 84,536 of record VXAA01004800.1, on the reverse strand, counting down.
GATCATGGCATCATGGCCAAATTGTGTGATCTATGATGCTATTGCTGCCTTAACACTTTTCTAATTTTTTAATAGAGATACTTCTGTGAAGCCTCTTCAAGCCCAGCCTTATTACCATCTAAGAGATAAAGAGATTAATTGGTGGAACAACAGTTGTCTAACAGACTGATATGACTGAAAAAGAAAACCAGACTCCTCTGCAGTTACCTCCAGGTCTGGGAGTCAGGAAAGCAGATTAGTGACCACTGCACTGATGTCTTACTACTACGTCAATAGTATATCAGCAAGGAAATTGCAGGCTTCCCACTCTGACATAGTTATGATGATAAATTAGTTATACAGAAGAGTTAATGATGAAATTAAATGGAGTTACGAATATATAGTAGGTCTCTTTCCCAAGGTCAACTCTGGATGACACAGCAAAGGTATTATAATAGCAGGTAAGCATCAGTCAGTGATGGGCAGCATTTTGCTGAAGACTGGATGCTACCCTTTGTTAAAGATGTACAGACAGAAAAAAGAAGACGGGAGCTTTCAAGTTCATGGTATCTCCCTCTACACTCAGCAGAGCCCTGTTTTTGAGGCAATTTTGCCTATTGCCACCCTGATGATTAATGAACTACAGCACCCCTCACACTGATGTGCTTCATTAGGAAGACACACAAGACTCAAGAGCTGAACTCTGGGCACTGGGTGCTTCCCAAAGCACATCCCAGAGGATGGGGACTTGTGCTTTTCAGATGCTACTTGGCAATTCACGAGACAGTTCCGTTTGCCTGGACCCATTCCAGTCTCCCCTGTACAACCTGGGGCAAGTAATTTGTCTTGACACTTCAACAGAGAGTGGTCATTTTTTTGTTTGTTTGTTTTTGTTTTAAGCACCTTTGTGTTTGATTGCTTAGCTTGGGGCAACTAAACCAGATTCAAGCCCAAGCTACCAGCCTCACCACTGCAGGTTAGGCTCCTGAATGTGGGACACGACTTCCAGTTGCTTCTGAAAAGCCTGTCCTTATGCCCTCTGTCCCCCAGTTCCCTGAGGAGCATACAGAGATAACAGCGCTTCCTTTGCCTTCTGGAAAGCTGAGGACAGGGACAGAGTAAAAGTAGAAGCACACTCTCAGACTCAAGGGGATCAAAAAATATCTTAAATCAATATATTTTTTGGAGGTTTGATTCAATTTCCAAACTCTTTGTAATTACTGCCATGCAGGAGTCACACAGCTCCATAGGGCTTTACCCTACGAGTGGCTGCTGCGTCATTCCAGAAGTGTTGCACACCCTGCAGGGAAATGCTTCGTGAAATGTTTTTTGAGAAGCATCCCTGTACTTTCCAAGTGATTTGGGAAGTTTTATTCACATTTCAGTAAGTGACCTTGCCCAGAGCTGCCTCTCAGAAGTAAAGTCTCTTCAACTCTGCAAATCGTGTGTATGCAGCAGATTTTTGCCTCTACTATTTTTTAGGTGAGGATGTCCTTTCTTAAGGTGAGAGTATTAAACTCCACTCACCCGATCAGTTTTCCTTCCATTTGTGTTTGCTGTTTGTAGAATAAATGGAAAGTAGCTGGATTTGCTTCTTAGGGAGGAAACATGTCGCAAGCCAGTGTCATCTTGTGTCAGGGCCCCGAGGTCCAGCATGGGATGAAGGACGCTCCTGTGTGCGTGCCCTTGCAGATGTGCTCTGCGTCCCCGGGCACAGCCCGAGCTGGCACAGTGTTGCAGTGCGTGCTGGCAAGCACGGAGATGCCCAGCAAAGCGGGTGGGACAGGGACATTGCAGATCTGTGTGCCAGGCCAGATTCTGACCCCCCCTTCTCTCCTCCCGACTACTCTCTGGCAAACAATCTCATGTGTATTTATTTTATTTCCCTGAATTTCCCGCCCTTGGAAAGGAGCTTGGACATCCCCCTGAAAATCTTATCAGGTAGGGAAATACCATGTTTACATTGTTATATATGGTACTAAAATTCATAACCCAGTGGGAGCCAAATTCTGAGGCAGAAGACTTCCAGCCTGCTGTTTCCAGGAGGTAGCATCCTCCTTTTTTCCCCCCAAAACAGCAGGAGCAAGAAGTCAGCAGCAGCTAATTTGAGATCCCAGCATATGAAAAGTGCAGCATGGATAAACTAGCTTTGGCCTAAATAGTAGAAGAGGTGGCCTGGTGCTCCTTGCACACTGTTTTTTTTTCTAGAAAGTGTTTTGCAGCTCCTCCAAAACTCCAGCTGGCCAATGTGTGCCACTGCAGGCTGCTGCATTCACATCCTTTGACTTCGCAGCATTCTGCTGGTGTAAGTGGAGGGAATTGAGAACCACTGTCAGCCCACATGAAATCCCAGATGGATGTGGGCTCTCTGCAGTAATGGGGAATATTACTCTGAATGGCTCAATAACACTACAGCTTTGCTATCTCCCCCTCTGTAATATATAAACCCTTCTACAGACCTAGATGGAGTTTCTTTGAAGTCTCCTCAAATTGCATTGTTTTAAGGTACTTTTGCATTTTTATTGGCAACCCAGTTGTAATGGAGGGAATCCATATAGCATCAATGCTGCTTTCTAGGAGATGCCTAGTAGCTGTGAAATATAAAGCAATAAGGTCTTGGACTATAGCTTAATCTTATCAGCAGAATTCAGATAGTGTGAGGCAGAAATTGTGCTACTAACAGGTGTTTCCAGACATCAGTGCATTGGTGAAATGGGATGGAAAATCAGAAAATAGAGCTGTGTCTGCATCCACACACCTCCCAAGCGCAGCAGCACAGAGAGAAGTTGGCTGTGCCCGGCAGCAGCCTCAGGATTAAAATAACCAGGTCTGTGCTCCTCATGTTCAGTAACACCAGCACTGCTCTGCTGATCCTCGCAAGCCCAGAGACATCAATTCTTTTCAACTACAGAGACAAAAGGCAAGTGATTGCAAGAAAATGTGGCTTGTTTGCTGATATTTTAGGGAATCCTCTCTTTCTGGGTTAAGAAAGACATGAGGGCTGTCAGTGCCTCGGGGACTGCTGTGGGTGTAAGGCAGTACCTTGGTTTATTTCCATTCCCGTAGGAGCTGGGGCATAGTTTAGGTATTATTTAAGCTGCCTGATGTCTGCAGGCTGTTTCAATGCCTGACCATGGATTTGAATAACCACTTCAGAAAACGGCAAAATCCAGCCTAAAAGCCTGCCAATACCATCTTTTAACGTCCCCCATCTTTCCTGTCCAATGTCCTACTCTGTGGTGCTTTATGATTATTAGACAGCTTACACAGCATGGTTTAAACTGGAAGAATCTGTTTCTTAAACATTTATAGCCCCCAGTTATTGGGGTCTTGAGGTCACACAAGCCTGTGTTCATAAGGTAGCTGCTTGTTGAGCAGGAGGTGACTACTCAGAAATTACTGCATTTAACTCAGAAATTTAATTCGGAAAGAATAAGAGAGGTGCTTAAAGGAGTCAGCCCTTAGAGTGGGATGGCTGGAGAAATTTAAAATGCACATAGCCACTTTCCTTTCTGTGGTCTTAAAAGGGCTGAGATGTGTTCGCTCCCCTTCTCTGGCTGCAAAGGGTTGCCTGAACGGGCATGGCCCAGGGCCAGGTATCCATGTTAAGGGAAGCCAGATCTGCTGGTTTTCAGTACCTGGAGGATTTCTCCTTCCCATCTGACTCTGGTTGATCTCAGACCCTGGGGTTCCCTCATGTCACAGAGCCAGGCAGCAGCCGTGCTCTGAACCCAAAGCCAGCACAGAGGGAGGAATGCATGCACGTGCAGACACACACAGCACACAGGGCTCGCCAGCAACCTTGCCGTGCAGAGATCAGGGCTTTTACAGGCCCTGCAGACAGCTCTCTGTAGATGTGGACACTCCAGGGAGGCTGGAGCTGGTCTGTAATGGTGCTTTTTAACTGGTGCTCCTCTCTCTTGCTCCAGTGATCACGGGACACTCTGCACACACCTCCCCTCAGCTATCCCAATTGCAGAAAAAGAGAGCTAGGCATGGCATATCAAACACCTTTGGCAAAATGTGTCTAGCCAGAGATCATAGGATGATGGGGAGGTGGTTCTCAGGGCCCTTGCATCAGCAGCAATTCTTAGTGCACGCAGCAGGTGCAGGCGGGGCTGTGAGTATGCAAGCAGTACCCGGCGTGATGTGCATAACTGGGCCATGCGCACGGGCAAGGTGATGGATGGTGTGCCTCAGTTTCCCGTCCCATTTCTGGGATGAGAGGCCCTGGGAAGTTTTGCTAAAAATTAATAACCAAATAACCCCCTTTAAGTTGTTCCTTTGACATTTTCATTGCTCATAATTCAGAGGCTTGCTGCAGTCTCATTCCCTGCTTTTTCCGCTAACCAGTATGTTGGGCAGGTGAAGGACTTGCTGACCTCACTGGGAGATGGGATGCAAGGACACCTTCACTGACCGAAAGCATGTTATGGCCTTCCTGCTCAGGTGTTGCGTGTGGATCTCCAGCTTGTCCCGTTGCATACCTAAAGAAACGCCAGTTCTTGCAGACTGATGGATTGGAACGTCAGCATTGCTAAACACGCTGTTTAGAATTTTTAAACGTTTAATTTGTAGTGATGAAGACTAAATTGAGAATTAAAACCATGCACATCAGTCCCAAGGGAGTGCCCCCCTCCCTCCCACTCCATCTGGAATGAAGAGGAGCTGGAATTATACATGAATTAATGAATAAGTAATAGAGAGTCATACAAATAAATTTCAGATGCAATGATTTTTTTTAAATCATCCACAAGTTAATATTTATTTATGTAACTTGCAGAATTCCAGCCAATGACTGCATAAATATTAATTACTAATTAAACTTTAATAGCAAAGCAAAACCCTTGCGTTTTCTAAGTGTATATATTAAAGCCATCATTAGTTGTTTGGAGAATTGGGTTTGTTTGGGACTCTGGTCAAGCAGTGACAAGAATACAGTTTTAGAGCAGAAGACAACCTGGTTTAATCTTGCTTTTTGCTTTCATTGCAATTGCTCAATGAGAGGATGAATTCATTTCTTTTTTTTCCCCCATGAGAAGACAATAACAAATTTAAAATGAGCCCTCAGCAAAACCAGGGCATTGCTGTACTCCCAGTTGTGCATCACGGCTGTATTTTTGACTGATTTCCAATACAAAGAGCAGGATGGCTTCCCAGCTAGTTAGCACAGCTCTGCCGGCTGCTGGAGCTGCACTCATTTAGATCAGCTGATTATCTGACTTGTGGTGGTAATTTAGCTTTTCTATGCCTTTTGGCAGCCTGAACGCTCACCTGCGATTGTAGTTTTTTACAGGCTACCCCGAGTCATTTTAGATTGCCATCTTGGGTCCATAAGTCCATAACGTCCCTGCCTATCGTGTTTTGGTGTGTGTTGTTAAATCCCTTGGGAAGCAGATTTACAGAGACGAGCTTTCCTCCTCTGCAAGGAAAGTGGGGGTGAAGAGGCAGTGAGTCCCCGCAGGGCTGGGGCTCAGCTCCCAGACGTCCCTGTGCTGTCTCATACCGCTTCATGGGCTGCTCAGCTCGTGATATTTTCTCTGCATGCCCTCCACTGCTCTTGTGAGGGTTTCTCAATGCCGCAATTACAGCAGGCAGTGTAATCCCCGGGGCATTCAGGCTGGCTGCTGCTCTCCTGGTCCCCAGGTGGCTCCTGCTGGGCCCCTGGGCTGCAGCTTCCTTGGGCTCAGGAGAGGGAAACAGGCACAGCATCCCTCACCGTGCACAGACGAGTCAGGGATCTGCAGCTAAAGGACATGGCCAGTGGAACAGCAAAGGAAGGAAGCTAAAAATAGAGCTCTGGCATTCTGTGTAATCTCATGCAAACCATTGGCAGTACTGCTTGTGGTACTCCCTGCTCTGGAGCCATCAGAGAGCTCCAGTTGCAATTCATTTCTGGTTTGGGTTTGGGTTTGGGTTTGTGCTTTGCATCTTTCTTCTTTTCAGCCAGTCCTTACAGACTTAACCTGGTGGGAGTGAAGCACATCATTTCATCCTTAGGGACAGTCAGGGTTGGCCTCCTGGTACGGTCACACTGTGATCCCCCAACCCCATGGTCAGTTGCAGCCAACCAGGTGAGTCCCAGTGCTCGTGGGGAAGTGCGTGTGTAAGCTTTCAACAGGCTTTAACAGGATGGGGAGCAGATAAAACATTTATTGCAGTACACTTATATTGGGCCTCATTTAATTACAGGGACACTACCTGTTTAGGACTTTAACAAGCAATTTTCTTACTCATTTTGAGACTGTTGGAGCATAGAAAGACAGGATTTGATTAAAATCAGCCAGGCTTCACCCAAAGTTCCGAGATAAGAAATCTGTAAGGTCTGAAAAGGCAAGTATATGACCTGGGCCTCTATGCAAAAGCCCAAATATCTCCCCAGTCAACTCCCTTGGATGATGTGTGCTCTTTGGTTCAACAACAGTGGATGGTCTTTGAATGTATCCATTTTAAGTGGAAGGAAGAAAGAGAGACAGAAAATAAATTAAGATGGTTACAAGCACGATAAAATGAACTGCACAAATTTAAATGTAAAACATTGAAAATGTACCAGAAGTAATAAAGACAAATCAGCGGTCAGACTCTGAGCATGAACCCTGGCTAATTCCATACAGCAAAGATATAAAGGAAAATCAATATTTAAAAAAAAAAAAAAAAGAAAGCGTTAGCACAGAACCTTGTTAAATGGTGTATGCAACAATTTAAAAGAAATAACTTGGAAGCTAGAAGTGCAGCATGGAAACATCTGAATAATTGACATTTAAAGAATTAACATAAAATTATTTCAAGATAGAGATGAAAGTAGTCAAGCACTCTTCTAATGCCCTTGTAAAACCAGGCAGCTTTTAGAGTACACCCTCAAACTTGAAAGCATCTCCTTAATGATCAGCACTGTGTCCCAACTCTCTGTAGGCAATATAAGCATTCAGCAATGTGTGGACTAGACCTGTTTAGGTTAGTTTTTTCCTTGTTCCTCTCTCTTTACCGTGTGACTCCCAACAAGACTCAAACTAATGAGCCACTGCATTGCCAACTTTTGTTTTCTCCTTTTCTGCATAAGCAAGGAGCAGTTCGCTCTGTCTGACACAAGCCATCCAGGGAGTAGAAGATGAGAACATTATTCCATTGCTTTGATCAGTGCAAAAGAAGTTTTGTCCCTCACGCAGATGGAGATTCCTAAGTGATTCACAAAATATGGCTTAGCATCCATCAGATCTTTTCTCTCTTTATTAAAATATACACTTAAATTCTGTCCCATAGCTGCTGAGCTGGCTTTTTATTGTGTATCTGGGCAAGCAGCCTAACGGCAGAGCAAGCATGACACCAGAGAGCCCCTTGCTAATTTTGGTGATTGCTGCAGCACGTGCCGACAGGTTGCCCTTCCCAGCCTCTCAGCTGTGCTCATAGTAAGGTCACAGTAAAGCTGGGAGGACATCCCCAGCCCATACGAGGACAGTGCTTCAAGGAGCCCCATGGTGTGAGGAGGTCTAGGCTGCAGGGTTTTGCATAAGAGGACTAAAACAATTTTGTTTTTTTCCTTTTTTTTCCTTTTTTTTTTTTTCCCCCTCAGTAAAAAAATAAAATAAAAATCCAGCTTATTTTGTCACAGGACTCCAAGACCTGGGGTTTTAAGCAAAGCCCTGGATGGAAGAAGCCTTGGCAGTACAATGTGTTCAGGGGTTGTTATAGTAATAGTTGCTCTGTACCTCTTGGGATATCTTTGACTAGAACAAAAGGTTTTCAGACCTGACAGTGAGAAGAAATTTCACTCTTAAGCTTGTTACTGATACAAAGGCCAGACCCCCAACCCCTCTGTATTTTCTTTCACAGCAGAGTCTGGACCTAGCAGGGGCTGTCACAGAGTTATCAGAAAAGTGTCTGTGACTAGAAAATGTCACTCTAGCTGGATCCCCTCTTACAGAGAGAATCTGTGAGAAATAAAATGGGAATTACAACATTTTCCAAACCCTTCTCCTGAGGTTTTGTTGCTGATAGATCTTTGCTATGGTAACTTGTGGTCAAAACTTTCTTTCATTGGCTTGGTCCTGGAGGTCTGATGTGTTCAGGAAGTCATTCTGAATGCTTGTAAATTGAGCATTTCCAATTAATGAAGTATGAAAATGAGTAAAGAAGCCAGTCCTCCACACTTCTTATTTTGAAGTTCAGAGTCCATGGCTAACAGTTTTGAAACAACTAGTGAGTTACATTTGCTAGATGCTATTGCTTGAAAAGAAGCTGAGCAGTGAAGCAGCTAAGTGATATTTAAATTGTCCTCATGACCTTTCTGCCACCAGATGAGCTCCAGACTTACTGGAAGATGCTGGTTCTGCTTCTTGAAGAAAGCTGAGAGTTCCAAGTGTGACATTGGCCTTATATTAAATTAGTAAAGGCACAATGCACACAAATGAAGCAGAGCCTTGGTTAGCTAATGGCAGAGCTGGGGGGCACTGGGGGGAGTTAAGGAAAGCCTTGGTGTTAAAATCCTCACTTGGTCCCATCAGAGGTATAACACAGTGTTTCCTTTGTTCCAGGAGAATTTCCTTGTCACCAGCTCCATTGAAATATTGGTTATTGACTCCTCTCTTTCACACATTTACTCCTGATACTCATATAACTTTTACTCTGGGCTGAGGAAATCTTTCATTTGGAAATTTCATTAAAACTGGTATGTCTCATCAAAATTAAAACATCTGCTTTTGATGGAACAGAATTGTTCAATGAGGTTTTCCAACAGCCAGTGAGATAAAGGAGAAATTTCTGTTCACAGTTGTGGTTTCAGGATACCTACAAACATTGGCATGTCTCAAGGACTCCCCTGTGCAGGTTTCACTTTTCCAGGATTATCTTCACAACTAGTGGAACGTTACTAATCAGGAGATGTTCGCTTTATTGCAGATCTGTGGTAGAAGGCTGACAGCTGATGCGCTTGATACCTTGTGTGAGCTCAGCACCAAGTCAGGCCTAAACCAGAGACCCTCTCTCACAAGGTCTGTCTGGCATCTCCCTGGGCTCAGGCTGCAGCCTTGGCACTTGGGACATGTGTCGTGTCTCCTGGTTTTACTTGGCCTCTTTGTTTTTTTTTTTTTTTTTTCATTACACTTGCAGGAACTTGCACATTTTTGCTATGTTGCATTTTCTGTGTTTTAGAAGTCAAGTAACATATTTACCTTTTTGTGTGTAGTGTGTATGTGTGTTTCCATTTCCTTTTTTTTTTTTTTTTTCTATTTGCAACTACTACCACACCCAAGGCTTTTTTTTACCAGTCACAAGATTTTTCTCCCCCTTTTTTTCCTGTTCACAATCACAGTTTTTCTAATTGTCTTTATAAAAATAAGACGGATTTCTCCAAGTTTTAAGTTTTACTTGCCTTTATTTGAAGTTTTGTGAGTGCTAGCACTCTGTTTTACAGTTTTGGTGACTTGAGGGCTGGGATGTGTTAATTATTCAATGATTTAAATGAAATATCAAAGGAATTTTTATTGATTTGCATATAAAAGTTATGAAACCCAATATATGGCACAACAGACAAATTAGTAGGCCATAAAAAGCATGAGTGAATTACTGTTTTATTAGAGCTTTAAGATAACATACTGTAGTATCTGAAAATAAAGGTCAAAAGGAAAAAAAAGGAAAATTTAAATGCATGCACATTAATGGACTGGAGAATGTGGCTTTACTAATAACTTCTGTGCATAAAAATTTATATTTTTCAACACAGCAATCATTTCTTTTACCCTGTTGGGTATTTTAAATGTGCTCTTGTGTATATAATATTAATTTAGTCATAAAATAAAAGGCAGTAATTCAGACAGTAGCCCATGTGAGCTATTAAATTCAAAGTACCATGTGAAGTATTTGTGGTTATGGTTCCTTGCAGTTCTGGATAAGATGCAAACAAAACACTCCTGACAAGGTGAAAGTGTTTGCTTTCAGAATACCTGCCTGTGCTGAGCTCCAGGCTCCTGCAGGCCTGCATTTCCTTCTCAAGAGCTGACACTGGCTACGATTAGGTTGTTTGGGTATAAACTATGAGGATATTCCTTGGAAAAAAAAGCATGAAATGAGAATTTATGCAATAGCTAGGCTTCTAGAGGGGAACTGTATGTTCTCCAATTCTATCTAAACTAGCTAATGTTATAGTTCACTTCTTTTTCTGCTAGATCAGTGAGCTTTGCTGCCTTGGGAAGTGAAAAGATGTTTTTGCTTGTCCTGCTCATTCACTAAGGCTGGGCTGAGAGTTAACCAACAGCAAACGGGCTTGGCTGTGGAGCCAGTAAGCTGTGTCAAATATTTGCATGTTGTCTCTCTGAAAAGCTTGAAGCAAATGTTCCATCCACTATGGTGGCAAATTAATACACAGCAATTAATCAAAATTCTTCTCACTTGCTTTCTGTGTGCACGTACTATGGCATTAAGTCTTGGAGTGCCTGGTTGCTCTCCTGTTAAACGTGCCTATGCTCAGACTCAACACAAGCATTTTTCAGCAAGAAGAAATTAAGCCCAGGAATTAAGTTCCCAAAATAACTGCATGACACAAATCAAAGACAGCTGCTAATGTGGTAAAAATTATTTCTTTGCGCCAACACTTTCTCTTGCCAGCCAGGGGCATCTTAAAAGCAGCTGGTGAGTTCAGTGCACTCTTGAGCCTTGGTTAAGGCACAGCTGTGACAAGAAGTTGACAGCATCTGTTTGCTTGCTGCCACCTCTGTCTACTCTAGAAGAGGGGAGGAGTGGGTTCCTCAGATGTCACAGCAGGGTAAGTGATCATGACCCTTCTGGAAGACTTCAGAGAAGTCCTAGTTGTGTGTGTTACTTGNACAAGAAGTTGACAGCATCTGTTTGCTTGCTGCCACCTCTGTCTACTCTAGAAGAGGGGAGGAGTGGGTTCCTCAGATGTCACAGCAGGGTGAGTGATCATGACCCTTCTGGAAGACTTCAGAGAAGTCCTAGTTGTGTGTGTAACTTGGTCTTTCACACCCATACGGGTGGGCTGGTGACTCAGTCCACTGGTGCCAGCTCAGCTTGGCCCATCCATAACAGCCCAGCGAGGAGGGGTGGGCAGATGCCCATGCTGGTACCACAGGGACACCTTAGCCAACAATGGCCCCAGACAACTTGCCTGCCTGGTCCTGCTTGCCCTGAGCCTCCCATCCTGCAGAGAAACATGGGAGAGCCAGCATGCTGGATGTGGTCTGAGGGCAGGTGATTTTGGTGTTTTTTTGGCCTCAGTGAAGAAGGGATCATGGCTTGGCTGGGGAACTCAGTGCAGGCCAGCACTGATCTTCATCTAAACCAAAGGGTTAATTCACCACCAGGAGAGAAGAGGTGTGTGTAGGCAGGCTCAGCATCCCATGTCCGTGGTGAGTCACACACCTCAGAGTCCGCTGGCAGAGGATGAGAGGAAGAAGTAGGTTGGAGCAGACAAAGACACCAAGGCATCCATCTGTCGGATCAGACAAACCAGGAGACAGCAGTGTGTGTGTGGGTATCTGACCCCCTGTATGTTTGAAATGGAGAGCATACATCATCATGAGCCCCAGTAGAGGGGTGATGTTTAATGACTGGCAGCTGGAGAAGGAAGTAGCAGGCTGATGCCTGATAGGGCTCCACCTGGCCAAACAGCTGGATAAGATTGCAAAGCGATGGGGAGTCTCTTAATTACATACTCGTTACATCAATTAGTAAAGGCAAAAGCATTGTCCTGTCTGGTTTAATTGGCAGAGCTAGTGAGGAGGGCACCTGACATAGGCACTCTCAGCCTCCTCGGGGGCAAGGCAAGCCCAAATGATTCCGAAGCTGTGGGACAGGAGCTGCTGCAGAGCCTGCTGCCTTCACACCCGTGTGTTACTGTGCTTGAAAGCAGCTCCTCTGGTGGGAGCAGCTGAGCTCCATGCTGGCCTTGGCCATGAGGTCTGGAAAGTCTCACTTGAGGATGGTGGGCATGCAAAGAGTGATATATGTGTTTTAGAAATCAAGGCTCCAGAATGGAAAGGTCAGCCTTTTAAACAAGAGGCATTTCCCTTTCCCTGGCCATGCCAGAGCAAGGCAGAATTTGTTGTAGCACTGATTTATTTACTTTCTTTGCCTCCTTGGCAGGCTTGGAGCATTCCAAGCCTCGAAGGAAAGCAGACACTTCTCTGTGGAGCATGCAGCCTCCAAAGTTTGTTTGTGCTCAGAAAACTGAAGGTGAATCAGGTCTGAAACAGGTGCATATCATTTCAGGCCAGATAAATTCCTGTGGGCATGCTCTGTACCTAGCTTCAAGTGACATAGTTTCTTGATGTTTCATTTTCTTTAAGGATTAAAGTTGTTCCTGCTGGTAACTTGTTTTGGTTCTTCCGGCCATCCGCAGAGCCATTCCTCCAGCTGTGGGAGGAAGGTCTGGGGTGTCTAAGCCTGCACCTTCACCAAACAGGCTTCAGAGACCATGGGAATGATGGAAAATTATCACCTGTCTCTGTGAAGTAAAAAATAGCACAGATTTTTGAAGACGGTCCCAATGGCAGGATGGGTGGGAGCTTGGTGCAGGAGTCAGGGTGGCTGGAAGAGATGGGAGAAAGCAGGGGTTGGGTGAGGGACTGCCCATCAGCCAAATGGCAGTGAGGGCAAGTGGGGAGGTCTGGCATTAAGGTGTAAATAGGGGTCAGAACACCAAACCAGAGTAGTGACTAGCAGAGAAATTTGCTTTTAAGGAGCCCGTGACTACATGGAGAGAGGGAATTTAACTGGTGAGTGAGAATGAGTTACTAGCCATGCTTTGTGCTCAGTGGGGACAAGGAGATGTGCGTGACTCTAGGAGGTTACAAAGGAGACTGAAATACTTTGGTCATCAAAGGAAGAAGCAGTTTAACTCTAAGAATTCCTTCAGAAACATTTTGCAGAGTTCTAATCTGCTGGTGATTTCTACCTCTGCTCTGAAACTCTCCCTCTGCTACTTTGGATAAATTACCATCAGAAGATAATGTCAGAGGAAATTTTCAGCCTGTGTAGAAACATTACTCTTCACCGGTGAAGAGCAATGACAAAACTGCTTGGCTGGATTGAACAGTGCACATCTGAAATTATGCAAATCCCTAAAGGAACTCTTCATCTGTGATCACATCTGACAGTGGGGTTTTGGCAACGCTGAACAGGCTGTCTCGGTTGTGGGACTTTATTTCCAGCTGCTTTGCTTATGTTACACTTGATTGTACCAGTGCAAGAGGAGTGTAAAATGCAGCCCTTCCCACTTGAAGGGCTCGTTACCCATTTCACGTAGATTAAAAATGGTGTGCGATGTCGCACAGTGGAGGATGCTCTGAAAACCCATCACCCCAGGAAGATGATCTCTCTGGGCAAGAGACTGAAAATAAGAGAGTCTTTTTTAAGTGCTAAGACTTCTCAGGAGAGCAAACGGTAGGAGTAGTGGATGGGAAGCTTCTTGCTTCACAGGAGCAGAGCTAGGCTAACGCTCATTGCTCTGAAAACTCCTACCCGGAAAAAATGGGAACCTCAACATATGCCCTGGAGCAGGAACAAGGGTTTCTCCTGTGTAGATGCTCCTGTAAAACTGAGAAGATGTCAGGTCTGATGACGAATGCTGTATTTATAAAGATGGGAAGAGGACATCCACGTGCTTGGGGCTGGGCTGTTACAACCCTTCGTGCAGCCTGGCCACTCTCAGTGCCCCAGTGCAGGAGGTGCTGCCAGTACAGCAGCAACCAACTGGGGCTAAGGGATGCCGAGATGATTACTCAACATCTCTGTGCACAAAAAAAACAGGGATGTTATTCTGCAGGATGTCGCAGAAACCCACTAGATAAAGTGTCCATGTCTTATCCCTCCCCTGGATACTGAGCTTGCTGGTTTGTGCACCAACAAAATGTGCCACGAGTTGCGAGTGGTTTTGTTTGCATCGACTTTCTAGCTCTGCCTGGATCCAGCTCATCCCAACCCGTTATGTTGTGTGGTTTTCACACAAGTGGGTGCTCGGCTGCTGCGGCGATAGGTGTCCTCTCTGGGGCGGGCTGTAGGCTGCCGTGGGCTGGCAGCAGCAGAGGGGCCATCACGCGGTTCACAGCTCTTAGGTAACCACATCACACAGTCACCATCTCGCATCTGCAAGATCCATCACTTTTAAAGACATTTCCTTATATCAGTTAATATAAAATGTTGTTCATTGTGTCAGCCAGCAGGAGGTTTCATAGGTCCTTTAGGCAACTTAAACAGTGATTAATCAAAAAAAAGCCTCCACCTTCTTCGTGCTGTTAATGCTGTTGTTAGGTTGGAGGCAGCATAATTTATAGCATTTCCTGATCCTGTTAGCTAGGATGTCTGATTAATTTTGGCTCTGGGATTAAGTCAGCAAAAGAAATTTGACTTCCCCAAGCAAGTGATATATATCATCCACACGAGTGCAGGAGGGACAGAATACTATCTTTTTGCAAACGTTTTTATTGTGTCCTCAACTATAGCCAGAAGGTGGCATTATGTACTCATTTTACTACTGCTGCTGACTGGGGACTGAATGGATTTTAAAGCCCAGGACATGGTCACCTTGATATGAGAGGGAAAGCACTAGCATTTGATACTGGAGACACTGCCCCTGCTTCCCAGCGCAGGCCACGGTGTACAAGTTTGCACTTTTCTCATTCTTTTTGCTCCCAGAAAATTCAGAAAATGAATTATCAATGACTTAACTATTAGCAAAGATTTTGTTTTTTACATATTTTTCATTCTTGGTATTCAGGTGCTTTTTTGATGCTGGTGTTACATTTTGTCCTGCTGCTTACATCTTCTCTGTGCTTCTTGGGGCTAGAGAGCAAAGTTTAGGGATAATACAGATTTTTCACTTCTTCCCTGCTTTTCCTTCCTATAGACAGCTCTTCCTTCCTTCCTTCCTTCCTTCCTTCCTTCCTTCCTTCCTTCCTTCCTTCCTTCCTTATTATGATAGCTTTTATCAAGCAGGCAAAGGATCCTTTAGTAGCTCAAGAAATTTGTCAGCTGATGAAACAATCTCTCATTTGTCTAAGTGGGTCTCTCTGAGGTGATTTGAACCTCTCATCTGCACAGACACAACTTGATTGCCTTTACCTAGCAGCCTGCCATTTAGTCTTGTTATGCAGGTTCCTTGCTCTGGGAAGCCAGAAAATACCCATGCTGCTCTCCATGGGTGCAAACAAGACACAGCCATGCAAAGCACCACAATCTTTTCCCTCTGTGCCCATCACCTTCATTCCTTCATTTGGGTAGCCATGCGTAATATGCAGAACTCATGCTGCTGCAAGTGATTTAGCTTTTTGATGGAAGGTTCAAGAAGAAATCTGTCTCATCTTGGCTCTGCAGGCCAGAAGGAAAGGCATTTCCATGCCACAGCTGGAGGTGGGACTGCAGCCTGGACAAACATAGCAGAGTTTTGGATCTGAAACTGTCAGGAGGATGCTATCGAGAAATGACTGTAACCCTAAGATGCTGCAGTTTATATTCCTGCTCCATTAACTCTGACAACAGACTTCTGAGACCTGAGTTTTCTAAACCGGGTTTATAAATCACTCTGGTAAAATGCACTGGGATTTACTTGTGCATAGCACAGAGCTCTGCAAATAAAATTAACCCTTTGTGCAAGAACTGCAGCTAGTGTAAGGTAGATGCTAGGCACTTAGTGTTAGAATGCTGAAATTTGGGCTGGGGTTTTGGAAACCCAATAACTCACACTGCATGCTTTGAGCTTTGGCTTTTCAGCTTCTTCCCAGCCAGACCCAGACAGCTGGGAGGTAATTCCATGTGGTCAGAGCTGGTGAGATGAGATCATTCCCAGCTTGGAAGCTGCTGGAGAAACAGCAATGCTGGACTGTGCTTGAACTGCCCACTTTGCCTCCCAGCAGCTAATGATGCTCAACAGCTTCCAGCCCCAAGTGGGACTTTTACCTGCCTGCTCAGCCTGCTGGAGCTTAGCACTCTTTGCACCCAAAAGCTTACTCTGCACTTGAAAAGATCTGGTTTCAGAAACTACCAAATACTCTTTAGTCCTTTGTGAAAATATGAGCCTTTAAAAATAACTCAGCCAGTCATCCAGCAAGAGATCTGCTTGAAATCATGACTTGTTTTTCAAAACCTTGACCTTAATCTCTGAAAGGATGGTACCTTCTGCATAACTCAGGCAATATTACCAGACGTGTAACTTGAAGCCATGCCTGCACAGGACTCTGAGGTGTATAAGGTTTTTGTAACACCTGCATGGCAGAGCCACAGCAGCTCTGCAAGAGTGAACTGGCTCACCTCCTGCCTTGTGCATCAGCAGCAAACTTGGGTGCTCAGCTCTGGCGGCAGGACCTTTATCACTGGTGATGAATGGCAGCAGGGATTTTCATCTCTTTGATTAATATTGCAGGGCTGACAGTTAGAAAGATCATGTCTTGACTTCTGTGCCAGGAGGTTTGAGTAAAGGAGACTTTGGGTGGTCAGGGTGGTAACGTTACTTCTTAAATGCCCAGATCTCAAGCACTTGCAGCTCCTGTGTGCCCAAGGGTGGGAAGCAGGCACAAAGCTAAACTGTCACACTTGGAAACAATCACATTTTTGGTGCTGTCAAGCTGTGAAAAGAAACACTGATGGTTCTGAAGGCACTGACTTCGTAAAGGAATACTGAGGCTGGGTCAGCCCGTTTTGCTCGCAGGGATGACCTCCTTTGCTTCTGTGGGATACTTGAAAAAAGAGGAACGACAAGCTGGATTTGGCTTCTCTTTTGCTAGGTTTTTACCAGTTGGAGAGATGGAGGTTTTGCCACAGCTTGGTTCACCTTTGTTCCCCGGGGGCTGCTCAGGCTGTGCCATATCTGGGGAGGGGGGAGGAGGGGTGCCGGCTGTGGGCATGACCCCAACATGAAGCAGAGCAATGGCTGGGCAAAGCTCAGTGTGAGAGTTTTAAACAAACATACTGAGCTTTTCTTTTGCTCCTTACCTTCTCCTTGCCCCACCTTTTCCTCAGCACCTTCTCTTGAGCATCTCTGTCCTCAGCCACTTGGGTCCCACGTGCAGGGCATTTCCTTGCTTCCCCTTCTGCCAAATTCAGTTATTCCTAACTCAGCTCACTCCTCTTTCATGCTTATGCCTTCCTCTACAACCACAATAAGGAGTTAGCCACCCCCTTCTGAGATATCTACGTACCATCTGAGTGGTTGTTAGTAAGGAAATGCAAATCCATTGCTGCTCCACTTCTCAGGTGAGACCAGTTCCTGCTTTCCCTGAGGGCACTGGGATCCTTGTCCTTGTGCTCCAAGGGCTGTACTGAATAATAGGTGATATTTCAGCTGGAACTGTGAACTCAACAGATGAGGGAGCCTGCAGTACTGCCACAAACAGAATATTTTTCTCCCGGTTATGGCAAAAAAACAAACAAACAAACAAAAAACCCTTAACTAGATTGCAGACAATGTAGTGTGATCAGCAGAAGGCAGGAACACCGCAATTTTATCCCAATCCCATGAGTTGCTGTGGGATGCATATGGGAATTCAGACACTCTGTGATCTTTCACTTCATTCTTATTATACTGGGGAGTCAACGGCACAAATCCTAAAGAGGGCAGCAGAATCAAACCCAGACCTCTTGCCTATTGCTGGCTGAAGCAATGCTGGTGTTGCTAATTGAACGTGCTTTATGTATGAGTGCAGTTCAGTACATACATCCAGAACATGCAGCGTATCATTCGGTGATATACAAACCAACTGGGACAATTTACAATGGTGATTTTTCTACTGACGGGTAAATAAATGCTCTCTATTATAGGCATTTAATCAGTGCCAGCTCCCTAAGTCACTAAACAGGCCACCAAGATAGAAGATTGATTGGTCTGAATGCATCATATATAAAACAGGAATACTTCAGAAGAACATAAATGACATGTTTGTTTCTCAGAGCCACAAAGACAGCTCTGTGGTAGGGAGGAGTGTTGACAGCCTCCTACCGAGACACGAGGGGACAAGACATTGGTTTGTTGTGGGGGTTTTGTCTTGTCTTTTATTTTTTCAAGTTGAGAACACTGAGCTGACCTAGAGATGGCGAGGAAGATCCTGCTAGATCTGCACATGGGCAAGGTTATTTGTCCAGGGGGATCCTGGTGATGCCTGCATTGCCTGTGTGGTGTATGGAGATGCTGCTCTCACGTTGTGCTTTGTGGCAAAATTAACAGATCATCACATCATTCTGAGATTTGGCTTTGTATTTTATACAGGTGGCCAAAATGCCAAAGATGCTAAGGCTCCAGCTCAACCCCTTTATCAATGTTATTTCTCTTTTTATTTAGAACAATACAATAATTCTCAGATTAGCTCAGGGGGACCACTGATTTGATTTTGAAATGGAGATCCATCTTTCTAAGCCAATGGTATAAAATACACCATTTATTATCATGGCTGAACACATCTGTACTAACATAAATAAAAGAGGAATGCACAAAGTGGTGGTCACTTTGTCAAGATCCTGAACCCAAACTGTCCATGAAAGTCAGTGAGGCTTAAACACTTAAACCTCAATCATGCTTAAAATGGGATTTGAGTGTCCATGTGCCTCAGAAGATTATTTCCTTTGGCTTCCCTCAGGTCTGCGAGATTGTGATTAGGAAATCAGGCTAACTTCACAGCTGGAAAGATGGTCATCATATTCCTCCCATCTGGATGGCCCAGAGCCGCTCTTGGTTTCTGTTGATGGAAAGATGCTGAGCTCAATAAATAAGACCTGATGTCTTGAAACTTAATTCCTTTACACCCACAGGGTATCTTGCATATGCCAGTGTAATTAAGGAGGAAACAGGAGTTTACAGAAATGTTTCTGGAGTAGGGGGGATTTAATAGCAACCTTCTAAGATATTCTGGTTTTGTTCATCCACTACTCCTGAGTTCAGTCCAGGGACCAGCGCAGGTTTTTATCCTTAGCCCTGAAATTCCCCGCTTCGTTAGTTGGTTTATCTCCTCAATAAGGCACACATGGGCATCATTTATGGCCCAGTAAATTCATACGCAGTGCATTCAGTGGTGTGCGGCCTTCCAGCTCCTGGTTAGCAGCACACATGCATGACTCGCCGCGCTGTAACTCTCGTGCTGTCGCAGCTCCTGGCTTAATTACCAAGCACTAAAAATGTGAAATGACAAAAATAATTACTGTAATAAACTAATGAAATAAAATATGTTTTGCTGAAATTAAAAAACTCTCTGCACAGGCCGAAAGGTCTGAACATTAACCTGTGTGTAGGGAGTAATTATGGTCTGCGGTCTGTAAGTGTAATGATGACTTCAGTGGGACTTCTCTGCTTCCAAGATCAGTTGCATGGGTTGCATGGGGAATACATCCTTATGTTTGCACAATGCTTCAAACAGATTTATGTGTCACTGTGAAAAAGTGCAACGTACCCCACTGTTCCATGCTGCTTTGGGATATTTGCCAGTTTAGCACCACTCCAATACCTTAAGGCCTGAATCACCCACTTTTGTTGTCTTGTCAAAACAAGCCGTGCAATGACAGCTTTGGAGCTGAGCACTGAGGTGATGGTAACCATGGGGAAACTTTTGCGACAGGTTCCCCAAGTCACTTGTAGCACTTGTTGTCACTGTCACCACAAGGCCACGGGACGAGGTCTGTGCAGAGGACTGTAGTGGTCACCTTGCAATAAGGACCTTCTGTTGTAGCACCCACCCTCAGCTTGTGACTTGATCTGTGCTGCCATCGCAGTGGCATGAACACAAATGGGAGGTATTCAGGTGTGTTTGGGAATAGCAATCTTTTCTGTATAGAAATACTGAAGTGCAATTCCCTTCTGTTTTTCAGTTCCTTGCTTTTTGGAGGAGACTCTTACATGAGTTGCTTTGTTCCCCCCAAAACTGTAGAGCTGGCAAAAGGATGGAGTGAGGAATGTGCCTGCGGATGCAGAGAGATAACGTGAATACCTAGACACCTGAAACAGGTAAAGATCTAATTCATTTGCTCTTTTCTTTTCTTTTCTTCTCTTTTCTTTTCTTTTCTTTTCTTTTCTTTTCTTTTCTTTTCTTTTCTTTTCTTTTCTTTTCTTTTCTTTTCTTTTCTTTTCTTTTCTTTTCTTTTCTTTTCTTTTCTTTTCTTTTCTTTTCTTTTCTTTTCCTTTCCTTTCCTTTCCTTTCCTTTCCTTTCCTTTCCTTTCCTTTCCTTTCCTTTCCTTTCCTTTCCTTTTCCTTTTCCTTTTCCTTTTCCTTTTCCTTTTCCTTTTCCTTTTCCTTTTCTTTCCTTGTCTGTGAAATACAGGCTTTAAGACATCTGCACTTGACCTCTAAAATCAGAGTTTAGGCTTCTGAAGTTGACACCTGTTGTTTTCCTTAGAGCAACAACATGAAAGTTTTGGTGTCTCTTTTGCATCAATTTGATGTATATCAAATGTCATGAGGATAGCAGTTTTCACTGATAAAGCAGTCAGGCAGGGCCAGATTTGCCTTGTTGAGAGGAGCTGGGATGTTTGGGGAGACAAAGCAAACAGTTGTTGGGGCACTGGTAATCTCCATCCAAGAGGTGCGTCATGAAGAGGCATATATTAGACCTGTAACATGCAACTTGTGTCTTTAAAACAAGACCTGGACGTATCTGAAGCATCAGCCTGTTTGCTAAGGTTGTGTTCAGAGTAATATCCCCATGACTTACCAGCAGTAAGCCCAAAAACTAAAGAAGCATGGGAGCAGGCAGCACCACTGAACTGTGTCTGGAAGAGCAGAAGTATTCCTGTTGCCAACTCATCTGACAGACCTGCTATAACAGCGCTTGGTAATTTTTAATACCGCTTTTCACTGAAAGCGTAAATATTTTAGATCTGATCAGATGCTAAATCTTTCCTTAGGATTTTTGTGTTTCCAAGGGTTAAACATGCTCCCAGTTGTCCCAGTTCACCCATCACGGGAGGGACTTCTATTTCTCCCTCGGTGTTATCTGGCCATGAAATAGCATTTGGGCACAGCAGCTACTCACTAATCTGTGAAACCAAGAATGAGAATTGTGTTTAATGGGCCTCTTAAGTAATGCATGTACTTGTGATTTCACATGTTCCTGGCATTACTGCTGATTGTGGGCTGCCATGCAGATAACTGCAATTTGCAAAAACGCACAACTGTTATTAGGATTGACTCTTGCTATTATCAGTGTTTGTCATTTGCATTGAGAGCAGGTTTTAAAATGTAATTAAGGGAACAGCTTCCCAGTTTTGGTCTATTATCATTCTTAACTACTGAAGTTAAAATAAGTTACAGCCACCAAATTTTGTACCCATGCCTCAGCATAGGGCTGGGCTCGATAGAAAGTCTCCATTTGGCAACACTTTTTTCACAAGTGATGAAGTGGGGCTGTGAACTGGCCAAGCTGTGATCCACCTGGGATTGAAGACTTTTGGGAGGGTGTTTCAAAGGTGTCTTTACACTGTCTTGGTGGCGTGTGCTGTGCAGGAAGTGAATTTATGGGTGACTCCAGGGCTGACTGGCAGGATTTTCTGTTCTCAGGATGAGTTGGAGATCCTTTGGTGCTGTTACAGCTCTGGTTGATTCCTGAAATTCTGTCCGCGCTGCTGGGAAGCTTTGAGCTGCCTCTGCTGCTGCCCCAGCCCCACTGGCACAGAGGATACTCTGACTGTCGGCAGCATCCACACCAGACAAGCAGTGACACGAGGCTGTGAAAGGGAGTCCTGTGCCATTTGGGGAGACTCTCTGTGATAGGGGAATCCAGAAGAAGTCAGTTTTTGAGCTTTCTGGCTGATTTGTGAGTTTTTGACGGTACCATGGCCCTAGTAAACTCCATCAGCATATCCCTGCTAAACCTAGATTGGGGGCAGCAGAATTCAGTCCAGTCACACAGTCCTGTGCCTGGTTTCCATCCCAGCTCACAATCATCCTGTGAGTACCTGCCTTGTTTTTTCCCGGTGGCTTGAAATAGTATGTCTTCATTGCAAAATAAACCCAGCTGTGGGTTAGTGCTAAACACCACGCTCTCCTACAGGCTGGTGGACACCAGTTCATTAAGCAGAGAGCACTGGAGTGCATTTGCTCAGAGTTTCTGCCCATGCTAACTGGGTCCCAGTGAAGGGAAAGTTTTTGTACTTATTCTACAGTCTCTAGAGCCTTTATGGAGTCTCCAAACTGGCCGTGCATCCTTCCTGGATTCACTCTGGCAGGGGTGCTCAGTCTGGACCCTCCTTGGAGCTGCAAATAGATTTAAACCAAGGAATATAAAAAACACCTTCTGGGGACAAAAAGTCCCTTGCCACATGTTACCTTGTGGGAGACAGCCCTGGTGCAGCCATGTCCAGATGTGCATTCTCAGAGGAGGTGCTGTAGGTGATGCCCAGGTGTAGCTGGCAGCATTTACTCAAAGCTGCAGATTGTCCTTTAGGTTCCCACTAGAGACTGGCACTTGCCTTTGCACAGATAACAAGAAATTTCATGTTCAGGATTATCAGATTTTCGAGCTACTCTGTAGAAACAGCTGTCAGCAAATCTGTGACAGCAGATGTTGGGATGTTATTCAGTGTACTGTGTGCTAATCTGCTGCTCTGCCCTCTCCAATTAGACAGTCATTTCTTGCTATCACAGGAGGAAGCTTGGACAAATACTGTTATAAGAATGTGCAGCAAAGTAGTCTGGGTCCTTCCAGACTAGGGAGCCATAGGCAGTTGCTCACTTTTCCAGTCACTTGACCTTATTTAAAGAGTCCTGTCAAGACAATCATTCTGTGCTTCACCTTCCCTCTGCCCTGTGTGCATTGTCAGGGTGGATTGTCTCAAAGGAGCAGGGAAGAAACCTGTGGGGACAGAGATTGTTTGTAGGCAACATCAAGAGCAGCACCTTGCCTCAGCTGCACTTCAGTAATGTTCAGCTTTGTGACGGGCCTGATCCAGTTTGCAGACAAAGTGGTGTAAATGGTAGCATACCTTGCAAATACTGTTTCCTTTGTATTTGAGATGTACATTAAGTGTTTTTGGGTGTAGGAGAAAGCATCCATCAGCCAATCCATAGGGGAAGCTGCTAGTGAAATCCAGACTCTCGTGCTGTCCTTTGACACCCCAGCTGGAACGTTTCTAGTGCGTAGCTACTAAAACTCAAACTCAGAAGAGGCATCTGATGTATCCCAATCTCGTATGACTCTTTCTCAGCAGCAGTGCTTGCTTTAGCAGATCTCCCAACTGTGTAAGACTTAGTCTTTGAAAACTGAAAGGTCTGAAGTCCCCACCTGGAACAGTGGCTTCCCTTTTCGAGATCTGGAAACATGCAGAGACAGTCTGGCTGACAGAAACTTGCTGGCTGAAATTTTGGTGATGATCTTTGGGACTATGTCATGATGTCCGCTTCTTTATCTGTTAGATGAGTGTAACTCTTGAGTGAATTCATACATGGACAAATCCAACGCATGTTTCCCGCATGCTCCCCTGTAACCACATCAGTGGACTGTCTGACTTCCAAAATGTCATAGATCATGTACAGTCTGGCAAAGCTCCTCAGAAGTCTCAGGTTATTTTTCATCTCTGGAATTTTTGGATAAAATCCAAGACAAGCAAAAAGAAAAGTAATTATGTATTTTTTACCCAAAATTATGTTCCTTTATTATGGAAAACCCAGCCTTTGCGGGACTGAGATCACAGATGTGAAAGTGGAAGCAAAAATGAAGCTGCTTTCCCAGATTTTCTCTGTCCAAGAAAGATGTATAGAAAATGTGGCATGCCACCTGGATTGTAATGTCTATGTCTACCTCTGAACTGTTTGTGCAAGGCCCCTGCTGCAATGAACAGAGATGGTTCATCTCATCTATTTTAGAATGAGATGACTGGTGCCTTGTAAGTGCTTCTGTGCCTGCAGAGAGAATCAAGGTGACTTGCTCAGATGCAGAAGTCACGTTGCTGGCTTTTTTTGGTCAGATAAATCATGCCTACAGTGATGATGTAACTGGATTTAGAAAAATACCATTAGAAAACCACAAAACATAGAAGGAAAGACTGTATTTACATTGCAGAGCATTTTGTACCCAGTTATTATTAAGGGCAAATACACATTCATAAAAGCATCTCAGGTGTCTCAATAGAATCATCTGTGTGAGTTGACAGGAAAGGTCTACAAAGCTGTGTTTCATAACGTCTGGAGAGGATGCTGTATAAACTCATTGTTTGCCTTGATCTGGAAGAACTGTCCCTGGAGAGGAAGAGGAGGAAGCAAGATACAATAATGGTGGTTTCTGAGAAACTTTGCAAGGAAATGAAACAATAACAGAGCAGAAGATCAACAATTCCAGGTAAACAACATGCCACTATGTTGACTTTACATATGTGGGAATTTTCATCCTTACTTTAGTAAACTCCCATGGCTAATGTTGCAATTAGTGCTCTCTTTCCAGAACAAGTTATAGATTATCTGCAGTGTCCGTGGAAGGGATTGATAAGAATTGCCATATTATATATGGAAAAGTAACGATTTCTGTGTGGACATTCTGGATAGAAAATTCACTTCTTTTCAATTTCCATGTGAAAATATATCAACGTGTCTTTTTTTGTTTCGGTAGCACCCAGGATAAGTCTATACCAGAGCAAGGCTGTTGCTATTCAAAGTGAACTGCTTTGAACATGCTCTTCATAGTAACTGCTGTACTTCTGCTGTCTCTTGCAGTTTTATTCCACATTCACATTTACATTGATTCAAAACCCTTTCAATTCCAGTGGAAAAAAAACACACAAAAAAACCCACAAACACTAGTTTCAACTTCCATCCCCTTCTTCCCTTGTGGCCAAAATGATGATTTCATCCCTGTTTTCTACCCTGGTAGAATTTAGATTTAGAAAAGTAGTTTTGCCGAGGCCATATCCAGATGCTGTTCTGCTGAAGCACGGCTGCTCGCTGTTTATGATTCTGAACAACCTCCTGTTTCAGAGATGGCCATAGAGGCACAGTCCCATCTCTCCTTAACATAAGCTAGAAGCCTACAACAAATGACAATCAAAACTCATAAATACAAAGAGAGCTCATAAAATCACAACTGGAATTTGTAAATTGGCCATAAGTGGTCCCAAAACTGTCACAACATGCTTGTCTTCATGGATGTGCCTTCATGGATGTGCTCCTTAGCCCTATCTCTCCCTTGACCAAATGCTGGCCAGACAGTCACTTCTTTCAGGATCCACAATGCAGGACTTATGCTGAAATTTGTTTTATTTCATTCTGGTAAGCTCACTTGCTGCTCTCACTTGCACTGAATACAAGATTACCCTGAAGAATAAAATAAAGGAATTAATTGACATTTTAATTAATTACAACTTTTAATTAATATTCACCAGGGTGACAAGTGTTCTGGAATGCAAAACAAGAGTAATTCCTGAGAAGAAAAAAGGAAAGGCTCTGCAGTTTGTGTTCAGGTTAAATGAAGACCTTGTAGCTGTATGTATGATTGTATCAGATATCTGCTGACTCTGTTCAATGCCTGAAACTTTTGCTCATTTTGAAGTAGCACAGCCACTTCTTTATTAACAATATCAGGGACCGTGAGCAGGGCTCAGAGGCAGAGTACACAGACTGAATAGTGGTTCATAACCTAAACAAAGTAATGTCTAAAAATCTTCGTTGAACTCAGGAACTGTCCCACGGAAAGAGAGGCTGTGAACACATTACAGGATGGATATGACCAGCATCATCTCTGTCTCCTGCTGTTTGCAGACCACCTTCTCCCATGTGCTGAAGAAACCCAAGTAGGAGGATGCAGTAGATCTTCAGCCTGGCGATGGCCCTGCAAGAGCTGAAGGAGTCCCCAGAACCACTCACTACCCATCCTTGGTATGAAATACTGAGCAAGGGTGTCATGAAGCGTTGCATCAATGCACTCTATCTTATTTGCATAGTGGGGTTCTGTTGGCTGAATTGCTATAAAAACTGTCTTGTAATTTTCTCCCAGGCATGAGCTATAGCTCTTCGGCATGCCTCTATGAAAGACAGGGTCCTTTTACTCACTGGCAGCAAAGAGGGGGAAGGGGATATTCTCCCTGCATGTCATTTAGTGTTTACTTTATAATGCAGGTTATGTGTTGGTAATACTCCACTGATTGCAAGGAATAGTTGGTGCTTGGAGACTGTGATCCCAAAGGACAGAGCAGGGCTGTACTACAGGCTGGATCGGATGTTTGGCAAAAGAAAGAAACCATTTTTTTGTTTGATTGTTTGTTTGTTTGTTTGTTTTCTGAGGTTTCACAGCTGTGGTGGTTTGTGGAAAGAGATGAACTAAAAGCAGTGGAGAGTTCCTTGTCCTGCCTTTCCAGCATGAATATCTGTATCTTCTGCAAAGATAACTGCTAAAACTGAGTAGTGCTAAAAAGGTAGTTCTGGCCTAGACACAAATACTGAATAACAGTGATAGTCATTCTGCTGTGATTCCATTGTGGTTCCATTCCATGGCAAGCTAGGTCTTGACTGAGCAGATGAACTGATTTTGCATTATTTTACAGCCCAGAAATAGTTCTCACCTGGGGTGATTTTGCAGTATGTTTGAAAGGATGAAAGTGGAAAAGACTTTGCATCCTTTGGTCATCCTCTGAAACATAGAGATTTCACAGAATCACAGATTCTGTTTCAACCCCCCTGATAAGCAGAACCTAAAGCAGGTTGCTCAGGACCATGTCCAGAGGGCTTCTGAAGATCTCCAGGGAGGGTGACTCCACAGCCTCTCTGGGAAACCTATTCCCGTGCTCCATCACTGGCAGAGTAATGAAGTACGTCCCAGTGTTCAGACAGAACCTTGTGTTCCAGTTCGTGCCCATTGCCTCTTGTCCTGTCTCTGGGCACTGCCGAAAAGAGCCTGGTGCAATATGGTTCAGTAACAGCAGAAACAGCACTCCTTTCACCAAGGGACGGCATGATCACACAATACAGTCAAGCTGACCCAAAGATACACTTTCACCAAAAAAAAGAGCTCTCCCTTCTTCTCCTCTCTTCCCTTCCTCCTCACCCTCACCTTCACTCCAGCAGCAGCCCTGGCCTGTTAGTCTGACCCTTGCATGAGCCGACTCCACTTTTTTGCTGGGTTAGTTTTCTGCTGGGTTAGTGAGTTCAATCATTTCATCAAGCACTAGGAAATCCACCTGAGTCACACAGCAAAAAGAGAAGCAGAAACACACAGCTGGGAGCAAGGGAAAAAGAAAGCAGGGAGGTTGGAGGGGCCAGGACCGCCCTCTCTCACCAACAGTGACCTTCAGACTGGCTCAGCTACATGATCCAAAGGTCTTGGAGAAAGTCTCACTTCTCGGATAACTTTCTGGTAGCACAACAGTGTGGGTACTCTTTTACCAGTTCTGAGAAAGTGTTATCTTGGATAGTGTTTCATCTGTTGGGGTGCCACACAGATGTTAAGACCTTGATTCTGTATTCCTTTCTGAGGCAAAATTCCCCTGGGCTGCAAATAGGGCTGTTGCAATATCAGAGCAGTACATGGCAGACGTTGAACCTGCTACTTTAGAGACTGTCATTCAGTTATGCTCCTTTATTGATGGTGGTGACAGTTTCTAAACTGCCTTAGATGTCAGTTCATGACTTATGAGTAAATGTCACATCCTTCTGTGACCTCCATGTGGTGAGAACCCTGAAGTTTTTGCCACCACAAGACCTAGGTCTTCATTCATGTGTTTTGGGTGTGGTTTGAAGGAAGCTGGTGACCCTTCCTGGGCCTCTCTGCTGGTTATATGATGTTACATCATATATATGATGTTACATCACTGTTACACAGTGACGGAGGAATAGATGGAGTCGAACTTATCTGTCCATCTGCCAGCTAAGCTGTAGGTTATACTCTGAGGCACAGGAGTCTTGTTGACTCATACATGAGGAGGAAAATAGGAAGCTGAGATCGGTAAGGAGGTGAATGGGGAAACAGTCACCAGACCTGGTCTTGTGGCCATTCCAAAGTCAGGATGAAAATACAGACCCCTCTGTGCATCAGCTATGCAGAATCAGGCCCTAAAGAGCAAAGGAATTTAATGCAATCCCATTTTTGCCAATTAAGTGTCTTCTGCTTCTAAATCGAAGGAAGCTTCAATGTTAATTTTAAAATATTGCTGGCATTTATCACAGTAATTACTTTAGCCATGTAAAACTTCAGACACCATAAATAGTGTTGATACTATAGATTAAATGCTCCCGAGGTACGTATTACTGACGCTACAAAACACACATGCAGACAAGGATATTCTTCTCCGAACTCAGCTTTTGTTGTGCTCATGCAAAACTGAGCACCCAGAGGCCTCATCAGATTTCTGAAAATGACTGATGTGCCTTGTCAAAGCCCATCCATCTTTATCAGTGACTATATTTTGGAGGAGTGAAAGAAGTATACCTGGGCAAACACACTCACAAACTGTAATGTGAAAACACGCTCCATTGCCATCATATTCTTCAGTTAGTACTTTGAAAGGTGGGAAAGGTTTGTCTTGGGGACTTTGAATTTCTAGTCTTCAGTTTCCAAATGCTCGGTCTCTGAAAATCAGATCTCTTTAATGTCTAAAAGTTATTTGTGGCTATATAATCCATAAATGAAGCATTCCTAGCTACTGATCAGCTTAGGAAATGTTCATCTTAATCTACTAGTGTGGACCTCTGCACCCAAAAGCAATGAAAGGTGTCTGTGTAGGTAGGGAAAAAAGGAATCTTTATCAGACCCCCTTCTCTAGTAAGGACAGGCTTGAGCAGACAGATATGGAGAGGTGGATAGGGCAAGCATTTAGGAACATCAGAAATAAGCTAGAAACTGGTAAGATAGCAAACTGTGAGGTACTTGAAACCAGAAATTACACATTGGCCAAGTTTACACATGTGAAGTGTGACTGTTAGTGTAATCAGTTGATGTCAATATTATCCATAATACAACTGTTTGCAGGCACGCTGGACTGGGAAATACATGCTGCACGTCTGTGAACTTTAGTAAAGGGCAATGTCTCCAAAAAAGGTAGTGAGATTTCTCTTTAGATTTGTACTTGGCCCTGCAGGCTCCCTGCAGACCTGGCTGATGGTGCTGACAAAAAGCTCCCCCGACTTATGCTTTCTGTAGGTTTGCCTGTTTACAGGAGGAGGCTGTACAGAGCCTGCATACAGCAGGAGGTGTCTGAGCTGTTGGAAGCAGCAATATACATATATAGCGATATGTATTGCGTAAAATACACATTTATCACTCCATTGCTCTTTATTAATAGGAGGAAAGACACTAAAAAATAACTCAACCTCAAGACACAGAATAGAGATAAAGCTGTTTTATAGCATCTGAAAGCATGTGGAAAAATTGTTGCATAGCTGGAACTTATTTGGCACTGGGGAAACTATCTCTTGAGCTGCCAGTAAAACTGTAGAAGAGGAAATATTTGTAAGAAGACATCCAAACAAGTGTTGAGCTTCCTTCCAATAAAAATCATGGTCAAATAGTGCACTTGAAATCACTAGGAGCACCTGAAAATTTGAGCCAGACAACGGTGGGAAACACAATGTGCTTGCAGGATCCAGTATCTTCCTACCACCCAGGGAATGGGGGAGCAAAGCAGCCTGCTGAGAATATATTTCTTGAGAACAGTGGCTGGTATAGCTAGGGCAGAGTTCTCAAAGTTCAGCCTGTGTGGCCTGAATGGTGAGCTCTGTCTGTAATTCCATTGCACTTGCTCACATTCAACCCAAGGGGAGATTTCATTGCTTGCTAACTTGCATCCAGGAGACGGGGCTGCATGGTCTGGCACAAACAACTTCTGCAGTGCAGTGTTTCAAAAAGCTGTATGGCTAATCTGACTTCTTAAAATGATACATATTTTGCTGTGGCTAACTGCATCTAATTTGCTTTCATGTAGAAGCATTGGCTTAACATGAATATTTTGTGTCCTGTGGTCACAGTGGCATTGTCCTAAGTGTATGTACAAATACTGTTGCATATAGTGTTTATTCCAAAAATAATCAATGGCACTAAGAAATCACACGCAGCTAGCATACTATAAAGTTTATTGTTGTGATTTTGTTTTAATTTAATTTAATTTAATTTTATTTTATCTTATTTTATCTTATTTTATCTTATTTTATCTTATTTTCCCTGAATCTATACTGGCTTTTTCCAGATGAGGAACTGGCTTCAGAAACAGAAATAAAACTGTATATTTCTACATGATTTAAAACCTTCTTTTACTTTTTGTTGCATTTCACACAAGAGACAGGAGGGTTTTTTGTTTGTTTGTTTCCAAAGGGAAAGATATCAACACACATTTTGTTCTGTTTCCGTTCACTGTAACTAAGAGTCTTTTGTGATCATCTTTTGCAGCTGGTATGTTGCTAGTTGTTTAAGAACTTGCGGTCATTATGGAAGATAAATGACGGTCCTTGGAGCCCATGGCTGAAGCACACATTAGTCACTAGTAAATGATGTATAAAAAATATTCAGCTTGCAAAAAGATAATGGTGGTTCCTATTTGAAAATGCAGAAAAATGCACATATCTGGAGCACAAAAGTGTTTCGTCAATATCTCTGTGGGTAGAAAACTAACCTGTCAAGAGTAAAATGTTGGAGAGATGGAGATATTCATGCACTCACAGCACTGATCATAATGATGTAAAGGACTATTAAAGCAAACAAAATATTAGATACTACAAATATACAACTTAATTGTTTTTCTCCATGCAACCTAGGAGTGCTTTAAAAAATTTCAATGAGAAATTGCTCATTCTATATCTTTGACCTGCAGTGATCCTGCCTTTCCCCATTTCACTGTTACCCATAAATGTAATAGTAATCCTTGTTTTGACCTTTTGTTAATGGCAAAGTCCTTTGCCCCTTCCTGTGCTGGGACTTGAAGGGAGGAAAGCCCAGAGGACAGTCTGTCTTGGTGACTCTGGCATTGCCAGGACTGTAGCAGCATCTATGACGTGGAGATACAGTGACCTCATGGCTGCAGTCCTTCCTGGCACTCTTCTCCCAGATGATGATGATTCCCAAATGAGCCATCAGTCCCTTTTTACAGAGAAAATCTCACTGCCTTCCCAGAAGAGGGCAATTTTGCCATTTCCTCTGTGTGGAGATTGGGTGAGATTACCTCATTTCAGGGCTCCAGCCCCAAGGCTTTGGTGAGCACCAGACCTTGCTGAGAGAGCCACGTCTCAGCGCCAGGCTCTGTGTGTGCCATGGCTGAAGAGCCGTGGTTGAAGAAGCAGGAGAGGGACATATATTTCTTGTCGGTGACTTAACTCCTTACGGCCCTCTCTTCCTTGCCTTTCATTCCTGGCTCTCTTGGTCCACCTGATGAAGGACCTTTTTTTTTTGTGTGGTTTGTCAGTATGGCTGAGCTGACCTAAAGACTGCTGCTGGCGAAGCCAGTCCTACTCCGCTTGTCCTGCCCCAGGCTTGATGCTGTGGACATATCTCCTCCCTGGTCCTGATCTATTGCTCCTGTAACTCTTTACTATGCCAACTCATTCCCCTGGAAGAAAACAGTTATTTATTTTATACATATATAATGAAAACTGTCTTTTTAAATAGCTTCATTTTCTGACAATGTTGTGACTCAGCTAAAAGCCCTCTGAGGACCAGGACAAGTTAAAGCAAACAGCAGGAACATGAAAAAGAGAATGGCAGAAAATAAGTGATTGGAGGAAAAAAGGTGATGGGGTACAGAGAGCAGGACCAACCCTTCCCAAGGCAGTAAACTGTTATAGGGGCTCAGATGTGCCTTCGAAAATTCATTTAAATATTCAGGTACAGGACAGGGAAACATCAGGAAACAGCCTGAAAGGTTACATATTCCCTTCTTTTACAGGAAAACCTACAAGATGCAAAAGAAAAAAATGTTCTGTAGGCCTGGACATCAGTAAACCCTGTACATCTGTCAGTCAGGCTCTGCCCAGCTGCTCAAAACGGGACCTGGGCTCTGCAGCTGCTCTCAGCCACGCTTGAACAGTCTGCTGAAGCTGTCCTGTTGTAGTATGGATGCCCTTGGCTCTGAGTGCTTTTCTCCATCCTGTAAAGATGCTGAGGGTGTTAAAATTTTGAAATGTTGATGTTCATTCCCTCCTCCAGCTTCTGAAACCCATGAAAATAAGGAGATATTTTGCAGAAAGGGAAACCTGAAGAAAATGCTTGCCTTTTATTAAACTTTGTCCATGTGGTCTGTGCTTAGGGGGGATCGAAGGTTAGCTTAATTCCCTCAGCATAACAGAATGCTGTTTGGTACTCGTACATTGAAAGAACAAATTGAACCTGCTCACCTTCTGACCTGTGCAGCTCTTATTTAATGAAAAGCAGTCAAATCCGGCATGTAGCAACTTTATTATCAGAAAAGAGAGAGAAATCTGTTTAGCAACACATTATTTACTTCAAAAGTAACCTTGAATTGTCAGCTGGAATGGAATATGTTCCTGCTCTGTATCCACTTCACATTTCCTTTGCTTCCAAGGTTCAAATTCGCATGGCCATGAAACAGGAACAATAGCGTGCTGCTGAGTGCCTGGTTAAGATATTTATAGGTGCACATTTAGAGCCAAAGACTGCACTATAGCATTATGTTTTCTAGACACAAAGCAGAGTTACATGTTTTCAGCTAAAATGGTTTTTTATTTGAAATGAAGACACTCAGCACTGTAAAAAGTACAAAATCAAACTCACACAGAGGCAGCCCACTGAGCATTTCTTTTATGAACTCTGCTGCAGGAACAATGAGAGCAAAATTGCTGCTTTTCTATGAGTACAAGAAGAGATTTTAAGAAGTCAGTCCCCCACTAGCAAAAGCAGTTACTTCACAGCTGCTTATTAGAGCAGGTTAGGAAAGGGTACTCTCATTCACATTTCTATTCTGCAGTAGTGTGCAACCAAAGTCTATGAGTTTTCACCCAAAATGAGGAAGGTGAGAGAGATTCTGGAAATGCAAGAATCTCCTTAATATCTCTTCCCTTTACAGCCTCACACCTTGGGGTTTTTCCTGCCCCACTGCTGGGGAATCTGGGGTGGAAACTGGTTTTGCATGAAGCTTTTTATATTTGTGTTCCCGCATCCTATGCGGGAAGGAAGATAGATACA
>VXAA01004800.1:35485-51492 GCA_013399115.1 Anseranas semipalmata | reverse complement strand
GGACAGTAGAGGAACAATTAAATAGGCTGGGACTCTTTAGCATGAAAAACAGAGGACTGATTGACTTCTACCTACCATGATACCTTATACAAAAACAAACAAACAAAAAATTAGGTGTGCCAATTGGGAGATATTTTTAACAGAATACATCAAAATGGTTTGAATAATGTACTCTCTTCCACAAGCAGTTGACTACAGAGATCTAAAAACTTATCCAGCTTAAAGTCCAGCCAACAGAAATCATTACTGACATTGTCTGAAATATTCCATCTGTGGGGTAAAGTGCAGCTATGTACAGTTGTAGGAAAAGCACAGTCAAGCATGTTGCTAAAAAAAAAGAGAAGAGCAGCAGGTTTTTAAAGTTTCTATCCACGGCCAATATAAGACAAATTCTCTATTGTACATCTCTATGGCAGATGATTTAACCTATGATCATTGGAAATTAATTAAAATTAAAAGGTTAAAAGAGAGACAGTGGCTTTTGGAAACCTCATCATGTAAAACATCAGAAGTTGAGGCTAATTAAAGCTAACAACTCCCTTTGGAAGTGGGTTGTTTGTATGTTTGCTGTAGGATTAAAACCAAGGCTAACTTTGGCTGTTGGTGGATATTTGCACACATGAGGTTCTTATGATGAATAAGCTGTATATTTGTTTTAAAACATTTCCAGGATTACAGCCTAGAAATGGAAATGGAGAAAAAATGCACACTTTACTGGGATAAATAAAACCCTGCAGTCTAATTAATCATTTGAATAAATTATATTAATTACACAATCTCTTGGAATTTCGCATGCTGCGGTTTGACAGGGTTGTCCTGTCGAGTTAGATCCTACAGTTATCATTAGACTGACGATCCTGAGCCACATCAGCAAAACAGCACTCCTGGTACCACATTTTTATTGGTAACTTCTGCTGCAAAGTCAAATAAAGCAACACACTTGCTGACTGACATGGAAAAGAAAGGCAACGCCAGCAGCCTCTGCAGCACTTACGCTATCCACAGAGTGCAAACCTGATCAGGGAGGCAGGAGGTTTTTACAGCACCAGATATTTCTTCTCCCAGTGCTCAGGAATTAACACAACAGCACTCAAATCCAGGGTGTTTCCTTTTCATTCACTAAGACAGCTTCTCACTCAACACGCTCAGATTTCAGGAATCCCATTCCTCCCTGTTTAATTATCTCCTGACATTGAGCGCTGGTTCTTCTTTAGAGTAGGTAATGGCAGATGCCGACCACTGTCTGGGCATCCAGCACCTCCCTTGCAATACCTCAGTTATTGGGGTATTATTTTTTTATAACTAGTTCCTTCTCTTGATTTTTTTTTTTTCCAAAATACCAATAACCTGAAAGCACTTTAACAAAGCAGGAAAGAGCGTGAGGCTGCTTCAGTTTGAAGCTGGGAGAGCACCTTCCTCCAGGCAGCCTTCACAGGGAATGAAGAGAGTGAATTAGGGGCTCCTGATTGTGAAGCACTATTAGAAATCCTCTGGGGTGGAAGGCTCTTATGCTCCCCCATCTCTGAGACCCTTCCTGTCGCCAGACTGGAGGTTTGCAGCAGCGCGGTGATGCTGTTGGGAGCTGGCATATGCGGGGAGACTGACAGCCAGCCCTGCGAGCGGAGCTGGCAGCATCCCCTCTGCTCCCGGCTGATGAGTGCGGAGGCCTTGTCATGGGAGAATAAAATATTCATGTGTCTGGGAAACATATTTTTCTTTTGCGCTTGGGTACTTGGGTCAGAGCTTGTTCTCAGTAGCTGCAATGTAAATCCCAAATAGCTTCTTTGACATCCGTGTGTGTGTCTGTGTATGTGCATACGGATTTACACCAGTGTGAGAGGTATTAGGGAATCTGACTCCTCTTACTAAAACTATTTGGAAGCTATTGGTTCAGGAGACTGGCATTAGCAAGCTCTAGGGATCGTTGTTTATGTGTATATTTTAAACTGCAGTTGTAATCCAAAAATCTGCTTTAAAAATAGCAATATGTCTTTGTGTTCCACTGGTTGCCATTTGAGATCCTGTGTGTTTCCAAGGATAAGTTGGGGTTTTTTCCTCCCTAACTGCCAGGACTGGAAATTCAATCTCAGGTCTGAAAGCAAACAACATCCTTGTCTTCTCACATATCATTGCCAGTAATAAAAACCTGAAGATCAAAGTGTGCCCTTGGTGACATTTCTCCAACCACTCTATCTGCAAGTGATGGGTCCTTTGTAGGAATCCTGCCAGTGGCTCTGTCCTGGGGGCCTGAGAAAGGGCTGAACCTGGATTGCTCTTTGTCCTGTGTCTTCTTCGAGAGCAAAAGAAAAATTAGAGTAAAAGAATCACTGTTACTTGAAGTCCTAATATTGTATCAATACTATCCATCTGTTGTGAAGGTCTTGATTTTACCTTTAAGGACAAGGCATGCACTTCAAAGCACCTGACAGACAAGTGTCAAGGTCTGATGTTGCTGTTGCTGCCTCTGACAAGAATGTTTTAGGTGTGGGGAGTAAAAGAAATTAAGTCTGAGGTCTGTTTTTTAAAGCCATGTCTTTAAACCCAAGGATTTTCTTCTAGTTCAGAGTTTGTGGTAAACTTTCATATGCTTATATGTTCAAGCAAAGAAAGAACACTTTGTGTAACATGGAGGGTCCTGTACAAACACAAGATTTCTTGTTCAAAATAAATGAAAAGGACACGTCACTGTGTGAACCCATCTCAGGAGAAAGGTGATGAGGCTGGCTCCAGCAGCCCTGTTCTGCCTATCTGCTCGTAGATGCTCTGAGAGCATCCCCCAGCCCAGACCTCCGCTGTGGGTTGACCTCCATCCTTGTGGAGGTGCCTGATGCCCCGGGCGGGGCAGGTGCCCTGCTGCCTTGCTGGGGTGGTGGGACAAGACCTGGCTGCGAGGCCCCGGGGAGCTGCTGGTGCTGTCTGACACTGGTCCTGGATCCTGCTTGGCCCCACCACAGGTTTATTGCCCACCTCCCCTTCTCGGCCCACCCTGTCCAAACCACTTGGATGCAGAAGGAGCCCAGTGCTGGCAGGCAGATGCTAATAGTGACTCTCCCTCAGGCTGCAGCCACTTCTCTGCTTCTCATAACGTTTTCCTGGCCCAGAGATGACATATCCAGGCAGAAAACAGGCTATTGTTGACCCCATTTAAATTGAGTGCTTAAGTGGCTGATGAGTGTTTGACACAGGACATGCTCAAATTTAAGCGTTTATTGAAACAGAACCAAGGGGCAGGCAGGGCTGTGCTTGCAGGGATGCAGACCAGGCTCGTGGTGCCTTTGGCTCTGATCTGCCTGAGCAGCAAGTGTGTGTTCAGAGAGCCCTACAGCTCGAAGAGACACGTGCTGTGCAGGCTGCAGGTCCCAGCCCGTGTCCTGCTGGCACCAAAGCTGTCCCCAGCCTTGCATGTAAATTTAACCTTATTGGGAGCTAATGGACTGAGGAGTTTGACACACCTTTTCCCTCTCCATAGATGGGAGCCATATGTCTCCAAACTCTCACAACGCGCCTTGATCTGAAGACGAATGAGCGTTAACATATGTTCTCTGGAGTAATTAAAAATGGGATCATAAGCACAGACTGACTAGCTGAAGGTAGAATGTGTTACAAGGGGACCCACCTCCTGCACCAGGGCCACAGGGGTATGGTCTTTGGAGAAAATCAAGGCAGCAGCACTTGGAGAACTCTTTGGGTGTCGCCAAGCCCATTCCAAGTGTGCGCTAAACTGCAGCAATTTAACTCTTTTTTCATATTCCTGTGAGACAGGTTTTGATGAGACGTAGGGAAGTCCATTTTTGCTTTGTCACTACTAAGAGCTTGTGTGGATTGATTTTGCTGGAGGCAACTACTGAAAATTGAAGTCAAGCCATTGCTAAAGAAGCAATCTCTAGTCCCAAATTCAGATAAAAAGGCAGCAGCCTGTGTTCAGCATCAAAAGAAAGGCAGAGGGAAGAAAGAAGATTTGTTTTGCTCCTGCACACAGCATAATACACATCATCTTAAAGCTCTCTCAAGAAAAGTTGAATTAAAACATTTTAGGGTGTTTGAATTAAAACATTTTATGGAGTGGACAGGAGTGGCTGCTGCAGATAAGCTGGTGTGAGACAGCTCACTGAGCCAGAGGAACACAGGTAAATATCCGAGCCCTAAGAAATTCTGTTTGCTGAGCTAGAGCTGAACTTGAGTGATGTCTGAGAATTTCTAAAAGAAGTACCTAAGCACCGGATAGCCCTTGAGATAGAGAAGCAAACTCTAAGGCCAGAGGAAGAGGTTTCATGCTTGTCTTAGAAGAGCTGTATTTCATGGACTTTACCAGCAATATAGGAAAAATACAATATTTCTTTAGGGAAGTTCAAGTTATCCCAGCTGGGAAAGCCCTGCAAAATGAAAGATGATTGCTGTCACCCATCACTCCTGAGACAAAGAAATAAGTGGGTCTGAAAGCACTCACAGAGGGAGAGCTTTTGAGGGTGAGAAACCTTCAGAGATGCTCCAAAATGAAAAGCTGTGAGAGCTCCCAACAGCACTATCTATTTTGGTGAATTGGTGTAGTTCCCTTGTTGTGTGCCTTCCTCTTCAAATGGGTGCTTATCTTCTGATCTGCTGGGGACATCTTGCTAATTTTTAAGGTCTCTTTTCTCCTGGGATTAGAAATAGGTGTACTCAACATGGGGTTCATTTCACAGCTGTGCCCACATGATCTGCTGCACCACACTTGCCTTTATTCTGCCTCCTGCTCCAAGCCTGGAGATCACGTTAGATCATGTTAATCTAACTCTGATTTAGTGTCTAAATTGGGAGACACTTTCACCAGGGCACACTGTTAGCTATGAAAAAAAAAAAAAGAGAGAGAGAGAGAAAGAGAAGAACACTGGAATATATTTTTTCCCATCTGCTTCTTACTTGTCACTCAATGACACCAACCCGGCTGTGACAACACTGGTGACTTGTGTAAAGAAGCAGCATGCAAGCATGCTATGACCCTACTGACATTTCATGAGAAGCTCCTCATCTGGAGGAGCTGCAAACAGGGGCTGTTTGTGAACTGTTGCTCCTGCTTATGCTTGGGCTGTGCCTGACAGATCCTCTCTGTAGGAAGGAAACTCTTAGGGAATCCCATTGAAAACCCATTGCTGGGACAGCGGCTCAGAAGGGCTGGGTTGGGGTGAACCTGCTGGTCATGAGATGCAGCATGACCTATGACTGCAGCAAAATGAGGAAGGATGTGACATTATGCTGTGGACATGAGTGACATGGCCAATCTCAGCCAGGAATAGCAAGGGAGCTAAAAAGAGTAACTCAGACCACTTGGCAGTGTGGAGAAAGGCAGCTTGCTTGCCTCCAGAGAGCAATAAAAGCTAATCCAAATCATCTGTGAGAATCCTGGCCAGCTCCCCCAGGCATATTTGTTCCCTTCCTCCAGCAATATTTATTTTTAAATTGCATTGTGCTATGTACTCCTCAGTGCTATGGAGGTATGTCCCATCCGTTCAACCAAGAAAGAAATAAAGAAAATAATTTTTGCCTTCCATTTTTTTTTTTTGGAGCAAGACGGCAGAGACATCTGAAGCCTTGGGATCTTGAAATCCATGTAGACAATAAAAAAAAAACAAAAAAAACACTGTAAGAAGAAAAAATCATGTTTTATATCAGAGAATAAATTTTAAGAAATTAAACTATGAAAGGCTAATCTGAACACCACTGAAGTTAATGGCAAATCTAATAATATCAAATGGAGAAGGTTTTCACCTCCAGCAATGCAATGCTGATAAGTATACAGGGAATTTGCAAGGGTTCAGGATGAAAATTTACAGTCAATATTCATCAATATTTCAAAACATATTCTTGAAGTACTTAAAGGCTCCTCTTGTTTATGACTGGGAAATTCTAGACAAGATATGTTGACTTGTCAGAATTAATGATACATTAAAGGGGAAAAAAAAAGGAAGGAGCAAACTATTAAAACTAGGTTAACATCAGAAAAACAAACAAACAAAACCACTGCCAACAACAAAAACAACCCAAAGTCCAAATGTATTCATTTGAATTCAATGCTTGGTCTGGTGGTGTTTATTACTTCAAGTTATTTTCTGCATATTTTGGAGAACAGAGGTTTCATAGAGTGGTTTCTCATCAGAATCACCCACTACCACCTTTTAGTCATCATGCTTTTAATCATTCAGCTTCCACCAGAGAGAATATACAACAGCATCACTGACTATAGAATTTGCAATATGTAGAGGGTACTGGTTACTTAAATGAAGTATTTGGTTACAGAGGATGAGCTGTAATAAAGACTGACTGCTGAAAATCTCCCAGACTGTTGATTTAGGAACATTCCACAGAGGAAGGATTGCTCTTGAAAGGTATTTTTGAAGTTTTGGGTTTTTTTTTGTTTTGTTTTTCTAGTGGTTTTAGTAGAGATTTTCCCTACATATTGGGGGTCAAAAGGCAAAGAGAATAAAAGGAAAAATCTGATATAAATAATTTATTGCAAATAGTTTGCTTAGTGAATGATGAACCAGAATAACAGAACAGATTTAGATCTTCTGCCCTCCAGGTCGTGATATATTACTGTTTGAAGGCCCTTTCCCATTCTTCACTCATTCACATCTCCATAAAATGTCTTGAAAAGAAAGTGAGTAATAGCCCAGATCCTGATGTCCAGGCACAGTCAAATGGATGGAGAAAAAAAATGCAACAAATGTAAATGTAAAATCCACATTGCTATGTAAGCAGTCGGGCATAATTTGCATAAATATTGTTTGCAAAGAGCAATTAGCACTTCATTTACATTCAGTGAAGTAGCAATTTGCACATTTTCAGGAAACAATTTCTTTACCCATATGTGCAAATTTTGTGCACTGCAATTGACACGCTAATAAAAAGATGTTAATAGACCAATTTTTTTTACTTTATATCACAGTGTACTGAAATATTGATTCACTCTCCTGAAATATTGATTTGGTGGGCTATTTGTAAAACCAGAAAAATGTAGATTTGAATTTTTAAAACTTATTATTTTTTAAAAAAATATCAGAATTCATTTCAGATGTCTGCAGTCTTCATGTTCTTTAACTGGTATTTTAATGGGTATTTGTGTCATAGGAATATAATAAACATTATTAAAAAACATTAGCAAATTTAGTCTCCTAATCTGCAATAACAATGAGTATATTTGCATATCACAGTATAAAATAATACAGTCCATTTTCTAGTGTCAATACTGCACTTAATTCTCCATTAAATGATAATAAAAAATATTTCACATTTATATAGCACGTTTTCAGAATACAGAAACTTCCTAACTAAGAGACAAATTTTATACTTCTTGGGGGTACAGAGCACTTATTTAAACAAGAATTTACATGGAAGCTGGTCTGAAAAAAAAAAAAAAAAGTCCCGTGTGGAAAGGAGTCCTTTGCTCGATGAGTGCAGCCTCCAGCATTTCACCAGCTCACAGGCATAGATCACACGGTGCCAGGGCAAAATAAACAGGGAAAACAAAGGAAGATCTCACCAGATAAAGTCAATGAAATTTCATTTTTTCCCCCCAGATTGAAACCCACACGTTCTTAACATCACATTGGTTTCAGTGACAATCCATGTGCTTTGGGTCTTCTGCACCCTTCCCTTATTCCTGGAAATTTTCTTGTTGCTCTCTCCATGGAAATAGTAACTCATGAAAATGAGAGAAAATGTGACATCAAAGAAAGTCTCTGCCTGCCATTCCCCTTCCACCACAACTGATATGTGAGCTGGTCCCATCTGGAGCTTTCCCTGAAAGTTTTTTTGCCTTCTTCACTTTGACAATGTCCCACAGCGAGCAGTGGCCAGACACTGCAACAGTGCTCGTGAAGCATAAATGAGGCTCTGATTTCAGTATTTTTTTTTAACAATTTTTAAAAATGGGTTGCATTGTTTGTTGCTCTTAAGCAATTTCTTGTCTACTGGGTGGCTCTTCTCCCTCTCTACCAGGCTGGGGTCTCAGTCCAGGGTGGGATCAAGCAGAGGTTTTGTCTACTGGGGGAGATTAAAGAAACAGCCTTACAGCTCTGTTTCACTGACTAGGCTAGCCAGGGCTTATTCAGACTGAATTTACGGCTGTTTTTTGTGTCATTTTATCACCTTGTAATCCTCAGGGGAAGACAGGGGCTCATTGTACCAGGTGTTGTGCAAGCATGCAGAAAATGTCCCCGAAAGCTTATTACCATTACAGGTAAATCAAGCAAAAGATGGCAGGCAGCAGTGAAGTGACTTGGTTGTGGTCACTCAGAAAATCTGTAGCAGAAAAAAAGGAAGAAACACTCACATGTGGACGGATTGACAAAAAAAGTGACATGGACCAACCTCTTGCCCTAAGACCGAATGGTTCCAGTTGATTTGTGTCCATGGTGCTCAGGGCAGGGATGTACTAGATGCATCCACCCACACAGCAGCTGGAAGCTGCCTGGTGATGGAGGGTGAGCCCTATATCAAAATGCTTTGCTACCATTTCAAGGCTGAAAGTCAACTTTGGAGATCAAAGAATGATGGTTCTGTTACTTGATTGTCCTGCATTTGGCTGTCCTTGGATTACAATGATTTTGTTTGGATTAACACTAAGCCAATGGACATTTCTGACCTTTGCAGAATAAATTGATAAGTGAACTTTTTAGACATCTTTCAGCATGGTCATTAGTGCTTGTTGTTTGCTGTGTTTCCTTCACTAGTTTGCCATTCTGACTGTGAGAAGCGCATTTGTTGAGCAGCAGGGAGAGGAGATCCCACAGAAGGTGGTTTGTAGCGTGGCTGGTAGCTATTGAAGCAATGGAGAGAATCTTTGAGGCAAAATTATTGGCTTTTGGAAAGCTGCATTTTTTCATTTTCAATCTGAGTTCCCTAGATGGGTTTACTTCTGCATATTGCTCAGTTGTTGCCCACTCTGAAGAGTGAGTGATAGGTATTAAGATGTACCAACAGAAAAGGATACATGATAGACATGCCAAGCAGGCTGGACACAG
The DNA here is from genome assembly GCA_013399115.1 of Anseranas semipalmata. NCBI lineage: Eukaryota > Metazoa > Chordata > Aves > Anseriformes > Anseranatidae > Anseranas > Anseranas semipalmata. The sequence goes on along the minus strand of VXAA01004800.1, from coordinate 42,493 downwards.
TCTGTCACTGCTCTGCAAGCCATATACAAACCTGTCCTAGCTAGTAGGTCCTGCATCTCTTAGCAGCAGACTTGCAAATGAAAATGTTAGCTAAATTTGTTTTAGTCATGGCAAGCTCAGAGTATGTACAGAGTCCAATGAGTCTGTCTGTTACTGTCTGTGTAGATACAGTGTTAGTGGGATGTCCAAACATCCCAAGACACTTCTGAAAATCTTGCTCATACTGTGCATTGGAGTAAAAAGCATTATTTGTCAATTGTTGATCAATCATGAGGAAAATGAATACCAAACATGACAAGAAAGAGGAAAGAACCCCACCATGCTTATTAGAGTAGTTGTTACAATAATGATCTCCTATTCCCTGTCTTTTCATCTCTGCCACAAGATAAGGTATCACTATGGTTGCTCCCAGGAGTGTGACATTTGGATCTATTTTGATGTCTCATTATTGCTGTTGTTGTGTTTTTACTTTGCAAATCACAGATCTGTATTTCATCTCCTATGTCAAGTATTCAAAGCTCTGCTTTGATCACTGTAAAATGCATATGTCCCTGACACAAGGTGGGACCTCTATGTTAGAACCTACAAAGTAGTTAATTTTAAACTCACATGGGAATCTCTGACTTACTAATCATTATCTTACTCTATTTTTATTTTCTCTTTTTTTTTTTTTTTTTTTGATAGCAGCCTACAGAGCCTTTGAGGCTGTCAGCAATAATGCTGCATGATACAACTGCACCTCAGCTACTCAATAACTTCTGGGGACCTTGGGATTTACCCAAGGGTGCTTACACATTCCACATACTATCCTCTCTGTACAGAACTTTAGATACAATACCCACCATACCATTTTTATAACTGATCCCTGTATGTTACAAACAAATAACACCCTAATGAGAAGGGGAGTAAACAGTCAAAACTTTAATGTTTCTAAAATCTCAGCAGGACTGTATTTTGCAAGCATATCATAACATTGCAAGAGAGGCTAATGATAAGAAAGCAATAATGTCATGAGAAATCTGGGAGTCCTCTTGCCATGAGAAAGCCCCTGTGTTTATTGTTTTCAAAACCACATAGATTAATCCAATTTTCTGTTCATTACAATAGCCAAATGCATTTGCAGCAACAGATGTGTAGTTGACATCCAGGACCAATGAAGTATGGGGTAAGCTGGCGCCAGCCAGTGTGCATTAGCTACAAACTCCCCAAAGAACACTGGCAGGTATTTTGGGCTTGAACTGAAATATGGAAATGGAGCTCTGCAAAACCCCCTGCTTTATGCAGTTTCATCTGATGAGTTTAAAACTGCACCAAGCCAAGAATATAATGATCTGGGGCTCTTTTTGTTATTTATTTCCACACCTTTCTCAGTGGCCTCAAGGGATGATGTACCAGGTCAGACCTCCTGCAGCTGTAATTAGGTTAGTACCAGTGCCTTCAGGTGAGGAGCTGAGCTGATGAACATTTGTCTCTATCTCACATATGAGCAATGTGACTAATGAGGCCATGATATACTTTGGAGGAATTTGAGGGCCACAGTCACCTCATTTTATAAACGACTTGGATGTTGGACTAGAAGGAGTTTTGAGCAAATTTGCAGATGACACCAAACTGGGAGGAGTTGTAGACTCAGCTGAGGGTGGAAAGGCCTTGCAGAGAGATCTGGACAGATTGGAGAGCTGGGCAATCACCAACCGCATGAAGTTTAATAAGAGCAAGTGCCGCGTCCTGCACCTGGGACGGGGCAACCCTGGCTATACGTACAGACTGGGCAATGAGACGCTGGAGAGCAGCCCNGGGCACCACAGTACAAAAAGGATGTAAAACTGCTGGAGAGTGTCCAGAGGAGGGCGACGAAGATGGTGAAGGGCCTAGAGGGGAAGACGTATGAGGAGCGGCTGAGGTCACTTGGCCTGTTCAGCCTGGAGAAGAGGAGGCTGAGGGGAGACCTCATGGCAGTCTACAACTTCCTTGCGAGGGGGAGCGGAGGGCCAGGCGCCGACCTATTCTCCTTACTCACCAGTGATAGAACCCGCGGCAATGGTGTCAAGCTGAGGCAGGGGAGGTTTAGGTTGGACATTAGGAAGAGGTTCTTCACTGAGAGGGTGGTTGCACACTGGAACAGGCTCCCCAGTGAAGTAGTCACTGCACCAAGCCTGTCTGAATTTAAGAGGCGTTTGGACTGTGCACTTAGTCACATGGTCTAAAATTTTGGGTAGACCTGTGCAGTGCCAGGAGTTGGACTCGATGATCCTTATGGGTCCCTTCCAACTCGGGATATTCTGTGATTCTGTGATTCTGTGATTTCCCTCTAAATCTCTGTGTCTGGTGTTTTATAGGGGCTGGCTCTCAGCTCCTACAGCTACCTGCCCAATGTGAACTTCAGTGGTGGGACTTTACTCAGGTTGGCAGAGCATGTCTTTAGGATGCTGAATGCAGGCAGTGACATGATCATGTGGGGGAGAAAGCACCAGGGTCTTATATTTAGCTTTAGTTTACGGCTTCAGAATCATTATAAGTCCACTTTTTTTTCCATTACAGTTGTCCCATCCACAGAAAGTAGTAAAGCCCTTAATGTCTTAGGGTTTTGGGTTCTTTTTTGTTCACTGCCTTATCAGAGGTAAACAGTCACTGTGAAGTTCCTCCTGTCTCCAGGAACTAAGGATATGCCTCTTTCCTGATTTATTCACTTTTGAGATAGAGGTTAATTTTGCAAACCGTCTCTTTCCTCAGTCTTTGCATTTATTTTTGGCAGGAGCAGTTGCCTACAGCATGAGCACTGAAGACAAGCTCAGTGTTAACAGTTGTCAGGGAAAATGAAGAGGCTATTTCTCACATCAGACTTTCACCCTGCATGAAAAATGCTAGTTTGAGCAGATTAAAAATCAATGCATGGTACAATATGTCACACATAAAGCAAGTACATGCTATTAATTGGCATGCTATCCATTAGCTGCCCTTAGTATGTATGTCTATGTGTGTGGAACAAAAGGTGCTGCAGACAGAACCTCCTGTGGTATAAATTAGTGTGGCAGCATTGAAGCCAATTGAGATATGCTGATTTGTGGCACTGAGTTACTTGGATGAGGGTTTGCAATGCTTTTTTTTTTTTTTTTTCTAAAATATGATTGAACTTACAATTAGTTAGAATAAACAGCAAAGATACTCAGTGATATGTCTTGCCCAGCAACCTAAAACCTTTTTAATCACAATGATAACTCATTTAAAAACATGATGTGGTTTACAGAAGGTTTTTTTTTTTTTTTTTTTTTGCTGCTTTTCAGCTGTCTTTGTGATGGACCCTTGATTGCTGACCTTGAGAATTTCCCAGGTAAATGACTTGAGCTTAAGAGACAAATTAGTTAGTGGCTGCACATAAAAATGGATTTACAAAGAAAACCAAAACCAGCAGAGGCTGAAGTTCTTTTTTCAAAGCCGTATCAGGACTGGAAAACATTTGACTGATCTTCAGGGTAAAAAGCTCAGCATCATTTCCAGCAGGTTCAGAGTCGGACCAGCAGCACTGCGAGTGCTTTGACCCCACAGACCAGGCTCTGGGTGCTAGATTCCTTTCTGCAAAAAGACTGCTAGATTTCTGCATATCATAAGAATTATCACTGCCAAATGCACCCGGGTAGAAACAGAGAATGGGACTTGGGTAACACAGGGGACTTTGCTGCTGTGTTTCTGGTGAGGCCATAACTTTGCCTGGAGGTTCTGCTTGGTGCCTCCCATGCTACAGAGCAGATGGGGGCATTAAGAGGAAGCACAGGATACCCATTTAATCAAGGGAAAGAGAGTATCCCAGCGGAATGCAGGTAGAAAAAAAGCAACTGAAATAGAGCAGAGCTCTGCAACGAACTTCATTATAGGTGTGCAAGGGACTTTTGGATGCTGAACATCTCTAAGTGCAGAAAGCACAGACACAAAAATGCAGAGTTTTGAGCAGACCCAGCACTGTTCAGAGGCACAAGACCTTCAGTGGCTCCTTGACACCTGGATCTGACGTTATTGCAGTCTTTGGCAGTCACAGGTTAAGCTGCAGATGTCAGATATTGATGTAATATGTAATAACCCCATTTCATCTAAAGTAGGGCAGAGTTACATTCATCCTCTGGCGGGGTTTTGATTGCTTGGACTTCATGGGTTCTTAATTTGCTGATCTCTCTCCTTTTGTTGTTTTTCCTTCCTTTCATTCCTCCTGTTCTTTTAGGCAGTTTCCCATGCTTTTCTAATGCATTTTTGATGCCAGAAGAAAATATGCATTTGCCCTGGAAGCTTGGTCTTGCTTTTGTTGTTGTTATTGTTGTTTTGGGTTTTTTTTTGGTCCACTCCACTTCTGGGCAGAACCTCGGATCAGAGCTTTGCAAGAGCTTGTCCTACCTCCTTGTCAGCACTCCTGTCCCCTCACCAAGGACAGGAGAGGCAGGTGAACAAAGAACGTGCTGTTTTGGGAGCATGCCCCTGCTCCCACAGGTGCTCTGTGAAGTCTGATATGCAGCAGTCACTCAGAGCTTAAGGTTAATGATGCTCTAAAATGCTCAAGCATCCTTTTTTTTTTTTTTTTTTTTTTTTTTTTTTTTACTGTATATTTTGAATATGTTTGTTTACCTTTTGGCATCAAAATACAAAGGCCATTGCATATGGACACATTAATGACATTCAGTAGCTTCCTGTTAACTGCTCCATTAATGCCTGTCAACATGGCACCTTCTCTGCCCAAAACTTCCTCGCAGACAAGACAGCTTTCTGAGCAGAATGGAGGCACTTAAAAAAAAATGTTTGCACAAAAAAAAAAGCACAATGTCAAGATGTTCCCAGATGAGATGCCCCGAGAGATTCATGATGCTGTAGTAGCTGTGAAGAAATGCAGATGTGGCAGGTGGCTGACAGTTGGGTACTTTGTCTATAATCCCTCTGAACTAGTGGCAGTCACCTTCCTGAAGACAGTGATTACCATGAGAAACCTGTCCCCAAAACTGGTATTTACAGTAACTACCATAAGAGGATATACAGGATGCCTGGATCCTTTCTATTAGTCTCAGAGGACAAATACCATAGGTCAAGACTTTTGGAATAATAATAATGGATTAATATAATAATAAAACAGACTAGAGAGTCTGAATAAAATAGACTCCAGAGCCTGCAGGTGGTTTGCTGCATTTAATGGGCAAAATGCATTTGCTAAACTATTTGGTAAAAGGGGCTGAGGCAGCCATTTGAGCTCAAGTAAATCAGGGAGAAGTTGCCTTTGGGTGACTGAAGGGCTGTCACAAAAGCAGCCATTTGGACTGTTTTTCTCTGCCTACAATATAGACATATTGCTCCCTGGGCATCTTTCTGCAGAGAGATTGCTGTGACTGTGTGCCTCCTCTCCAGAAGTAAACAGCACATTACTGGTATCAAGATGGTAGCCACCTTCTAAACATGTAGCTGTTACTTTTCTTGGACCACAAAAGTGATATATCCAAGGTAAAATAAACATATAAATAAATAAAGTTGGTCGCAACAATGTTTTTGCCTGAATAATTAATTTCTCAGCAAATTTTCTCATAATAAAACATGTCCTAATGAGCTATCAGGAGGGGAGGAAACTCATCACTTACCTCACAAATACCAGCTTGAGAGCACTACTCATGTCAGACAGCATAATTAATGACTTGAGGGGGTGCGTGGAGCAGCAGAGTCAGAAACACAGTCCCCATCAGTCATTCCACATCAGTCCAATGCATATAATGTTACTTGATCCACAGAGGATTAGCTAGATGACTAGAAGGAGATATGGGGCTGAAGGGAATGCAGGCAAATCTGGTACATCTGATCTTGATTTATCCAGGTTGGTTTTCTACCTGACACTGAGGTGGCAATGGCAGTTGATCCTGCAGCCTTTCTTTTTTTTACTTTTTAATTTTTTTTATTTTTTTATTTTTTTTTTAGAATTTGCAATCTGTGAACATCACCCTCGCTGATGCTCCCTGAGCAACCCATCTCCAATCCCATGTCCCCTTGGGGTTCCTTCTCTGCAAGAGTTCAGGTCCTGGGTGGGTGCTCTGGAGCAGGCAAGTCCTCTCTGAGCTGCAGGCTGGAGGTCTGGGATGCCATATTCGAGACTGTTGGTCATGGTGGGGATGTGGTAAGAAGACTTCTGTACTGTGCTCCCTGTGCACGTGCTGGTGTCACTGGAGCTGGGGGGGACATGCATCGTCCTCCTGTCACACATCCGCCTCTTCTCTCTGTCCTGAGCAATTGCAAACACTACCACACTGGCTTCCTCCACAGTGGAAAAGGGAACAAATGCTGATGACAAGTCTGCTTGGTGGTAACCCCCTCCTAAAGCTGTTTACAGAAGCCAAGGTGTGGGGTGATGCTTTGGAGGACCAGCTCTCCCCGCTTGGATGGCAAGGCTAAGACAACAAGCTAGTAATGTCAGCTATTGTAATGAGAACCTGAAATGGCCATAGTGGGTCAGACCAAAGGGCCATCTCGCCTGGGATTGTGGACAGACAGGAGCAGATGCTTGATTTAGGGAGGAATGGAGGATTTGCAGAGTGATAGTTTTGTGACTGCACCTTCCCAGCAACCTGCTGGCCAGGGGCTCCCTGAGCTGAAGGTTGCTTCCCCAGGTCCGTGTTTAGCAGCCCCTTATGTTTTTATTTATTTATTTTTTTTCTGTTACTTTCTCTAATCTCTTTCTGAATTGATATTTATTTCTGGCCTCTTCAGTGTCCTGTGATGAGTGCCACAGATTAATTATGTGCTGGGTGAGAAATGTTCATCTTTTCCTCAGTTTTAAAATTTCTGCCTGAACAGTTTATTTGCTGTCCTCCACTCCCTGTGATATGAAAAAGAATGAATGATCATTCACCTTGTCTTGTGCCTTTCTTCCTCGGGTGCACCATTTTAAGGCCACAAAGCCTATTTAAGTCTGCTTTACAAAACATCATCACATTTATTCCACTAAAATGATGCTATAATTCAGAGTCTAAGTTCCTCTGCCTGGCATCTTTT
>VXAA01004800.1:0-33226 GCA_013399115.1 Anseranas semipalmata | reverse complement strand
TGCATCTCTCTTTCCTGCATCCCTCCCTCTTCCATCCCTCCCTATTCCAACCCTCCCTCCTGCATCCCTCCCTCCATCCCTCCCTCTGCCTGCACAGAGCCGCGGACATGGCGCTTAGCAATTTCCTCTTTGCTCAGTGCATCTGCTACTTCCTGGCCTTCCTCTTCAGCTTCATCGTGGTGGTGCCTCTGTCTGAGAATGGCAACGATTTCCACGGCCGGTGCCTGCTCTTCACCGAGGGCATGTGGCTCAACGCCAACCTGACCGTGGAGAGGCAGCGCTTCACCGTGCAGGAGTGGGGGCCTGAGGCTGCCTGCCGCTTCAGCATCTTCACTGGGCTCCTCTCCCTGCTGCTGGCCACAGTGCAGGCCTGGCGGACCCTCTTCTTCCTCTGCAAAGGGCACGAGGAGTAAGTACCCCTGGGGAGGGCAGGTGCCAGCCCCTCCTCCAGTCTGGGGCACATGGGAGCAGCCTTGGGGATGAAGCACTGGGCTTTGCACCATCCAGGTCCTCCTGCTGCCCAGAGGGGCTTGGGGTGAGGCGGTGTCTTGCCTGCACACACACCCCATGTGTACCCCCAGCTGGTGTCCAGGGCCCCCTCCAGAGGGTGCTCCCACACAGGGGTTTGGGGTGGGGGCCAGATTCATTGCTCTGCTCCTGCTATCCAGGGAGCAGTGTCTGGCCAGCTCAACCACGGTGGGCATGAAGGGTGCTGCAGGGCGTGGGGCGATGTTGGAGGCTGGGGCTCGCAGGTGCTTCCTGACTGTGGTCCCATTACATGTCCCTGCAGGAGGAGGCCTTCCCCAGATCTACACTGGGAGTGTGAAAAACCTTGACGCAACAGGGTTGTGTGTGGTGGGGAGGGAGGTGGGAGCAGTTGGTGGTTCTCCCCCTGTTTTTATTCTGCTTTTGTGGTGGACATGGCAACTGTTACAGAGAACAGCTATAGCTTGGTTACGACACAAGAGCAAAGCTGAACACTCTCTGAAGCAGCAGGGCTGCGCTGGCTGTCAGTTCCTTTGCTCCGACAAACCGAGGTGCCTCAGGCCCAGCAGGAATAGTGAGGTCCTGGTGGTCCAGGCAGCAGATTAGCTGTGCCGTGCTTGGTGCTCGGCTCTCCAGGGGCCTGTCCTGTAACCCTCGGTACAGCCCCTGGTGCAGGCGACCCAGCCTGTGGGTGCTATGGGGTCTTCCAAGCATCCGATTGCATGGAGGTGGGAAGACAGAAGTATGCACTGGTGGCTGGCTAGACTAGGAAAGCCATTTTGCTTTACCACAGTGAGGGGAAATCACTCTTGCCTAGGTCTATTTGGACTAGAGGTTTCTCGAGTCAGTGGCTGTTACTCACACGTTGGTTTGTACAACACCCTGGTGTGGCAATACTGGGGACTGGATAGCAGTGTTGTTTCCCTGGCCCTTTCTGACCACACTCAAGCTGCCTAATACTAAAACATGCTATAGCCAGTATAGAACAGAAACTTATTTCCACATTAAAACTTACCTTAGAAGAGCTAAGTATAACCATGGACTTCTTACTATATTTGAATTCAGTTTCCTCAGGTCATCAGATACCTATAAAGGATTAATTGAATCCAGATACTTTTTTCAGCCTTACAGTTCAGAACTAGAGTTTTTTTTTTTTTTTTGAAGAAACTAGCAGTAAACCCCCCAAAATAGTGAAATTTAGATCTGATGTTTGGCCTGTTTCCAAATGTGGTTATTTAGTCCTAAACTGTTGGGCAGGCCTCTGAAAACTCTCTCTTCAGGAGCTGTGTTCAGGCTCCATCCTCTGGGCTGAGCAGTAGCAGTTGTGTAACACTGTTCACACTTGTTCCAAGCAAGAAAGGAGGCAGATGGCTGCGATGTGGCTGGGAGCAACAGCAGAGCAATTCTGCATCATGGAGTAGCTGTAGAGCATCACAGAAGGGTAAAACAGGATGAGCTGGAACTTGCTTAAAAGCGGCAGTTTCATAGGAAGAGCGGAGGTCTGTCCTGTACCCAGATCTGCTGCTCTCTCTCTGAAAAGCAGGCTAGACACATGCTCCTCTGACTTTAGACATCCATTTATTAACACTTCATAAGGGCATGAGAACAGGTCTGTTTAGATGGAGAGACAAACATGAGGTCCTAACCATAACTGATAAATGCCATTTCTGATCAGAGGCAACTGAGGAGGAACGAGGACAACATCACTACTGACCCAGCTGAGTGGGATCACTGCTGCTGGGCCAGCTCCACAGTGAGCTGGCCTGATGCACTCAGGGGTAGCACCCTGTTCATCCCAGCATGGTGTCCAGTCTTCATGTGCAATAGCTCCAGATAATCAGGACCGATATCAGTCCTCCTCAGAAGGGTCTGAGCACCCTTGCCTCAGGGGCAGGCTGCGCTTGAGTTGCCTGCAGGAGCAGGAAAAACAAGTTCTGTCTGCTAGCTGTGCTCTGGGCTTGGGACTATTCAACACAGCTGAAAGGTAGTGGTCCAAGTCAGACACTTCACAAATAGGGTCGCAAAGTGACTTCTGCTTTGAGTGTTTTTACAGGGTATTTACCAATATGGGACATCCACTCAGTCTGGAATATGTAACTTTAAATTCTGATCTAAGCAGAAAAATAGGTGAGGGAGGGAGCCCCATCTGCCCTGGCTCTCTAGCAGGATGCCCTGGCCTGAGGAATCCCCACGCACAGTGATGGTGATGGTTTGCCCAGTGCAAATCAGGTGTAACACTGAGACTTGTTTCCTTGCAGATGGTCAGATTCTGGACCTTGGCACCTCTTCTGTGCTGCAGGGTAGGAAGTAGAGTAAGGATGGGTGGTCTTGGGCTAGGACCTGGGATAATGCACTGAATGCTCCTCAGAACCATTCCTTTTCTAGAGCTGTTATCAATTCTAGTGTCACTCCTGTTTTTATTCAGTGGACAGCTGAAGTCTTTTCTGTCTCTCAGGCCCGTATGCTGTGCTAAGGTGCACACAGTGGATATGGCTTTAGTGACGCTTGAAACCCAGATTAGATATGAAATCAGCGCAGAGTCAATGACCATGGAAAACTGTGATGTGCTTATAACAGCTCCATCTGCTATATGGGTGACCCTGGCACTCTGCAGCAGTGAGCTGATCTGTTCTAAGTCCAATGAAGCTTAAGGAGAAGAACAGGATTCATGTCAACATTCATCTAAAAGTCAGGTGTCCCGGCACCCAGCTCCAATTACAGTCAGTAAGGGCACATCTGGCAAGTGACTGATTTTACTTCTTTTGTATTAGCTTTGGGATGGGAAGACTACCCTTTTGAGAGAACCTAAACAACCCTTCAATGCCATGTCAACCCAGGAGCAAACATCTTAACACAACTGGTAAATATTGTCTCACCTCATTTAAAGAAGTCCACCTGAGGTCACATATGCCTTAGCATGTGTGACCTGTAGAAATGAGGATTGTCCAGCCCAGAACCTTCCCAGGATACAGCCACTGACTCAGAAAGCTTCTCAGATGTTAATTTATTAAGACACCAGGGAAAAGAAATGGCTGTGGTTTTTTATTTATTTATTTTTTTTTTATGGTTGTTCTCTGGGGTGAGTAGACTACTTCTATCCCCAGCATAATGAGGGATGCACTGGTGGGCAATTTGTTATATTTATCCTTACCATCTAACTTGAATAGGATGACCTTCCTCCTGGAGTTGCTAGACTTTCTCCAACCTAGAGTAGATGTTCGGTTTTTAGACAGTGAGACTTTCCAAGTGCCACTTAAAGCAGCTTCAAGTAGCAAAGGACATGGTCAGATGAATGAGAAAGGGATTAGAAAGTTTTCACTAACTAGAATTAAGGAGGAGAGTTAGGCAGCAAACAGTTCCTCTTTCAGTGAACCCCAGCCCATCTTTCCAGAACGCTAACACGTGAGGCTGGAAGATAGGTGGACAACTCCACCACTGTGAGCATCCCACTACATACCTCACCCCAGCACGTGCCTAGAGCTGGCCCTGGTTACACAGACAAACCAGGTTGATGTAAATTGACATTTGGCTGGCAGAAATAACACACTGACACTGAAGCCAGAGCTGTTCCAGGAGAAGATGGTCTGCTCTGCAAATTGCCCATAAAACTGAGATTCGTGTCCTATGATGCCAGTATCTTGTGTTACATTGCTTAAAATGATTATAGCTATCAGTACTGTGTTGTTTTATTTTTAGTTTTAGTTTCCCTCTAGTAGGCAATTTTTGTCCCAATTATCATCTTAGTCATGAATTAATTTTAGCTCCAGTTACTATATAATTTGAGCTAATGACATTTATTTTAACAATGGTGATTTTCATCATTACAACTAATGAAAGCCATGCTGTGTATGAACAATCGCCACTTAGTATTTATGACTTAAAGCCACCTCCTCTTATGGTAAAAAAAAAATCAAAATCAAAAGAGCTTGCAAATGAGGATAATGCAGCTCAAAGTCGTAATCCATAGTTTTTCAATGTATTAGGTGTTCTTAATTAAAGCAGAAGTGTTTCAAATGGAAACTGATATCTTTGTGTCTGCTGTATGCTGCTTAGAGAGACTGCTGATGTTGTGTTTCAGCTGTTTATGAGTTACATTTTTCTTCCCTTTTATTGCAGCTCTTTCTTTTATGCTTTCCTGAATCTGCTGATCAGCGCCTTTGTGGTGTTTATCACATTTATTGCTAGCACTATAGTGAGTGTAGGATTTAACATGTGGTGTGATGCAATTACCGAAAAAGGAAGCATGCCAAATAGGTTAGTATTGAAGAATACATTTTCTTCCTTTTATCTTTCATGTATGCACAAATGAACTGTGGTGTCACAAACTGTAGTTATAACACAAAAGGTAATCAAGAGGGAGAATGGAACTCCAGATTCTTTTCATCTGGAACAAAACCAGAAAATCAAACTTTTCTGCTTTTAGTTCCCCACAAAACAAAGTATGGTTTCCATCGCATTTCATGGTCTCTTTAAGAGTCACAAACATATGCAAAAGAAAACCATTAGTTCAAAAGTTTTCATTTCCAAAGGAGAGCTGGATTTGGAAATGCTCTAAGAAGGGAGGGGGAGGAGTTTTCCTGTGAGCAGGGTGAAGGGACTGGGAGTCAGTGTCCTGGCTTGAAGTCCTGGCTCTGCCACTGACCCACTGTGTGACAACAGGCAAGTCACTCGTCCTGCCTGTGCCACAACGCACCATCATCCAAAAACTGGTCTCACAGCGGGTGCTGCGGACACCTTGAAAGCCACAGAATGGAAAGTACTTTAAGTACAAAGTACAGACGGTTGATACTTTCTGACAGTGCACAAAACGCACAGGTGCTAAAGTGATCTGCTCTATCTCACGATGCTTGTGCTCTGTATAGGAAACTTGAGGTTGTACAGGTTGAAGTAGATTTTTTGTATCAAACAAATAACAATGAAGAGAAAGAAAAAGTTGACATTTTATGTCATATGATTGAATAAATATTGAACAAACATATTGAATAAACGTACTACTTAAAGCATACATTTATGTTGCACATTGTCATATGTTGTAAAATGCCATAGTAAATGTTCTGTTTAGGGCTGCAACGATTAATCGAATTATTCGAATATTCGGTTAAAAATTCAATTACAAAAAACATCTAATCGAATATTCGGATAAGAACCCAAGATGACCGACAGCACTGAAAAGGACAGAGAAGAGGCTGCAGAAATCAACCAAGAGATAGAAAGACAACCTCAAAACTCTGGGATTTTTTTCACACCAGTAAAAGTCCAAGTTATTTGTAAAATCGGTAGGCAGCCTCTATCTTACCATCAGAGTACCTTCTCCTTGCGGGAGCATCCGAAACAAAAGCACCCATACAATCCCTTCTTCTGAGGCTTTTCCTGATGTCAAAAGGTAATGGAGGCTCATACACTTTGTTTCATTGAGGGGGAAGCAACCAAGCTGGTCTAATGCCAGATGTGTATAAGTGGGAGGCTCTGGGGGAGTGGGAGAAGAGGGTTTTAGGTATAATGCTTTCATAATAGCTATTACAGTTCCACTTTATGGAAGGTTGGTGTTATCACTTACATAATTACACATTGTTTTTTAAAAGAAAGTATTTACATGCTTCTTTTACCCTAGTTTTAGAGAAGATTGGCAAGCAACATAATTACTGCAATAACTTAAATATCTTTTCATAGAATGTGCCATTGTGATCGTTTGAAACACTTAGATGTTGCTTCATTTTATGCTTGGTTTGCCTGTTTGGAATTTCTGAAATAACTGTCTTTCTTCCCCCCCAAATGCTTTCCTTGGGTAGCTGTGAAGAGTTACAGGATATAGATCTTGAACTGAACTTAGAAAACTCTGCTTTCTACGACCAGTTCGCTATTGCACAGGTAGGTCAGACTAGGTCATAGTTCTATTCCAGTTCATTTACCATTTGCTCATTGATCTGGGATTGTTGGAGCTGAACTGCAATCCTCTGAAATAGATGGGAATGTTTCCACTGACTTCAATATGTGTTGAATCAAGATGGTCATGAATGGGCACATTTGCATTTTACATTCAAAACAGATGGTTTTGAATGCAGACATGTCAAAACCTGACTCTTGCTCATCATGGAAAATTTATTGTTTCAGCAAAGGATGAGCTCTGCAAAGGCTGCAACACTCGGGTGTTCTGGAGCTCTTTATCGCTGTCAGGAATAAGAACAGAATGGCTGACCTGCACCAGGCTGTGGGGCTGTTAGCTTTGTCTTCCATGAGTTTGTCAGTGTCCTGGTTTAGGCTGGGATAGAGAGGAGATCCCCTGAGCCCATATAAATATCAGTCCATAGAAAACAATGAAATAGTACTGTCTTTTAGATAGGGCTTTTTTCCTGATCTTTGAGAATTAGACCTCTGAGGCTGTCAGACATTATTATTGTATATGCCAGCTCTAAGTCAACACTCAAAGCCAGTGAACACTGGGACTTGAGCACTTGAGCATGTGAGCACATACTAGTACAGTTCCTCAAGGAGGATAGCCCCATCCATGCAGGCTGCACCCATACACATGCTTCTTCAGTTGTCCCTTATGGGAGGAAGCATTACCCTACTTTTGGCACTCCTTGAAGGCAACCGTGACTCTTAGCACAAGCTAGTTTTCTGGGTTTTGTACCCAGCAATGGCATCTAGACACCCACCCCGGACACACCTGCATGTAGGCCAGAGATAGGTCACAAAAGTGACCCTTTATATCATGCTAGCCCAAGCTTAGACTATTTTGTAGCAGAATTTGCCATTAGCTCCTAATCTGTCAAGTAGCAGCAGGGTAACAGAAGTAAGACTGTTAGTCAACTATAGCTTTGAGTTCATGGGAATGAAACATTTGCCCTGTGAAATCAGGATGGACAGTTGGTGATCTATATATAGGTCCACACACATAGCACTTCGATAGGAGGAGAATTAACCATACCACATCATGGAAGTATCAGCCTAAGCTGTCAGATGGGGCTCTCCAAAGATTTGCAGGAGCAAAATCCTGCAGCATTGTCTTCTGATATCTGGGGCATGGTAAGCAGAGTTGGATGAAGGCACGAGAAGGGGTCTGTCTAAGGAGGGCAAATTAGTTTCATTCAATCAACAGAATGAAAAACCCCAGAACAGACTAGACTTACCAGCTAAAGCAAACCTATTTCCTTGTGAGTGCAATGATTTCCTTCAGCAGGCTTTACTCAGTAGGAGTGGTCTGAATGGAGATATAAAGATTGGTGACAATTTAAGAATTACAAAGATGGACTTTGGCTAAAATCTAGAAGTGAAAAACAGCCAGCTTAATTATAGCTTTGGATATATGTCACACGTACAAGTGTGTGCACAAACGCTCATAGACACAAAAGAAGAGCCTGCTTCTCTCTGCTTTGCTCCACTCAGGTACCTCCGACACATCAGAATCACCCTGGAAATCTCACTGAATTTGGCGAAACCCTTGTTGATTCTTTCTTATCAAATACATTGAGAAGACCACAACAGTATTAGATATTTGAACATATCTCATTAATGAACTGGTGCTTAAGAATTGAATGCAAAACTTCCAAGTCTCTAGATGTGGTCATACAAAGCCGGATGAGTATATTCTTGTTCCCAAGACTTGTAGATTAACTCAAAAAGATTTTTACTGGTGAACTGAGATAATTATAAGAATAGACAGAAATACTTAGGAGGCTTTCTAAAGTGGATAAGATATATAGGAACATAAACCCCCATTTACATAATTGTGGCCCTTGCTTATCTAAATTGGTTATTAGAGTAAACATCTGTGCTACAGTCTAGAATTTTTTTTTTTTTTTTTTTTTTTTTGCTAACGGTATAATAGAATTAAAATGGAATTTCTGCAAGAAAGCATTACTACAGTTGAGCTTCTTCTGAGAAAGGAGAAGCAACATTCAAGTACCTGAACCAATCAAAGTGTAATTATTTCTACAAAGTTAAGCAAAAGAGACTAAGTTAGTGATGGGACTTACTGTAGATCTGAGGCTTTAAGCCCAGGTCTCATATGCCAAGTATATATGAGCCACCAGGTGCTAGGATGTGTTGGATTAGGTTTCTCTTGCAGTCTGAGCTCATGCTACTGTGAACAAATTACATCAGAATGTAACAGTTCAGTTGGTAGGATTTTCTCAACAATATTCTGAATGGAAATGCCTTAAAATTTATATTTCTCCAGGGGGTAGTGGGAGGCCCAAAGGACTCAGGAAGAAAGTTTTGGAAAAAGTATTAAAACATATGGCAACTCTAAGGTAATCGAAGAGAAATAATCCCAAAATTTTGGGACAGCCAAAATATCAGATAGTTGGGAAGTTCAGCAGCTGCATGTGGATTATACAGAATTCTTCGTTATTGCACTTAGTATTTTTTGTATCAATCAATAGGTAAAGTTTTTTTCCTTTTAAGCTCAGAATAACTTGATAGGATTGATGAGCAGCGGGGCCAGAACCTCACAAATCATAACTTGTTGTGACTCCATGGGCTTTGGTCTAGGTGAGATTTTGATCTTCACCTGGACATGTGATTTCATCATTATGAAACAGCACTGACATCTTTATCATTTCTTTGCTTCTCTAGTTTGGTCTCTGGGCTGCCTGGCTGACTTGGCTGGGAATTACCATTCTGGCTTTCCTGAAGGTTTATCACAACTACAGACAGGAGGACCTGCTAGATAGCCTGATCCATGAGAAGGAGCTGTTGCTAGGAAGATCCTCTTCACGAACCTCTTTGCAAGATGAGAAAAGTGCCATGATCTAAAGTGTAAGCAAATTTCCAGGGCAGGATCTAGATTTTATTATTCAGTAGTGCAAGCTGATGTTGAGTCAGAGTATTGAGTGTAAGAAATCTTTTCTTTCATGAAAAAATTTGTACTTGCAAATCACCCACTTCCTCTATGAAAAATTGTTGGCAGAACTATTTATTTGATGATACAGAGAATGAACTGCCCCATGTGCCATTAGCATAGCATGCTTTCTATCCTGCACAGGCAGGGAGCAGCACAATCCGTAACTTGCTGTTGCTAGCAGAGCTCCTGAGTGCTATCACTGGCTTTTAGGGCAGTGACTGTTTTTAAGGACCATGCTGGCAAGACCAGGCTACCAAGTCTAGGCTATTCCTCCAAACTATTCTGCAACAAAGTTATAACTGGAGCTGTGTCCTGTCCCTCTTCTCTCCCTCTCCTCCCTTTTGCCAGTAAAGCTGCTCCCATTCTCATTTTATTCTGGGCAATTGTAGCTCTGGTCCAGGTACAGACTCCTGCTGTCTTTGCTTTTGCTATGTGTGGACGCTGTGATGACAAATCTATTGTTTATGCTCTGAGTTTGAGTTTGTTTAGAACATACAGACCTGTGTTCCAGATGATACTTGCTATTAGCCAGTTTTAATGAATTTCATGAAACCACTATGTTATTACAGTATCTGTAAAAAGCTGTGTGCCATTTCAAGGGATGGAGGAGAATGTTTGTATTTTTGTTTCTTCTTGGCATGACCATCATTTATTACGGCTTCCTGAAGTGTAGTTTAGCTAGCAATTCCTGAAGCTTGCATACTAAGAAGTGAAGCTGAATTCATAGTATTAATGCTTGTGTGTTTATAAACGTAACTTGGTCCCTAATATTGTATACTATTTAGTTCTGAGTATTAGAGTTTACTTGTGATATTTATTTCATATAGGATATGCAAAATTTCTGACACATTGTAGGTGTCTCTGTGTATCTATCAACATAGCAAAGAGCATGAACAGCTGAGTTATTTTATAGGTAGCTCAGTGCTGAATGGGGCCTGTTCTCCCCACTCCTAGGCAGGAGTTCCAGGGCTGATGAATTTTGCTGTGAAAAGGGAGAACAGTTACTTTCACAAAGCTCACTAGTGACCTTGTTGTTGCTTTCAGTTTTTGTTGGCCAGCACTTCAATGAATAAGGGGGATAAGAAGTAGGTCTGATAATTAAGAAGAATGACTTAGGTGAGTGTGGGATTTGCATGGCAGAGAAGTAAACGTGCTAGAATTAGGCAATTCTACCAAGGTGCATAATGCACACTAGACCCTGATTCAACAGGAAACTTAAACAAGAAGTTAAGTTTAAGCAGAAGAAGAATTTCAGGGAGCATCTTGACACTGCCTGCATCAGCTGAGCTTGAGCTGACAGTGAATTTATTGCAACACAAGTGCAAACCATGTGCATCTATACTGCCTGGTAAATAGGAAGTGGGGGGAGAAGACAGCAGACTTCTACCCCATCAGAGCACAAGCCCAGGGCGAGCAAACCATGCAAATTTACTGTTGTCTTCTGAGGGCTATTTGGTTCATAAAGTTAAGTACCTGCTTAAGTGGCTGAAACAGAATTTGAAGTCATAACAAATCTCTTAATTTGAAAGGATTTTAGGGCATAAAAACTAACATCACATTTAACAACTAAATTGTTCCCTCAGGTTTAGGAAAAAAAATGGCCGTGTGGTGTAAGCAGTGAGCTGGCCCTGCAAGCATCTCTTATAGCCCCAGCTGGCCACGGCTGTCTGTAGGGAGATCTTGTTTTTCAGTGTGATTTCTACCCACAAGGTAATGCAATTCCTTTGAAAGCTTCACAGTGGTAGCTTTTTTTGTAGTTGTGAATTGAAATAAAAGGAGAAGTTCCTAGAGAGGAAGTTAGAGATCAAGTTAGTTAATACCAATATAAAATTCAGGACTATTGGAGTTTTTTTTTTATTCAGTTGGTCTAATAACAAAGACATTCTTGCAGTTACCCAAGCCCTTTGCCAGGGCATGACCTTCCCCTTCAAACCATGAAGAAGTGCTTGGGGTATGAAGGTTACCGTGTTTCCTCTGTTTCCCCAGTAGCTTCTCTGACTGTAAAAAACACTACTTCCTTTTCCAACCTTGCCTTGAATTTAAGATTCACCAGTGATGTCTCCTCCCACCAATTACTTCCGTGCATTCCTAACTCCCCCCGTGGGACCACGCTGCTGCTTTGTATAATATATTTTCTGTATGTGCCAAATCACACTTAGGCTGAAGTAACATGTGCGTTAGGACCACAGTTCCTTGTCTTGCCTGGGGGTCTTGAGAAGTGGGTGGAAGAAGGCAGTGAGTGCCTCCTCTTCATCCCTCTGAAGCACCAGGGCTCGAGCCTGGTCACTGTTTCTGAGGAGGAAGATGCTGCTTCTCATTCGTGAGGTTGTCCAGAGCTGATGGTCTCTTCTACCTACCTCTTTCCCTGTGTCTCTGCATCTTTTCCTCCTTTCTACTTCCATGAGAAGCAGCAGACACTAGGCCTGGAGCTTCTACTCTTGTTGGCTTTTGTGGTTAGCATATTCACTAGCATTTATCACCCTGACATTAGCTCCCTGACACTACCTCCATTATTCTGCAGCTCAGTAGACACAAAGTGGGATCTTTAAAGCATCTGGGGCAGCCAGGATCCTGCTGCCAAGTAAAAGTCAATAGGAAAGTAACAGCTCACCTCAGCCTTTGGAAGTCCCAGCCCAAAACAAGTACATGTACAGACTCACCTGTTAACTTTGTCATCAAAGCTCAGCCTTTCTAGTTTGTTTACCTGGGTGAATTCCTCTACCCCTAGTTCCATTTCAGTGTATGTGTACAAGCATCTTGGTAGTTGGAGATGGCGAGTAAAAGGAAGAAGGCTGAGGTTCTCCTTTGAGTCCCACATGACAGAGGTCTTTCTTCATCAGCTTCACACACTTGACCCCGTGGAGTGAGGCTGGCACCCAGCTTGAGAACATCAGTGATGTTTAAAAGCAAAGCTGGTTTTGAAGGAAGCCTCTAGGCAGGTGAGAAGGCAGTGCGTGCTGAGCAGCTCTCTGGCCGACTGGAGGGGAGGAAGGGAGCAGTGCAAGGATGCAGTTATTGGGTCTTCCTTCTTTTTTGTTTGCATTTAACTGTCCATAAACTCTTCTCCTAAAGCTTGGCCACCCAGGCTAACTCGTTGCATATGTGTTAGAATGGCAATGTTATTTATACCTACATACATACATACATAAGGTCTCTCTTACATACACATCTCTCTTTTGTTCTATTCTGACCTCTGTTTTTAGTCAATCATTGCCAAACAGTTCAGAGTTTGGCTGCAGTAGGATTTTATTTTAATCAAATATTGCATTTCTGTGATATTTCAATGCCTTGTTTATTTTGCCATCTCCAAAAGCAGGCATCTGGAAACACTCTAGCAAGAGGTATCTTCAAAGAACTAGAACCCTGTGTGGTATTTATGGTTGTGTTTATTTATTGTCACATAATGGAAGGGGAAAAAACTTAGTGGCCTTTGCCCATGCAGCCCACTTGCTGCTGCCCATAGCAAAGTTGTGGGCCATTTTGGTGAAGAGCGTGGGCTGCTATGGTTTACTTGCTGTGCTCTTTGTGATGTTAAAGCCACAGTCAAAGGGTCTTAGTTTTGGCCCGTGTAAATAGCTAGTAACACAGGGTGAACCTTAGATAGTCAAAAGCAAAGGGATGCTGCTTTCTGAGACACTAGGGTGTTGCCACACAAGTATTCTGTTATATTGAATATATTCCCCATGTCCTGGCTACCATCTGTGGTTAATTTCCCTGCCAATTCCCTGCCAGCAGTGCACATTGGGTTAGAAAACTCTGAGCTAAAACATGTTCGCTGAGCTTTTAGATCAGTGCTGGTTATTATTATTTTTGTAACAGAGAGACAATTGAAACCACTTTTTAGAATAGAATTTGCTTATGAAGGCACAAATGCTCATAACGTCCTATCCCACTAATACATGAGGCATCTTTCAGCTGTGAACTTCCAGTAGGAATCACAAAGATAAGAGCCTGATGATTTACTTTAACTGAAGGACACATGCATGCTATGGCAATGTTTCTCTGGTCCCTTAGAAAAAATGGTTATTGTTATTGTAATAACCAGTGATGGATGCTTGAATAGATAGACTTTGTTCATGAAAGCATTCAGTGTCAGGGAGACAGTGTATGTGTGTATGTACAACGTATACAGATAAATGACAAAAATAATCCCACTGCTATACTTTGGTATGGGTACAGGCAGCTTGGTTTGGAGTAGTCGTTAGGTTGCCTTAACTTTCAACACTGCCTTTTTCTTACTGGTATTGGGGTCTGTGCAATGACACACAGGTTATGATATCCAGAGGTGGGTGTGGATGTGATGTGTGCAGAGAGGCAAAGCACTGGCCAGTGCACAACCTCTGAAGGGCTGAGACGGGTTTCTAATGGGGGTTTACAGAGGTTTTAACTCCTCCCCAGTATCTGAATAATGTCCTGATGTTATCCTGTATTAGTCCTGCTAGGAACAGAGAGTCAGATTCCCTTCAAGGCCTTCCCTCACCTACACAAAACACTGCTGATTTAACCTGTGTAGTATTCAGGATAGAAGCAGAGCTGCAGAGAACAGGAGCACACATTTTACAGTATTAATGCATTAGCAAAGGGTCCTTTTACCCAAGATCCAGAAATTTTTCACCACAGGCTCCTATATGACCAATGACCTGGCATGGATGTGGTCCTGTTATTAATTCCTCTGTATTTAAAATACAGACTTGCAGGAAAAACAGAACATATTTTGATAAATTTTAACCCTTCATTTGCCAAATTATGGTCTTCTGCAACAGTGTTGTTTTAAAACAGCCAGCATTTTTTTTTTTTCTGTAACCAGGCATTAATTTGTGGAAGAAAAGGTGACAAAGGGTAAGAAAGACATATTTAGAATGCAGTTATGTAGCAGTAGGAGTCTAGATGGGAGAATTCATTTGGAAACCTTTATTTTCGTAATCTTTGAAGAAACTGAAGCAGATCTCTGGTGTAGCAAGTTAGTGTGCAGTTCTTGAGGACAAAAGGGCTAAGCTGATTTACGGTGGCTGAGAATCTAACCCTCTGTATTTAAAGTAACTTGAAAACTCAACTTAACAAAACATGTACTTGCCCTGTAACTCCTTCTAAATCACCAATGTAAATAGTGGGTAAGAATGGCCTAGGTTGTGTCATTCTCTGAAATGGAGGGCTCCACTAGGCAAACTAATTCCTGGTTTGAGGGCTTCGGGGTTTCTTGGTACAGTGATTGTGGCACATGAAATGCAGGACAAGTTGAGGGAGGAGACTCAGGATTCCCCTGGACACCTGAAGGCTCTCATCATTAAGATATGAAGTCATACTTCACTTTCATTTGTCCTCCAGAATCTTTTAGTCTTTTTCATATATTGATCTAAATTCAGTTGTTTGCACCTCACGTAGCTTAGCCCTTTGGTTGGTGTTTGGAGACTTTCCTGGGAAATGGGGGTATGCGTACAAGTCTCATCAGGATGATGTGGATGCAGGACTTGGGGTCCCCTTGCTAGGGAAGTGTGAGCTGCAGGCCATTGTATAGGCTTTCTGCTGGAAACAGGATTACTGGATAACCTCAAATCACACATCAGTCTGTGTGATGGGTGTTAGAAAAAGAAATAAAATGTGCAAATTCAGAGATGATGTCACCTGCAAAATGTTCAGTGCAAGAAAGTCCATGCAAACTGGATGTTTGGGTGAACGTGGCTCTTATTGTCTCCAAACACCTTAAACATATTGCGTGTAAAATCACTTTTGTTGTTTAAATTATAAATCTAACAGATATCCGGACAGTCATTCAGACTGGTCAGATTTACAGTTTTCCGTGACAAACTAATCTGGATTTTGACAAACTTTTGTCTTCTCTGCTAAATCAATGGCCTGAGTGTGAACATCCTCGAACTAATGGGAATTGTGTCTGTATACAGATCCTAAATTTGCACCTCAGACCACTTCCTTTGCTGATGGAAACAGACCATTTTTAAGAACATAATTTCCATAAGGAAATGTTCTTTCCTTATGCTTAGGCAATCTGGGAGGAGAATTAGTTTTTGCCTGGCTAGTTTCCACACCTGCATGCAGCGAGAAAATGCTCATATAGCTTCATGAGCATTGAAATTGTTTTAGAATTATTTCTGTTCATGGTCTACCCTCCTGAAGTGTATGTTTCTATTTCTTTTCTCCACAAGAAAGAGTAAACCTAACCTGAACTATATTTTAGTATTCACAGGTACACACTTAAGGTTATTTCTAGTTGGTTTCTTTTTTTTTTTTTTTTTTGAAGTGACAACATTCCGTGCAATTTCTGAATCTAACAACTGCATAGAAGACAGAACTTTGATGTACTCCTGGCATAGAAAAGAAAAACACAACTGCAGTCTCTCAAAAAAATTTAACATTTGTTTCTGAGAGGTCAGACAGCAATTTACTTAATATATAGCAAGTACTGCTTATTTCAAGGCAGGCATGTAATTGATAGCATCTTTCCATTCTGTTGTTGAGAGGAGTATTTATATAGCAATGCTTTCTCTTTAGTTTCTTTTGTCCATGCCAAAGAGTGTAATCAAACTGATATTGCAAACATAGATTAATGTGAATGTATTCACCTGAGTGCTTAAACCTTTCTACCTCTCAAAGCTGCTATAACTGCTTGAAGTGTTACTGCATATAACAGTCAAAAGAACAGAATGCATGTAAGAACCTAAATCGTATTTTCACAGAAAGCTTAAGGATTTAGGATTTAACTCCTATTAAATTCCTGTCAGATCCTTGTTCCTAAAAAATGGGCATAGGCACCCAAGAAGGGCTGTGAGAATAGCCCTTTCTATTGGTCAAATAATGTTTATTTATTTATTTATTTATTTGTTCTTCTCATGAAAAAGCAAAGCCAGTAACTGTGATTTGTTAGACATGGAAGGTTATATGTTACCTGAAAAGTTGCATTTCATGGGGGTGGCAGAAAGCGCTGAGCTACTTGTTAAAAGGGCTGTGGCACTCCTTTCCCAGCCCTCCCCACAGGCACGGAGCTTCGAGGCACAGGCTCAACCTCCTTGCTGCCTGGGGAGGCGTGAGCTGCCATCTGCATGGCAAATGCCCTCACCACGGTGTTATTCTGGAGTCTTCCTGTTAGAACTTTTCTACTTGGCTTGAAATTCCTAAAAAATGATGTTTTATCTTGGTGGTTATGGTGTTTATCAAGGAGATAAAGTACCTGGCAGCAAGAGCAGCTCACTGAAATAGCTTGAATTATTTGTTTGTGGTGGAAACACAATATGAGAAGGTTTTGTTCCCCCTTTCCTCTTGTCTATGTTGTAAAGTGAGGGTGGAGATACCCTGTCAGGATGTGGGAATGAAGATCCATGGTTGCAGTTGACCTTTTGGGTGATTTCTCACACAAGTGGGTAAACGACCCTGTGGTGTAACTCCTTATTTTCCCTTCATTTCCCCCCAGCCTCGAGCAAGTTTGACCCCAGCTTATATACAGGTTCTGAGTAGTATTTACAAATGCAAAAGAAATTGCAGCTCCCATAGCAAACTTATAAGAAAAAACATTTTAGCTTTTCTCTTTTCTCAGTTGGGCTCTCTGGGGTTCGACGCCAAACTCTTCCCTTTACACAAGCCAGGCCTGATTTGTCTGACATGTTGCTCTGAAAGGTTCCCAAGGCTGGTGCCAGCATTCCCTTGAGGAACCTGGTGGAGTCAGATGAGTGGGATTTTAATCCACAGATTCTAAGGCACGGAAATGTTTGAAAATCATCTGTCATGGTATCCTACATAACAAAATCCAGAGATTTTCACCCACTCACTCCTGCAGCAGAAGGAATTATTTTTCCTTGGTAACACTGTGAGGTGTAATAATTTGTGTCTGATATACAGCACATCCTCCTGCAGCACACTGGATCTCGACGCAGCCGATTAACCCTTGCCATTTCCTAGGCTGCTGCAACAATTTTAATCCTCGTTAAAACTGTGGTCACTATTTGGCTTCTAAAGGTGCTAACAGACCCCTTCTTAAAACAAAGTTTTTAGGAGATGAAAGCAGTCTTTTTGCCATATGACCACAGGAAGCTCGGTGCTGAACAGCATCCTTTGGGAGGAGGACCACTGCAGTGGGTCCACAGCCAGAGCAGGCTGGTGGCAGCAGAGACATTTTGGTCAAATACTCTCTGAACATAGCTACTGCTGTTTTTCAGCCCAATTGAGAAATCAGTATATTATGATCTAAAGTATACTGCTAAAAGGTTTTTGCAGGTTTTTGCAATTTTTTTATATAAAGAAAAATAATAAGCCGGTTCCACTGACATCTCTTTCCCCTGGATCCTTTCTTCTTTAAAAATGTTCCTGGAAAAATTTCAGAGCGTTTTATTGCCATCAGCCTAATTAGGCCTTATTTCTCACATCCCTTCCTATCAGGGACAAGGACAGCCAAGAGGGACAGGAGAGTGCCATAAGTCAGAATAAAAATAGACAGTGAGGAGAACTATTAGTGCCCTTCCCATGAAGGATTTCAGCATTCAAGCTGTGATGTGAGGGACCCAGTGTGGCAGAGCCTGGGCTGGCAGCACTGACACTGATTTCAGCCTTAGCTTGGACCACTCAGGTTTTCATAATTTGTTTTGGAGGTCTCCAGGTTTTCATAATTTGTTTAACTGTTGAAAGCAGGACTGGGGCAGATCCTTAGCTGGTGTACGCAGCTTAGCTTTGTGAGCCTCACTGGAGCCATGCCAGTCCACACAAGCTGAGGGTAGAGCCTGGTCTGTTTTGAATATTCTTTCTCATGCTTTCTATGCTCTTTTGCAGTGTAATGAGTGCTGTCTTGGAGCATTAATTGCATGCATTTGACAGAAACAGAATTGGAGTTAAGTTTATTGTTTTGATAAAGCCTCAAAAGGAAAGCTTTTTACCAATGTTTTAATACAGCCATTTGTAAACACCTGGCAAATAAAAATTGTGAGCCCAATCCTTCTGCTAATGGAGTCATTGACAAAGTTTCCTTTGGCTTTAGTAGGAGCTGGACTGGGTTCAGTGTAAGTGGCATACTCTAGTGTTACTGATAATGATTTAATGTTTTATATATTGATGCTTTTTGCTGGACAGTGCATTGGCTTTTTATGATTTGGTGATATATACGAATAAACTATTTGAAAAGTTAATATTTCTGTGCTTGTTTTTTGAAGGTGAGTTGAATTAGTTACCGTGCAAGTTAAAAAATGATTATGAAAGACAGTGGTGACACCTTAGTTTGTGCACTCATTCCCTGGTATCTCCATGCTGCAGCTGGCATGGTCAAGGACATGACCAACCACCCTAAGCTGAGCTCTTTTGGTACCATCTTCTAGCAGTGAACCCTAAAGCTACAGCAGCCAAGGAGAAGATGGTCCCATGTCATGATGTAGGTGAAAGCCAGCTTATTACCACGTGTAAAGAGGTACCACAGACTGCATGGGCAGGTTCATTTTCCTAATGCCAACTGGTTAATTTTCTTCTTGTAGCACCAACCTTTCTCTTCAAGGGTGGGTCTAAAGATTCCCAACAGCTATCCTGGAGCAAGGAATTAATAAGAAACAAGTCCAAGCCTATTATCTTGGAGGTTTCTGAGTTATTTCTTGAGGGCAGCTGCTAATGTCCTTTTTTCTAGTCATATGCTGCCAACCTTCTGCTTGTTTCAAAGTAGCAAAAGGCAGAAATGACAAATAAAATTGCAGCTTTGGGCTGCTCGTGCCACATTAACTTGCTTCCAGACTAGCAGGGTTGGAGAGAAGAAGCAAGGGAACAGGACTAGAAGCAGCCTTTGCGGCTCCCTTTTACCAGCATTAATGCTGAGTGCATTAAAAGGTTAACGTAAAGTCATCTCACTGTGTCCTTTTCTATCTCCAGTAATTGTATGAGTATGGATACGCCTGCTAGTGCAATCAGGTGCTGCTGATGGGGTGTAACTGCCTGAAGAGGGTGTTGGCAGCTGCCCTCTGTTCCTGCTGCAGGAACGTACTGCACACTGTCAAAACAACACTGCTGTGGTCTGCTGATTCCTGTTATGCATGAATTTAACACTCGTTGCATAAGGGATATTAGGCAGCACTTCTGCCCTTAGGCCCTGTCACTAGCCCATTTTCATGCACAGACCTCTTTCTGTTCTCTTCTGGTCCTTTGACTCTTGCCAACTCAGACGCTTCTCATGACAAGCCCACCTACTCACTGGTTGCTCCAAAACCTGCTGCAAGAGTCTTGTCCTCCGTCATTCCTCTCCCAGCTCTTTGAGGCAAAAACATGACCATTTCCAAGCTAGACTAAATAATTGCTCAGAGCTAGTTGGCTTCAGGACTCCTGACTACAGCTAGTCTCCACTCTGGCACCACAGTGAATTAATGTGAGCATTTTGACCATTCGTAATAAATTATATAGTCCTTCTCCTTTTGTTTTCCTCTTTATGGGCAATTCTCAGAAGTTATCCTGAAGGGAAATATTACCCAGCACAGCCATCAAGGGAAGTAGTTACCAACATGACCGATCCTGTATAACTTCAGAGCTCCTCTCAGCTCCTCCAAACTCATGGACTCACCAAGGGGTGACACCTAGAAAAACAGTGTCAAGCAAGAGTAAGGACAAATCCTATCCAGCTCACAGCAGTGAGGATAGACGTATGATGGATAAAGAACAGAAGGAAGGCAGAGTGGAAAAAAGGTGCATGCATGTGTGTGTGTATGTAAGCAGAATGGATGAAGGAAGGGGACAAGAGCTTCAATGTGAAGAGTAAATAAAAAACGTAAGTCCACAGTGAAGCTGTGCACCGGTAATTAAACGCAGGCCCAGAGGTTGGGATTTTTGCTCCTGTTCCCAGACTGGTTATTGACCTGCTTCATTCACTCGCACAGATGCACTAACTTTCTCAGCTTCAGTTTCTTCAGCTGCAAAATGACACCGCTCTCCCAGAGATGGGGTTTAGCTTTTATTTATTTCAAAATGTCTGGTGGTGCTCTGCAATGAGTTGTTTTGGCTTTCCGCAGTCTGCTGTGTATCTGACTGACTGCAGCAAACAATCCTGACCCAGAAGGCCCGCAAGCCCATGGGGAGGCCTCTGCAGACAACTCAAGTGCTGCTTTTGCCCGTGCCCAAAGCTGTCCCACCCAGAGCCAGGAATAGCTATTCCTCTGCTTATTTTCCCTGACAGCCCAGATGTGATGGCCATTCTCAGAGCATGCCTCACTCACACTGATAAACCTGGGCCCTGATTTATCACCTGATAAAAAGGTGAACGTGGCCATTTTCTATCTCAAGCAGAGCTGAGGGAAAGGAGGTCCCATGTCCATCTCCTGGGGAGCAGCGCGGGGACGTGTACATGCATATAGATTTCACATCATCCCTCACAGTCCTAAGAGGAGTTCCCTTTTTATCTTAACCCTTTGGCTTGTTTTCAAGCTACCAAAACCAGGTTGATGGCATGCAGGAAGGATTCGCTGTACTGCTTTCCCTCTCGAGGTGGCCCAGCTCTTGTCAGCCCAGACTTTGCCTTCCTATTGCAATACGCCACAACTTGCGGTGTGGGAACTGTCCCTCCAAAGAAGGGCCCCATTTCATATGTACTAAGTGCTAGGAGGACTTGTCAGTCCAGACCCAGACAAGGCACACCACTAATCTTCCAGTTTCAACACAAACACTAAAAAGATCATAAACAGAAGTGAAAACAGGACTTGCAATCACCCGCTTGCCCCATGCATGTAGCAATCCAGACCTTCCCACCAGGGATTCACCAGCACACAAGTTTAAAACTTTTCTTCTTTATTATCCAAACAGCAGGGCTGAGGTGGGGAGAAGGAAGGGAAGCACTGCGGGACTTACCCTGTGAGCTGGGGTAGACAAGCAGTTTGAGTAAAGGACCACAGAGCCAAACACTCCTCCAGCAGCCTCTGGGTCCCAGGTTGGCAGCTCATCAGGTGCAATTGCTGTGGCCTTTGACGTCTTAGAAGGAGCATGAAGGTAGCCACTGAAGTCACTTCTTTCTGTCTCTGACTGCAAATCTTTTTTGTGCTCATTCTCAGTCAAGTTGCAGCCCACTCTGCTCCTGAGAGAAGGCTGCATGGTTGGTTTCTTTTTATCCTCCGCCTAGTTTAAGTCCTTGGGCTGCTTGGACAAGATTGGTGGGACAGAGAAGTATTACCTTCTCTTTTTTAAAAGACAAATAAGAACAAAGCACCAGCTTTTCTTTTTTTTGGTGGGTTGCAAAGGCAGAGGAGTTCTAGTCAAGGTCTTGCAGGCATCTCATCCATCTTTTCTGAGGTGCTTCCTTTCTCTTTCTTTTCCTTTTCTTCAGCTCTTGTGGGTTCTGCTGTCATACTTATACTGAATAAACCCAAACATACATCAAGTGTTACTTGACAAGAATCTAAAGCCTGAAAAGTATATCATGCTGGTTTTGTTTAGGAAGAAAACATAGCTGAAGCTCATAAGCTTGCACTTGCTTGATGTCCTCTCAGACACCCAGAGCATTGTTCCACATTTATTGCATGATCTCCATTAAAATGATTGCCTCCAGAGAGGTGCGCCGTATGGTGCTACAATGGAGAGATAACAGGGCTTTGACTCCACACCTTCATAAACAGTCTGTAATACCCTTATATAAGGTTTCGAACACACAGACATAAAAGCAAAACCTCTGACTTAAGACAAGCACTACCATAAATCTTGTAAGCTCAGCTCGTGGGATTTATGGACTGAATCAAGCCCAGAGGATTAAGCTACTGATTTGATAATTAACCTGGGATCTGATGCTGCTATGTATTATGTTAGGCAAATGCACTGTTTACTATTTAAATGAGTTTTCATGTTCTTTTTCACACCTGGGAGTCAAGTGAAACATTAAGAATCAGCTTTTGCCCATGGAGGAAAAAAATGCATGAAGGGAAACAAGAAAGCCATTTGCCGCAATTTTACTAACAATCATTTCAGGTGTATAAATATAGCAGCTTGCCAAGCCTTTGGCCACCAGAGCAGTGTTTGTGTATTAGTTCAGCTTTATTTTAAGTTTTGCAGAATAGCTCTTAGGAGACTTGAGGAGTAAGATGGTTTGGTATTTAATGCCTTGACCTGAGACTCAGGAGACTTTTATCCAGTGTGCTGCTGCCTGCAGAGATCAATGAATTTCTCCCTCTGCCTCTGCTCCTCATAACAGCAGTTTATAAGCTCTTTGGGGGACAAAATTTAGACACTTGTTTGCTCTTAAGGATGATGGAGCATCAGTTTGGTGTGACCTCTTGGTGCTACTATTATCATTCAGTAATGTTAAACAAACAAACAAACAAAAAAAAGAAGAAAAAATGAAAGGAGAACAAGTAGCTGCTAGAAAGTACACAAGACAGGTGGTTTTGTTGCTCACTTGTTGCTTGCATGTGGACGGAGTGGAGTGGGAGCTTTGTTCTGTTGTGTGAAGGTTACTAGTGCCCTGAGATGTCTGTTAGGCTCGCTGCAGATGGAGGACATTGCTACTGCCTTGTAAACTAAGTCCAGCATTTATGAGCAACGTGTCTTATCTGAAGAAAGAAGGTAACAAGTAGGGATTGAAACTCCTCCAGGACTTTGGTATCTGGCTTCATGCAGGTGTAGTAGAGACTCGCAGCCAAGATCAGCACTGCACAAAATGAGAGCCCCAGGAGCACAAGCAATCCAGGTGATGACCTGTCAAGCACTGAAAGGGGGTGGAGAGGAAAGAGAAAGCAGCATTATTTTAGTGTCATCTTAAACACTTCCCAAATTTGACCCCCCACTGATGCTTTTGTCCTACTTTTCTGGGAACAGTAGGGTACCTAGGGCTCTGGTTGTGAATACTTCTGTAGGCATCAGTTAAGCAATAGTGGGTCACACCTCCTGATACAGGGTGGTGAGTATAAAAGACCTCATCTAATGGTGCATTTAAAGAGTTTAATTATATACAATAAGAATAGGATTACCATAGCTAATGCACAATCTCAATTTTCCTTCCAGCAATTATTTTTTCTACCTTTAAGCTAAATGTTAAGTTAAACACTAGGAGAATATTAAGCTACCTCACCTAATTATTTAATGCTCACAAATGTTCCATAAAGAGAGAAGATCTAGATTACTGTCCTTTTCTCTGGTAACTCAGCCTGTTTGGGGCCCCTGCTAATTACAGTAAGAACTGAGACAAGGCTCTGTTAAGTGAGAGGCACATTCAGAAAGCTCTGGCAGGCTTAACCTCTCTCTAAGTGCTAGGTGTGCTAATTACACTGGAATGTCCTCAGTGTTTGCTCTTAAGCAGGAGGACACTGTCAACATTTTTCTTGCCTGTTAAAATATAATTCAAGGATGTTTAAAGTGCCACAGGTCAGGCGTAGTACATGTGTGGAAATCAATGGGCTGCGTTTAGCTCACTGACATCTGTGCAGCTATTTAGAGGTGCCTCAGCCCTTGTATGTGTGTATCCATCCATGGGCATCTGGGATGCAGTTTGGTTCAGATCTGTCTGCTTTGTTTGACTGCATGGTCATGACACCATCAGTATTATTTTATAAAGCACTTTGAGTATTAAACATGCAGTATAAAACCAAATTCATGCCTGAATAGAAACCCAAAGTGTGCAGCTATTTTCCTGCCATATGCACATAATCAATAAGAAGATAAAAATGTGGTGTGGATTATTATGGGTAAAGGACCAACATTAACTATAACATATTTAAATTAGCTTCTACTACCAGCCCTGGAATACATAGCAGTCAATTAAATTGTCATACAGATGTACAGAGAGGACGGTAGAAGTCATAAAACCAAGCAAGAAGCACATAATAATATATCAAAAAGTGTATTGGGAAAAGGTAAAATGTTAATAGGCAGTCATTTTATAGCTAACCAGAAACCAAATCAATGTCCCATAATAGATCTGAGTGAATTATTTGCAGCAAATAATTTATTCATTTGAATTTATCCTTTCTTTTTGTTTGCAAATTATCCAAGAGCAGACTTCAATTTTTATAAATTTGTTTATTAGGTACTATTCTATGAATAGTTTATATTAAGGTATTTAGCCAGGGAATTACTCACCACTTGCTGCTTTTGCAGAGTTTTGTGATTTGGAAGGTGGTATTTCCCATGTGTGATCTCCCAGACCACATGATACAGCTCTTGAGTGGGTGGTTGCCTGCCTTTCAAAGCATGGGGCCTGGCTGATGAGTGTATTTTGTAAGAGTGAATCTATTCTGTAATGCTCAACAGCTTTTCACATCAGCCCTTTTCTTTGAAGTGCTTACAACTGTTTTCCATCTCATGAAAGTTACTTTCCATGTCAAATTGTTGGGTTATTTCAGACGCAAACTTGGCTTTTCATTATATCAATACAGGAATATGCTTATTCCAGGGACATAAAAAAAATGACATGGAAAAACAGTCCCAACTCAAAAATAATGCTGAGCTATGTTCACACAGCTTCATCACACTTCTACAAATGTGTGCTTGAGTGCAAGTTTGCTCTTTCCTAAGCTGCAAGTAGAAAATCAATGCTTAAATTTGTTAAATTGTTTGTTAGAACAGCACATTCAGCCCTAGCCACGCACCCACATACATAAGAAAAAAGCAACTTGTCTGTGCAAAAAGCACTGGACCAGCATAGGAGAGATTTTGGTTCAGGTCCTGCCTTTGCCATACGTTTCCACTGCCACCTGAGCAATGTTTGGTCTTTCCTTTTCCACCATACTCTTTCCTGCCCATAGTCCCTTGTTCCTAGCCCAGGAACTCCCTTAGCTGATGCTACTGTTAGCACAAGCATTACACACCTATTCCTGGGCAACAGCAAAAACTGGGGGGATGTGGGGACATTTGCTTCCTTTTGGTCTCCCAACACTACGACTCTGTACGTGTGTGTATACATACAAGTATATATGTACCCTTTCTCATCTTACTGCTGCATATAGAAAGGGCTGGATATTAGCCAAGTCCTCTAGAAATGATCACCGTCATAATAACACCCAGGTACACACATTTGTTTGGGGGTCTGTGAGGCTGGTTGGCCTCAAACACCCTTGCAAACAAAAACAGATTATTTGTATTATTTCTACCCCGCCGCCAGTGTATAAATGAATTGTCTCTTCCCCACATAAGAAAGTCAGCGGGAAGAACTACTGTTTTGCTTGGGGTGCTTTCCCTGCATATCTTAGTGAAAAACCTGTACCTATTTCATTGCCATAAAATATATTAATTATATTTAAATTAAAGATAGCTTCAGGGAATTCATTTTTCTTTCCACTATTTGTCTTGTGAGATGTCTCATTTAAAATACTGCACCAGACCTCATCAACTATTTGTGCTTCATATGGCGAGAAAGAAAAAGCAACAGCCACCAACAGTATGAAATGCTTCATATTTGGAGGGTCTATTTGCAGAGTTCATCCCCACAGCTGCAAAGCAAACTCAGGTTAGTGCCATGAATAGTACGAAGTTATGATGTGAAACTTTGACTTACCCACTACGTCGTCACAGAAGGAAATATCTAGAAAACAGAATAAAAATGTTCCTACATGCCTGGAAAGAGGGTGTCTCTTTGCTAAAGATGAAAAAGAAAGCATGCACTGGATGGTGTCTCTGAAATTGCCTGTAACGCTACAGACACTGGGCAACTTCTCACACCACTTTTGGCCAAATGCATTTATGCCAGATGAAGATCTATCCACTCCATGCAAACATGCAGATAGAAGTGCACTTCAGGAAAGCGGAAAAAATTATTGTATGAGAGATTGCTGCTTTTGCAGGGCGGCCAGGAGTCAGCTCTCACAAAAGAAAAAAAAAAACAACAACAACACACCTCTTCCTACTCTGCATCATTTCTAGAAGAGAAATGAGATAGACCAGAAGGCTGAGGGAAGAATGAAGTTTAGAAAACAAACCCCACTGTAAGATGCAACCTTCATCCAACAGTATCCTGGAACTGTCTCTGTTTGGCAGCTGGGGCCCAGATGCAATCCAGGATGAAAAGCCCAGAGCATGGAAAAATTTCAGTGGTGCCAGCAACTTGCATCTTACCAGCCTCTATATTAATAATGTTGCAAACAGCAAATCATCTAAATCACAGGCTGTTTGTAACATAGAATACTAATTATGAGTTGGGACATTTCTCCTGTCTTCATGAAAGACAGTCAGAGTCTTCTCTGTCCTTGCAGCTCCCTGCAGCTTGATCACAGCTGTGCTGAAGTCAGAGCCAGTGAGAGACAAAACATCACCCCAAGCTGGACCGACTGCAGAGTGCCAAGCGTTGATCTGGGGGCACAGGCTCTGGCAGGGCCGAAGGAGGTATTACATCTCATCAAAATCCTGCTCTTGAGCAGTCAAATGAGCTTTGAAGAATTTAGAGCTGACTCACTGATTCTTCCCATGAGTTCAGTTTGGATAGGAAAGCCCAGGCTGTGTCAACAACCTTATCAAGAAACAGCTTTTCACTCCTGCATTAGAAGGCACCAGAAGCAGCGTATTGGAAAACCAACAAGAAGTCTGTATACAGACACAGCAGTGGATGCCAAGTCTTGTTTTTAGAAGCTGAGTAGCAGTCCAAACAGGTGGCTGACATAGAAATTTCTGTCACTTGTGTTTACGCCAGCTGATGTATCAAAACCATACAATTTTAGCTCCCTACCAATAAACACAATTTTTCTTTGTTGGGTCAGTTAGTGAAAGTCAGATTAAAACAACAATTCTTATTTGGTTAGGAATGGTATATAGCACATGTAAAAGTGCAAACTGGATCCTTGTGCTAGACCTCAGCATAATGTCACTCCCAGTTGACCTACCTGCAAACTGTTATTTTGGCTCATGAATGAAAGACCAGAAGCCATGTTTGCTGTATTGTTCCTTGGGTACCCTCATTTGCAGAAAGTGTTATATCCTGGCTGCTTTTAATCCCAGTGAGCCAGCTAGGCTCAGACATTTGCTGTTCTGTCCCTTGGCATGCACACTGCTCAGAAACATGAAAGGGTGAGCTCCCTTCCCAGTGTTACATCCTAGTTACCCAGGATGACATAAGCATGTTTAAATTTGGTCTGAGATCCTTTTCTACAAATGAAAGCATTGTGCTGGGGTAGACCTGGTGCTCAGCCAAACCCGTGGTCTGCGATGGTCCCCATGGTGGCCAGCTCATGAGTTCACCATGAGAACAGCCTGAGGCTGCTCTAACTTGATCCAGGAGCCTGTCTTCTCCAGAAAAAGCAGCTGAATGGACCAGATGCACTTCTGCAGAGCACAGCACAGAAGATGTCTGTCCTCTGCTCTGTGCTGACCTCAAAATGACAGACAGGGTGAATGTTAAGAACTAGAAAGGTGATTCCAGAAGGCCTAATAGCTTGAACGTACCATCTTCAATGTATTCTACGGTCTCACAAAATCGAACCCTTTTCGCTGCTTTCGGCTTTTCCTCTGCAGCTCGGTCCATACGTAAACTTTTCTTCAGTATTGAAGGAGGATGGCTACTGTCACCTTTCTAAAGAGTTGATGAAAACACAAAACATGGCCATTCAAACTAGAGTAATGAATCTGGGTGAAGCTTTGAGTTTTTGTGGTTATATTTTTACCATGTCCCTCAAAGGACGTGATAAAAAACACATCTGATGTGACATTTACAGTCAGATCACTGTAATACTTACACCAAGACAATATGGATATCATTGTCATAGATCTCCAGTACTCTAAAGCTCTCTTTTCAGGGAAAAAAAAAAAAAAGGTTAAAGTAATAGAGAGCAAAGTTTCAGAAAGGATTTCTCTAAATTGGAGTGAACAGTCATTGAAGATGGCTGCTTAACAGACTGGGGTAGAAGAACATAAATGTGATGTGAAATATATGATTCATAATACTGAAAACAGCTTTGAATTGTTCTTCTGAGCTAAGTTGCTCTGTTTTGGATGTGGTGTTGCCACATTTCAACAACTGAGGCTATGTAGCAGTCTCATGATTGGACACAATCTTGATGGGTATGAGAAGGCACTTTGATATCACAATTATGTTGCTCTATGTTTTGCTTGGAAGCCACACTCAGTCTTTGATAATGAAATCAGATTGCCATGGATTCTGCCAAATGACAAAATAATATACTAATTTATATATGCCTACTGTGTCCAGAAATACCAGTGGAGGTGTGAAGAGGGAAGTCAAAGCCTAGTATTCATCTCTCTCTCACTTTCTCTACATGAATTGTCTCATTCCTTTTTACTAGTGTCATCCATCAAGGCACATAAAAAGGTCTTTCGTAGCTTCTTATTCCTGCAAACAGTGGCAATGAGCTCATCAGCTTTTAGACCTGAATGAGAAACTCTATTCTTTTCTTTTTCACCGAATCTAGTTTCACTGAAAGCAAGGTCATATATTTTTTAAACAATTGATTAGAATTTTTTGAGGTTTTCTTTAAAACCTCCAGAAGAAAAGTTTGTTTGTTTGTTTGTTTGTTTGTTTGTTTTTTACTGTTTTCAAGGAATGGACTTAGGAGACTTTTATAATTTTCAATGCGAGAAATCTCTTCTTTTCAGTTCCAAAGATTCTTCTTAAGTGTAAATATTTTTTCTGTTTATTTGATTGAAAAAATAATTAGGCAGCTAATAAATGTTTTCATGAAAGATTGCTATCCAAATGCTAGGAATGATCATTTAATAGTGCCATTCTCACTTTTTTTTTTTTTCCACAACGTGTTAATTATATTGATAGTGATGGTTGTAAATGCTTGAATAATTTGTAGTTACCTGGGCACTCATGTTCCAGTAGATAAAGATGTCAGGAGTTCAAATCTCAGGGACAGATCCGTTCCTACTAAGTGCTTTTGATTGCAGTTTAACAACCTAAAATTGGATATACATTAGGAATAAAACACAGTTTCATGCATGAAGTGAAGAATTCCAGGAAGATAACTTTGCTAGTTTCTGAAATCACTGATAAAAAATAATAGTTACCATATTGCAATAATTTCTGCTTTGGAAGCTGGAAGAATTTCCTTTAACATTGCCCTCCTCTGAAGTGATTTTTCATCTAAGTTTTGATCTCATTTCATGCAACATATGTCAGAACCAAGGCTGGACAAAGAATTCATAAATGAATTATTTAGCTGATGAGTGTCACCTCTATTTCTTTCTGCTAATTGTTCACAAATATATAGTGACTTTTGTTAACATATTCATTATTCAGATTTATTCAGTGGATAATTGCTGGGAGTAATTATTTGTCTGTAGATTGCTTGGAAGCATTTTGCTGTGACCATTTAATAGTAAAAATCTATCCAGGCTTTTAATGTGAGACAAACTAAAAATATCTGTAGCTACTGATGGAGTCCTTAAGCGTGACCAATATACTGTAGTCTTAATCAGCAAATCCTCTCTTTTGAGGACAAACTCCACTAATTCCAATGTTACATGGGAGAAAAAGCAAAGACTTGTCAAATATCTGTGTCGTGCCAACTTTGAATGGCTCACATTGTATATGCAAATATGTTTTTACAAGAAAAGGGTTGCTTAAGTGTTTGCTCAGCAGAAAAATAAAACAAGCCTGAACAAAACATGATTGACTTCCCAGTGAATAAATATGAACAGTCCACACAAAGGAACTAACTGCACAGCCAGTATTTTCATGCAATACCCCAATGGAAGATGTCTAGGAAATAAACATAACATGATAAAACAATTTTACGCTCAAAGGATAGCTGTGTAACCATATGAACTCTTTTTCCATTTCCTTCTGCAGGAATAAATATTTTAGACAAGCAAAGTACTTTGTAAATGATGCCTTTGTGGGGATTCGTCTGGCCTGGTTCAATTATTTTGAAACCTAGCAATTTTCTCATATCATTGAATCTGGTTTTATTGCAAATAGGGTCATAGAAATAGTCACTCATTGTGATAATGGACTTAGTTTATCTTAACTATGAACTCTTCCAGTAGGTTTACACACACGTATATATTCAATATTTATGGATATGCACAGTGCATATATATTAATAATGAAGTAACTTTATCTCCAACAATCTGAAAACAAAATCACGTAATACCATACAGTGTGGGGTGCAGTGGTAACTGGAAGCAGCATATCAGGATAACAGAACAGAAAAGGAATAAATAAATTAGAAGGAAGTCTTCCATATCTTCTTCAACTTCCAGAGTGTCAATTGAGCCTTTGTTCAATATTCCACCTTTTGTGGTTCTGTGTGCTCTTGATTAATAATTTAGAGATGCACCTTTTGGCAGCAAGGTAAGTTTTGTGTTTGCCAAGAGTGATTTTCCACCAGTCAGGGAATACATCAGGAAATAAAAAGGTGAATTGCCCCACTGAGCATCATTAGCTCTGTTCCTTCTTCCCTTTTTGGCCTCTGGAGAAGCAGATTTACTGCTGAAATGTGCAGAACACCCATGAGGTGTCATACAGCACTGTTTCTACTCTTCAGACCGTCCAGGAAGGAATGCACTGCATAAATCCCAACCTCAAGACAAAAATCAGTCCTTTGGACTGTGCATTTCCATGTGTGTTCCATGACAGAAGGGTCTTGGTTAACCTCTCTTCTGATGGTCACTCCAAAATGGGGCGTTTTTGACGAGTTGGAAAAAAATCAACAATGAAACATAATGGAGACAGAGCAATGAATGGGCATTGATGTGTGTGTTGCCAGCTGCACTGATAGCAATCAGTTTACCTTTTCATATAATCCTGAGTTCTTGTGATGCCCAAAGACCTGTGTACCCCCGTGTGTTTGCCCCCCAAGGAAGGGCTGTTTGTTTAGCCCAAAGCACAACATCTACAAGCCCTGTGGTGCTCCATGAAGGACTCACAAGGTTATCCTCCCATGGAGACCTTCTCTTCTGCATCTATATATTACTACCTTGCATCGGAAGCTTTCCCGATGACCTAGAGCTGTAAACTCCCCTTTGATGCAGGTAGGCAGACCTGGGACCATTTATCCTAAAACTGCAGGCCTAGATCGCCACTCTTTGCAAAAATTAGATTTGGCTTGCCACATCGCATGCAGCCATCTGATCCAACACAACAGAGTTTACTTCTGAACTGGAGCCCTGGCTGTATTTGTAGATGTAGCAGGTACGTCTGGGTGCTGATCATATTCCTGGAGCTGTGGCACCAGTTCCAAATCCACAGCATGCAGGGGCTTGTTCCGGTTTTCAGCTGAGCTCTTCTCTAAGGCAAAGACACAAGCACCAAGCAAAATGTGCAGATTTTACACTGTGGTGAGAAGGTCCCCACCGCAGGGCGGAGTGATTTCTGCTCTGCTGGAACTGGCTAGGAATGATTTAACTCTGTTGAGAAACCTGGTCTCAATTCATCCCTTGCATGAATCCATTGACTTATAAAAGGCATGGATCTGTCTCCATTTCTTAAAATTGCCTCTCTTACTCATGCGTCTTTCTGGGTAGATGTTACAAACAACTGCAATGTACTTGTGATGATATATAGTAAAGAGAGAAAGAGAATTTCTGTGCTGCTCAAATGAACTTTCTAAATAATTACAGAATGGTTCCACATCTGTTTCATAATTAGACTCCTGAGATTACATCCAAGCCATTATTTGTGATTCAACATGCATTTTTAGTTTAGAAATATCCCATAAACCATTAGGTTTAACCCACCTGAGGTTTTCCCCTTCATTCTGTTCC
Organism: Anseranas semipalmata; assembly: GCA_013399115.1. NCBI lineage: Eukaryota > Metazoa > Chordata > Aves > Anseriformes > Anseranatidae > Anseranas > Anseranas semipalmata. The sequence goes on along the minus strand of VXAA01004800.1, from coordinate 1,299 downwards.
TCCTGCCACTGGGATCTGAAATGTAAAACATGTATTGACTGAATAGAGTTACCAAGTAACCATATGCTAATAACTTCTGTTAGCTCACTGTTTCCACGTCAGTCTGTCCTGATGCTGAATGTGGGGGACAGACAGGGCTGAAGCGAGTGAGGTCATTCGTAGTCAGCTTTTATCACACGCTCATCATTTTTTAGCAACAAAAAGGAGTGGAACAGGAACCTCTCCTTAAAGCAACTGGGGTGTTGCTGATGGAAGGTCTGCCACCAACCAGGACATGGGTGAGAAGAATGAACCCAGTACCAGCAGGTGGATGGCTGAGCTGGCATGAAATAAAAAGAGAGGCAAAAAAAGAAAAAAAGAAAAAAAGAAAAAAAGAAAAAAAGAAAAAAAGAAAAAAAGAAAAAAGGAAAAGAAAAGAAAAGAAAAGAAAAGAAAAGAAAAGAAAAGAAAAGAAAAGAAAAGAAAAGAAAAGAAAAGAAAAGAAAAGAAAAGAAAAGAAAAGAAAAGAAAAGAAAAGAAAAACCATCAGAAACAGCAAAAGCAGAATTATCTTCAGTCTATTTAAGCAGCAATCACTTTGTGCTCTCTGTTGTGTTGACTAGGGCTTTCTGTAATGATTCCTCATTTACTCATATGAGTTTTGGCCAGACGAGAAAACAGACTAGGATAACTGCAGGATATAGCCTAAAATGGGGACTAGCAGCCTTGTCTAAATCCCAGAGATATCAAAAGGCTCCTGTTGATTTCTGCAGGCCCATGGTCTGTTCTGAATGGATTTTAGAAACCTGGAAGCCGTTAATGCCCGACTGGTCCTGAGAAGGGCAGCAAGTGGGACTTGTGGCAGTGGGAAGGGAAGAAGCCGAGCTCCTCTCCCTGCCTACCTCACCTTCCCAGGTACCCTTACATAACAGATATGAGGTTCTAGAAGGTGACAGTCAAAACAATGATGTAGATGAAAGACCATCCCGGTTGGAAGGGGTGCCTAAGGCAAGGGAACCTACCCCCCGCATCACTACATCTTCCATCAAGAAAGAAAGGAGGGTTATTGTCACGGGGGACTCCCTTCTGAAAGGGACAGAGGGCCCGATTTGCCATCCGGACCCTACCCACAGGGAAGTCTGTTGTCTCCCTGGGGCTCGGGTAAGAGACATTACCAGGAAAGTCACTCACCTGGTACGGCCCTCCGACTACTACCCATTATTGGTTTTTCAGGCTGGTAATGGTGAAGTAGCAAGGAGAAGCCTGAGAGTAATTAAAAGAGACTTTAGGGCTTCGAGGCGACTGGTTAAAGGATCAGGG
>VXAA01004799.1:87473-106679 GCA_013399115.1 Anseranas semipalmata | reverse complement strand
AACAAAAAGCTTGACATGAGCCAGCAGTGTGTGCTTGCAGCCCAGAAGGCCAACTGTGTCCTGGGGTGCATCAAAAGAGGTGTGACCAGCAGGTTGAGGGAGGTGATTGTCCCCCTTTACTCTGCCCTTGTGAGGCCCCACCTGGAGGACTGTGTCCAGGTCTGGGGCCCCCAGCACAAGGAAGATGTGGACCTGCAGGTCCAGAGGAGGGCCACGAAGATGATCAGAGGGCTGGAGCACCTCTCCTATGAAGAAAGGCTGAGAGAGCTGGGGATGTTCAGCCTGGAGAAGAGAAGGCTCTGGGGAGACCTCATTGCAGCCTTTCAGTACTTAAAGGGGGCTTATAAAAAAGATAGAGAGTGAGCTTTTACATAGGCAGATAGTGATAGGACAAGGGGGAACGGTTTAAAAGTAGAAGAGGAGAGCTTTAGATTAGATGTTAGGAGGAAATTCTTTACTCAGAGGGTGGTGAGACCCTGGACCAGGTTGCCCAGAGAAGTTGTGGATGCCCCATCCCTGGAAGTGTTCAAGGCCAGATTGGATGGGGCCCTGGGCAACCTGATCTAGTGAGTGGCATCTGTGCCTATGGCAGGGGGATTGGAACCAGATGATCTTTAAGGTCCCATCCAACACAAGCCATTCTGTGATTCTATGATATGATTCCACTCAAGAGACATCCTCTTCATTCTTCCCTTGTGTTTATGCCAGGAAATTATGGCAGAGATGCTACAGGGATGCCCTCCCCCTCAGCCCCTTCGTTTAGCAGAGGAGGTAACCTTCCCAATGCTGCTGCTTCCTGCAATTTACCCCAGCAGCAGAGGTGTGCCTGCACATGGGGAAGGATGGGGATTGCTGCACTTCTGCTTCAGTCCTGCTTACCCACAGCAGGGATGGAAGGTGCCCATCCTTTACAAAGCCTTCTAGCAATATGAGGAAGGTTCAAGAAGAGTCACCATAATTATGTTGCAACTGCCCTTTAGTAAAGGCACTTTTTACAAACCTACTGGAGCTAACTGCAGCCATGGAGCCATAGGACTCTACCCAGACCACTTATTTCCCAGCTGTGCAGACCCATGTGCAACATGTCATGGGCTATGCCCTGCCCAAGCCACCAGGCTGAAAGTTGGGCTTGGGCAAGTCCATCTGCAGTGTGGACACAGCAACTTAAACCTATTATACATCAATCATGAGAATCTGAAAGAAGTCCTTATAAAGAACATAGGAAAGAAAAACTAAGACGTAACTTACTGCCTTGCCCTCAGGTACCTCTGTGAAGAAAAGAGAGCTGACACTAGAGTCCTTCCTTCAGTAGCCGAAGGCTGAAGATCCAGCGGATGGAACTTGGGAGTCAGCAAATGTTTCAACTGGAGATAAGCTGTAAGCTTTTCACAGTGTGAATAAATCACTTGGAACAGGTTACTATATGCTGTAGTGAATTCTCTGTTTGCTGGGGTCTCTAACTGAAAATCAGATGTATTTCCAAAGAGACATGCCCTAGTTTGAAAACAGTTTGTTGGGCTGAAAGCCAGAATCACTGGATAAAATCTATGGCTCTTGTAATAAAATAGGTCAGACTAGATAATCACAAGGGTTTATTGCAGTCTTAAAATCTATTAATCTATCTATTCTAAAAAAAAAAAAAAAATGGTGAAAGCATATTGTGTCTACAAAATCCTGCTGCATGCAAGTTGCTGAGAGGTGTATCTGAGTTTGCATGCCATAGCAATATTCAAGTTACCTCAGCTTTGTGTGGGTGTTGCTCACCCATCTGAATATGAGATTAAAAAAAAAAAAAAGCTATAATTACCTTCCCTATGGTAGATTGCCAAAGACCGCAAAATAGAGGCAGCAGTCATTTCACAGAGATTGACACACCCTTTCCTCAGCTTTTCTTACTATCAATGGGTTGATAATTAATTTGATATAAATGTAAAGGGAGAATGGTGCTACTCTGCATCCTAGCAAAGACTGACCCCAAGAGAAGATGAGACACTCCACCCTACAAGGTAAAACCACAAAAACACAAACATGCACAGCAAGACAAACAATTTTCATTCCATCAGCAACTTCTATCAAACTCAAATCCCAGCAAAGAACAGCTTCTATTTTTTCTGCTTGTGGGGCATTTTAAAGTTTTCAAGTCACAAACCTAAATTATTGACCAAGAGGAATAAGATGCCAAGACTTCTATATGATAAACACGTCCTTCAGATAACTGCCTGTGGTCAGTGTGGTGTTCCAGGGTCCGGAGCGGCTGCTTTGATGCCTGGGTTGGTCCAGACTTTTCCTGGTGTTGTTTTGGAGAGGAGTTGGCAGGGTGTTGGCAGCATCAAGGCAGATGGGCAGATGAATCCAGTCAGCAGCCTGGCAGTAATGCATAGATACTGTTTAATATCGGGCTGCAATGCTGAGGATGCTGACAATCCACCAACACTGCAGGTGTGGGCTGAGAGCTTGCACCACGCAATTAACCCACAAGTGATTGTGAGTCACAAAGTCTTCCAATAAGAGAAATATCTCTCACCACAAGTCATGGTGTATTCTTCTTGTGTCACATATGAATCCTTTGCTTAAAACAGCATTCTGATCCAAGGAATTCTGACCTTGAATTATTGCCTTCTGTAAGGCCCTCGGGTACTTATACTTAGAATAAAAGTCTGAGACAACAGAGAGAGGGGAATATGCAAAGCAGTCACTGGCAGACACAGAAGATCTAGGGTTTTTGTAAAATGAGGAGGGGAGATGAGGGAGAATAACCAGAAGCCCAAAAATGACAATTTAAACTTTCATTGCCACTGACTGAAGCTGGAAATAAATACCAGGTCTGCCTTGATTAGTGGATTCCAGGAGCAAACAATAAAATCGTTCAGATCAAAAAAAGCAAAACACCACTGAAATGTGGAAGCTGGAGATGGGAGAGGTCAAAGAGGATCTGGATCTTGCACTTGAAAGGTTTGCTGTCACACAGGAAAAAAAAAAAAAAAAGAATGTTTGCTCTTTCTCCCAAAACAGTGTCTTTAAGAGATCTCTTAGAAGCAGGGTATGAGGAAGTATGGGGTAGGATTTCACAGCTTTTGGCAGCTGTCTTTTGCCTTCTTTCTCCATGCACAATGACAGAATATTTCTCTCTCTGAAAGCATTGGCTAATTCCAATGGGAACAGGGATGCCTTGGGAGGAAAACATTTCTGTTGAACTCCCATTTGCACCAGTTCTTCACTGATGTACATCTAGTTGGCTTCACTGGCACCAAACCTCGTTTGTACTGATCTTAACAGAAAAAAACAGCCTTGCAAAATCCTTTGTGTCTTCCCTGACCTGACCTACTCAGACTGGGACTTTTCCCAGTATGCAAGAAGATGCATTCACTTGAGCAAGGATCCAAAGCATCTTCCCAGCAGATCCTTATATCCTATAAAAACTCTCAGCTGCCACTCAAGCCACTTATTTTTTTTCTTGCACTGCACCAGAAATACGCCTTTCCTCATTTCTACAGAAATCTTATAGCAGTCATGAGTGAATAGTCGATCCTAGAGGAAGGCTTTAAAATATTTCCAGATGAGCTCCCATCTGGGCAGCAGTTGAGAGTAATCCATTACAGGATTCTGAATACAGAATACACGATATCAGTAAATTAACCATTCCACAAAGGATTCAGTGTTATTGCAAGGCCTTTCAATCTGCATGTCAATTAGGAAAACACAAAGGCTCAAGAAAAGAAGCAATAATTGCTGCTGAGATTCAGGTGGGGCTAATGATGACTAATGCATTTGTTATGGAACATTCTTCAGTTAATTCCCCTGGGGAGGTAGTAGATCTTGTTATCTAATCTTACACATACATCCCTAACCTGCACTTACTTTCAGAAGGTATGCTACGCACTTTCTGTGCATAGAAAAAGCCAAAATATGTATGGTTTTCTGCAAGAAAGACATTTAAGGTATTTCTGCTGGAAGATGGCAGAAATTCTGAATGGTGAGAGGGAAACTCAAGTATAATTATGTTGCACAAGTGGGTCCAGAAGTTTGAAATGGGTGAATTTGGAATAGCATCTCATCTCATTGTCACATCAGGACAGACAGAGTTACTTTTGTCCTTGAAGGAAACATGAGAGAGCAGATTTTCAGCTATACCAACAATAAGGACTGAAAATATTTTCCAAGGAGAACTCTAACAATGGTTTACAGCATGATCACAAAAAAAATAAATAAATTAAAAAAAAAATGTGTATCATAAGTCCTTGAAAGTACTGTTCATGTTGAATATTCTGTAAAGAGATCTTGGAAATCTTTACGGTTCATTCAATAATATATTGCCTAATTATAGTTACCTCTTCCCTCTTGCTCCCTTCAGTTGCAGTGATTCATGATGAATTCACACCACATGATGAAGTCATCTAACAATCTCTGAATAAGAATTAACAACAAAAGAGAAGTTAATGCTGTTTATTGTTCTGGCTCAAATGCAAAAAGAAGCTAATAAGATAAACCATAAATACCCCCAATATTTCTTAAGTGCTATTATCTGCAGCAAAAGATCTATATAGGTGAAATACAAAGTTGTTGCAGAAACCACAAGGGAGAAAGGCTGTAAATAATAAAACATAGTAGATAAAATCTTTTCATTATAGAGAAATTACCATTTATTTCAGCTGCAAGTAGTAACATTTAAAAGGTAACAGAGCTAGATTTAGTCATTTAATCTTTATTTTATGTAAGATTTTAGCTAAACAAGACCAGGAAACTCACTGAACAGTGTTACCAATATATGACAGATTTGAGCAATCTGAGGAAACTGAATACAAATGTCACATAATTGGTGACAAATTATTGCCAATGCTTAGATTATGGATAATGCACATCTGTTTGAATTTGGATGGGTACTAAACCAGGCGTGCATACTACCTAGAAGCCTGAAGAGTTATTAGGTCCGATTTTGTTTATTTCTGATGTGTGATTTTTCCCATGAGGAAAATTTTGGTTATCTGGAAAACATCTATTCTGTACACTTGCCCTTGTGGAAGTCCATCTGTAACACGTTTGGGCTCCTCATTTCTTATTTAGATTCCCATCCCAAATAAATGAGGGATTGCCTTGATGTTGGCAGGTGCTGAATGCTACAAAGCCTCAAGTACTAGCAGGTCCCACACTGCCAAACTTCAGCCATTCAGCTGTGAGATTTAGGCTCCCCATGCTCACTTGTACAGACCCAGTGAAACCTCCTCCATGTTTTCTTCCCTCTCTCCTTCTCCGGTGGTATATTCACTCGAGCATGTGAACATCAAGAATATTTGTGTATGTGACAAAAGGGAATCAAAACAGTCTCAGACTAGCAAGGATAGGAAGACTTATAAAATAATGCATACACACAGGAAAAACATAAAATTCAAATACACACACATACACAAAAGACATCACGGAGACAAATTCTATTTCCATTTTTTTCATAGTACAGTGTGAAATACAGAGGAACCCCTTCTTCATTAAGGTCAGTCAAAATCTGTGCTTAAAGGACGCTCAGTATTTAATGCAGAAATTAGATACTCATTAAATATTTGTTCTTAAAAACTCTCACTCTGTAAAGGGAATTCAATCTGTTTCTCTTTAGATCCCCATGTTAAAGGGCCTTATGGTGGGTTTCTCATAAGCAACCTCTAACCATTCCGGCTTGCTGAAAGTATAACGGGGAAAGAAAGGGCATTTATTTGAAAAACAAATCTTGAAAGTTTAGCCATTAGCCTCAATGCCTATAAAATCTTCTGGTTCAGTCTGGAGTCTCTCAGGGGTAAATGCACAGGTGCTAAGTGCTGAACAGCTGCAGCAAGTGATGAATTTAGGGAATGGTATGAAGTCTAAAAACCAAGATGACCAAATGAGATACATTTTACAATCAAAGCCCAAGCTTATGTTAAAAATTAAGATGCCTTTATAGATGCTTTTGTTTTTCCCCTGAGCCTTCTAAAATCAGTATGGCAGTGAATGCAGAGCTAACGATGAAAGTACTGAGTACTTCTTGCAGGTTCTGGCTCAATTGAAAGCCGGAGCATAAAATGTTTGTGGATTATTATTATTTTTTATGTGTATGGTAGTACGAAAGGCACAAGATCAATGCCCTTGATCTACTCATTTACATAAAGGCCTCTTCATTCTACTCGGATAGCCCTAAGAATCTGTATGGTGAGTGTAAACATAATTTGCGCATGTTTCTAAGTGCTTTTGCCTTGCCAGAGTGGTATAAACGAGCATTAGTGTGACACATTCTTATCCTGTGAATAAGAAATCATTAGATTCAATTAAGCGTGTCTATGCTGGTGCAGTGTGAGCCACAAGGCAATTTAGAAATAGTCCTGCTAGTTGGCTCAAAAATTTGTGGCTGTAAACATTATATTAACACAATCTAGAGTCCAGCCAACACATCAGTCCCTCCATTCGTTGCATACAGGAGACCTCCAGGTGGATCTCAGTGAGAGCCCACACGGGCACTCAGAGCCCCTCTCCCCATCTGCTTGGATCTGCATGAGGGGGGTTTCCTCTGCTCACCTAACACAGCTGAAAATGAGGAAAGGCTCCCCTGCAGCTCTCAGTTACACAGGACTTTGAGTTGGAGCCCAGATGCAGGCCCACGGTTTTGTGCAGGACAGCATGACACGCGTGGGAGGGCAGGGAGCCCTGCCAAGGCACCAAGTGGGGAAGAAGAGGGTCCTATACTTGGACATTCTGTGAGAGTGGAAACTAGTTAAAGAGCAAGTCATGGAATTTTGTTGTAAAATTAAGCTGAGAAAAAATCTTTCTGATACATCTTGGGAGTTCTGCTGAACAAAAAGCTTGACATGAGCCAGCAGTGTGTGCTTGCAGCCCAGAAGGCCAACTGTGTCCTGGGGTGCATCAAAAGAGGTGTGACCAGCAGGTTGAGGGAGGTGATTGTCCCCCTTTACTCTGCCCTTGTGAGGCCCCGCCTGGAGGACTGTGTCCAGGTCTGGGGCCCCCAGCACAAGGAAGATGTGGACCTGCAGGTCCAGAAGAGGGCCACGAAGATGATCAGAGGGCTGGAGCACCTCTCCTATGAAGAAAGGCTGAGAGAGCTGGGGATGTTCAGCCTGGAGAAGAGAAGGCTCTGGGGAGACCTCATTGCAGCCTTTCAGTACTTAAAGGGGGCTTATAAAAAAGATAGAGAGTGAGCTTTTACATAGGCAGATAGTGATAGGACAAGGAGGAACGGTTTAAAAGTAGAAGAGGAGAGCTTTAGATTAGATGTTAGGAGGAAATTCTTTACTCAGAGGGTGGTGAGACCCTGGACCAGGTTGCCCAGAGAAGTTGTGGATGCCCCATCCCTGGAAGTGTTCAAGGCCAGATTGGATGGGGCCCTGGGCAACCTGATCTAGTGAGTGGCATCTGTGCCTATGGCAGGGGGATTGGAACCAGATGATCTTTAAGGTCCCATCCAACACAAGCCATTCTGTGATTCTATGATCTCTCAAGTAGACAGGAACAACTTGTATTTGACTATTTGTTTTGTTGAATAACATCCCTCACATTGTACCCACAGTAGCACAAATGCTGAAACCTGATACCTTTTTCCCTCTTTAAACACCTGCCTCTGTTACCTATGTCAGGCTTCACCCTGAAGTTTCCTTTTAGCTGTGTGTGGCCCCTGGCAATACCATGACCCTGTGCAGTTGACAGAAGAGTTCCTACAGCCTTCCAGAGAATCAGGAACCAGGGCAGTTTTTAAGTAAAATACATGTATTAAAAACATCAGTCTTCCTTTAAAAATGATCAGTCTAAATGCACATATTGGACCAACTATTACCAATATGTTTTGCTTTTATTTTTCTTACAGGAAAAATTAAACAGCTCATTTAATGAATCAGTGATTTTCTCTTCCATCATTAAGTCATTTCTAGAAAGAAAAAAAATACTCTAAGTCCAACCATATATTTATCATGTTTAGTGCAAAATAAATCCCATACCAGTTCTTCTATCCTAGGCTTCCCAAAGTCTTGTACATGCTTTATAAACACAATTAATCATGCAGAACCTGTCAGCAGTGTTAGCAGAGCACATAATGTATTTGGAACATTTGCAGCATAACAGCTTTGGATGTAAAGGTCACCATCTCCACATTAACTCCATCAAAATAATTGGGTAATTTTCCTTTAAAAACAGTTTCTCTCAGAGGTCCCATGTGACAGCTGAACCTGCCATCTGTGAAAGAAAGCATGGAGCTGCATGTATAGTATCACAAAACTTCATGGAAGATCAAAAGAACATATTTGCTTATGTTAGCTCGCAAACAGGGGAATGTCAAAACCAGGAACTACACCAATGCATCCAAGTCAAGCCCAAGCAAGCCAAGCATTTTTTGAAGGAACGATATAGCCCTTGTCCATCAGCGGGTGGGATCCAGCTGGTCTGCAGAGTGCCTAAAGAGCACCATGGCTGAGTGTAGCCCTCTTCCTTCCTTCTCTTCCTGTTGCTGGCTGTGACCATGCATCTTCTCCCTGGGCATGGGATCGGAGGCCAACTTCCTCTGAAGGCAAGCCAACACTACTTATCAACTAGCTGGGAAGCTGTCAGAGTCTTTTCCTCGCTTCTCCCACCGGCCTTCCAGCTCTGCCTGGTCTTACAACCCAGGTGCTGCATCTTCTTCTGCTTCTTTCTACAAAAACCTTGCCTCTGACTTAGTTGACAGGCAGCCACAGGTACACAGCTGCTCTTGAAAACTGAATAAGTAAAAAAGTAAAGATGACAAGGAGAAGGGATCTGCTCTCACCTGTCCACCCTTGCTAGCACAAAGCACATAGTGTGCATCTACAACCTGCTCAGCCACAGGCACATGTGCAGGAGAACATTGCTCTGAAGATGAGGGGAGGGGATCACTCTTTCACCTTTTCATCATACCTTTGCATACATTTGAACATGTGGGAGCAAGGTCTAGGTCTTGTCCCAGGTATTCTATACAAGTGAAAAGTCCTTGAGACTTAAAGAAACAAATCTGAATCATTAATGCACTGGGGATTTCCACACTTTGAGCAGTGGTACTAGTTCCTAGCACGGTTGCAACCAAACCTGGGTTGGCTGCACGTATTCCATATCGATAGGCCTAAATGACAGCTCTCAAGAGTTATCTCTGGGCTTTAAGTTCCACACCAATCCATCTCCAACATGCTGTTGGTAGGATCTGAAATTAAGAGAGAGATATAAATTTTAAACAAGCCCTTAGGCAGAACAGGTTTTTGCAGTAGTGCAGGGTTCATGGCCTCTTCAGTGTCTTTGAGCCTCTGCTGCTCAGTCAGAGTAGTCCCAGGAACAGCCCTGGCACACTACCCAATATAAGGAAAGGATCACACTGAGGGCAGAAAGGAGTTAAAACCCATCTGAAGATTGTGGTGTGGTGAGGCAGGATGCATATGAGGAGCTTGTCTTCTGCCTAGGAATTTTAAACAGACTGTGTCAGTGGTTATAGTCATCAGCAACAGACCTTACTCAGTGCTTCTAAAAGCACCTTGCTTGCAGTAGGTGACAGAAAGCATCCTAAAGGCACAGGAGAGCTTGGAAAGTGGTGCAATTATTTTCTATTGACCCATACAGACCATAATCCTAGTTGGCCGTAGTTCTGCCAAGGCTCCACGTTGCCCCAGTAGTGTTCCCCTTCAGGCCTTTCTTTTCAGTACTTGTGCTTCAGACAGCATTGCAACAGTGGCCAGCAGCCTACCAAAGGTGAAAGCCTTCCTCTTCCCCATGAAAGGAAACAAAACAACCTGTATTTCACTGTACAGTCTCCTCATACTGCTTCCATTGAGCTTTAGAGGCAAACACTATCTGTCCCACTGAGGCAGCGAAGAGGCTCTGGAGACAGCAAACCCATGGTGCTCCATGGCAGCAAGCTCAAGGAGCTCTGCTCCTTGCTGCCCATGGATTCTGAGAGAAGCTGGGGAGACTTTTGGAGAGAAACAGTATTCTGTGAGCAGTTGCTGTGAAGGTCTGTGACTGACAACACTGCACAGATGGGCTCTGCCAGATCTGTTGCCGATCACGGGTGCCCTTGGCAGGAAGAAGCAAACAACAAGAAATCTGCACAACCAACTTCTAAAGACTAAGCAAGACACACAAACACATCACACCCCACTCCTCCCCCCCATTACACAGCCATTTTTATGAAGTGAGAAGTGGTTTGAGTCAGAATAAGATGAAACAAACTTGTCAAATTTTAGTGACTGGAATCCATTCCCTTTTCTGCAAACCCGGTGGAAACTTCCACAGCTTCATTATTAATGCTTTTATGAAAAAGGGTGCTTGACAACTTATTGCCTGACCATTCCCTACTATGATACACTGACAAAGCCCTAGCCCGTAGTTTCATAGGATGGAAACTGGAAGTTCTTTTAATACTCAAGATTTACCTCTTTTGGTTCAAGATTCTTAAAGATAAGAAGTATAGGATGGAGTTATTACAGCATATATCCTCTGTTTCGGTTCTAAAGCAGGAAACAAGTAGAAAAGTGTGGAGACTACTGGATCTTATATGTAACTCCAAGAAGCAGATATGTTTTCCTTCCCTTTCCTACGAAGATTTCACTATCATGTGAGCTTAATAAAGAAAATCCTAAAAAAACAAACAAACAAAAAAAAAAACACACACACACATTCAGAAGTAGCCATAACAAAGTAGAAGCTAACTATTGCTTCTCCTTAATTCATAATCATATTTCAAAAAAGGATTTGCAGATGGAAAGCCACAGAAGACCACCAGACAGAAAGAGTGATATCACGAAGAAACAAGCATGCACTTATATACACCAGCTAAGACCATCATTACAAACCCTCAGATTCCTCTAAATAAAATGAAATGGGAAACAATAGTAGGCCTCTCTGTACTGCACATTTCTACTTGTCAGAAGATAACAACTGCTTTCAGAAGTTATTCTTATAAGATACATTATTGTGAGTAGTCAATAGTAAATGTAATAAATGGATTCCAGTCAGCATGTCAGTTTTGAACTTTCCCAGATTTGTTAACCCAATGTCTGGTAGACGACTTGCCATTTGGGGCCTGCTGTAGTGAACAGTTTCCATGTGCTGGGTGCTTCAAGCACTGGTGTGAACTTTGGGTATCTCCTTCACAATCAGAGTGCCATTTTCCTCTAGTTTTAAAACAGCTCCTTTCACGAGAAGTTTAAAGAGAACAAACCAATGTGCAATATCCACCCCTTTGAGCCAAGTTTGCATATGTGTTACCATGGGTTGGAGACATGGAGAAATATATCTTCCACTATTTGTGTTCTCAGCTGAGAGTTTTACTGCACAGGGAACATAAACCTGTCTGAGGGAACTGTTGTTGGAGAGGAGATTCAAAACATCCAGCCCATCAGGACAACCAGAACTACTGATAGAATCTTCATGGAATTATAGGTAATAAAATCCCTTAAATCTGTCCAAATGGTGGGCTGGAAAATTCATTAAGTCTTTTGTACCCAAGGAACAACCAGAAATAGATTCTTTCATCAGCACTGAATTCTCATCCAAAGGCAAGCTGGTGTTTCTGTATTTCCTAGTGTTCTCATTCCTAGATAAGGTCACTGTGTCCTCCTCGGTATTGCAAATCTTTCCCTTCCTAGTAATGGCCTAGGCCAAGTTGCTCTAGCGCTGGCCTTACATGGTGTGGTGGGAGAAAAACTACTTCAGTTCACAGCCATTTGATTCATAGCTGTGACTTTTAATGAGTGCCAATAGCTCAGATTTTGCAAAGGAAATAGCTGCCTAATATAACTGGCCTTAGGCCACCAACTTGTTTTCAAATAGCACTGCCTAGCCCTGACCATTAGCCAAATCCAAATCCCAGACAGAGGGAGGGGTAAGACACTGCATTTTACTGTTCATCCCTCATACTCCAAGGGATTCCAAGGACTGCTTTTGAGCCATAAAACTATACCTGCAAAGTGAACTAGACAGGGAAAAAAGCTCACTGTCCAAGACGTTGGGAAGGAGGGAGCGAGAGTGGCCAGTTCAGGAGATTTCTTTCAAAAGGACAAATGACAGCTGCTGTTCAGGCTATCAAAGTCAGAGTGAAACACCGCCATTTGACCTCCCTGCCAGGGGACCTGAATGGTCCCCTGGCAGGAGGACCTGCCATTTGACCTCCCTTTACTGAACCCAAGTGGAGAGCCAAGACACTGAGCACAAAATCCTGGCCCCACAAAAGGAATAGGGAATCTTTCTCCCCCATCTTCCAACCTCAGGGACAGGGCTTCAGCCTGAGCTGTTGCTTCTGGCTCTGCCATTGGCTCAGTGCATTACCCCCAAATCCGTGGGGTCCCATCATCTCTCCCAGCTTGCACAGAAGGGACACATTTCCACCCCTGTGTGAGCTGCTTGGAGATGAAGGGCTCAGAAGTGTTACAGAGGGCCCAAGGTTGCTGTCATGCTCTTCTCATACAAAGCAGAAAGCAGGAGAATGCTGAAGCCAAGACTGCAGGACAGGTTAGCGCTTCTGATAAATACAATAAAAGCCGTTCAACAATCAGTAAACAGTGGTATAATTAGCAAATGCTTTTCTATTTACTTCCTTTAATATGCAATAGGGGGAAATGAAATAAAATGTCAAGGACTTCATCAAACAGATGGTTGTGCACTTATTATTTTTCTCTGCCGCATTGTTTGCGTCAACTAAAGAAGAAACTCCTGTACGAAGTGTGACTCATGGATTCCTGGGAAGCTTCATTCTCAACAGGGGGAGGACAGCAGGGGAGGAGAGGAAAGGGGAGGGAAGAGGACTCAGCTCATGAGCTTTTATTAGGAGCATTATTATGTCTCATTAATTAATCTGACCGCCGCTTTAGTGACGTCTTGGTCTCATTTCACAGGAAAAAATTACTCTGGATTGCCAAGTTAAATAGACAATTACAGGAAGACCAAATTATGCCTACATTGCATTCCCTCAGGGCACCAGGCCAAGTTCATGTCAAATCCATAATAACTAGACTGCCCTCACTAAAAACAGCTCCTGTGGACATACGTCATGAACCATTTGTAATCTACACAGAGGATGTATTGATCTTCCTTGGGCTTCCTTTCTCATAAACTCATAATAGCAAAGACAGGATTTTTTAAGTATCTAACTCTCTGTTGCACATATGCAGAGCATAAGCTGTGTTAACTCCAATAAAGCCTAATTAAATCATAACCATTAGCTGTTTAATTTCCTTTTCCTATCCCAAGGGGCAACTGCCTAGAGAGTAGGAGGAGAAGATTAGAACATTTCAGAGGAGAAATTAAAACAAAACAAACAAAACAAAACAAAACAAAACAACAACAACAAAATGAATTTTCCCTGAAGAAAGACACACAGGCAAAATTTAGGAGAGGTTTCTCTTCATCTGGAGAAAAAACAACCAACTTTCTGATCTGCTCTGAATATAGAACAGCTGGAGATCCCTAAGAAAAGAAGTGCTGTGAACGTATGTGTCCAAGAGAAATGGAACGCCCTTTAAAAAGTAGTTGGCTAGTTGACATCAGAAAGATTTATGCCTTCAAATCCCACTACTATAATTCATTCTCTCACCTGCAACCCTGAGCTCTTGGTCTATTCTTTCTCTCCTCCCCCCACATGCAGGTGTGCTCTTTTCTCCTTGCCCTCATCTGAGCGTTCCCAGCTGGATGTACCACATTGTCCCCAGTCCCAGTGCATTCCCCGACCAGTGCCCTCAGCCCTGGTGCTTCAGAGCTACCTTTCAAACACAGATTTCCTTACTCAAACCAATGAGTGCTGGCTCAAGAGAAACAGGTGTTCACTGAACCAGTGCACCAGGAGCCTGGCATGTCCACAGTGGCACAAACTTTTCTGCTTCCTCCCACACACGATTCTTCTCAGCACTTCTCTCAGACCAATCATAATTTGCTATTTTGTTATTTCCCTGCTTAGTCTTCAGGTATGAAGAAGCTGTTTGAACAACACTGTGTCCTCCTCATCTGTCCTTACCTCTGGGCACACACCTGGCCTTTGGCTCCTGCCCCCAAGCACACCATGGTCACAACTATTACCTTCTCCCCCCGCTTCACACACCAACATATACACACACATTTCTTGCTCTATGCTCATGTCACCTCCTTTCTGTGACAAAGTTTTTATTTTCTTTTTTTTTTTTTTTCTTTTTTCCTATACAACAGTGAGAACAACTTAACCGCATGGACAACGTTCCGATCAAGACCCTGAGGGGCAGCCAGCTGAGTTTGAATGTGTCTGTCAACCTGATGTAAATTTTAGTATGGTGTTGCACATCCATTTTGTTGTTTTTGGCAGCTGGAAGCAAAGCCCTTGCCACATGGTTTACGCTGGTCAGGACGAGCACAACAGAAAATGCAACCAGTGTCACAGAGCTACCTTCCAAGCTAATATGGGGATCCTGGAAGAAGCTTTATTTTCTCTGTTTCGCTTTAACGCTGTACAAACAAGCAATGAGTGTTATTAAATCTCTGTTCCTTTCCCAGGCTGTAATGCTCTCTTTTTCTCTCTGCTGCCCCAGTTTAGGATTTTTTGTGATCCAAGCCAGCCTATTCAAGTGACAAAGCAGATCACATTGCAAAGTGGCCTTCAGCCAAAACTGTGACCTTTTTAACAGCAAGGTGAAATGGCAACATTTTGATTATCACAGGGCTTTTGTTTTGGAGTAAGGAAAGTTGTTTTTCCTTCTTTAGTGACCAAGCAGCTTTTTACCTTAAGAGCTGTTGCATGAAGAAAAGTAGGAATTCAGTAAAAATTGTCCAGAGCTGGTGATGAGATATTCCATGTTTTTCTCTGGCATTCACAAAATGTTTTGCCAAATTTTCATAACTCCTGTTAATCTTTCCTTTTAAAAACTACTGCTCGATCTTCAAACAGTACTGGTGAGTGGTGCAAGAATGCCTAAAACACCTTATGCATTATTATGAGATGCATGAAGCATTCTTTCCTCTTTAATTTTAAAAGCTGAGAATTCATTAAAGAGCGAAAAATACAATAAAAAAGGAAAACTCCAAAGTCTTTGTGATAGAGGCTGATCAGCAAAGGATTGCACACTGATAAAGGGTTTCCTGTTCTGAAATAGCAATAGGAAGAGGTGGAAGCATCAGCTTCTTGTTTGGTTTCAGCTCCAGCTCTAAGTGCAGGCAACCAGGGCCATGTTGTATTCGCCTTGATTTCGTTGGCTTTTGACAATTGCATCTTGATGGATTTTGCTCAGACTCCTCCCATTCTGCAGTCACTTCCCTGCAAAATAGCTGACGGATCCCTAGCGTAGAGGAGATTTTCCAACACTTCAGGAGGAATTCTAAGCTGAGAAGGGAGAATGCATGTAGCACAGAGCCCTGCCCCTTGATTGCTAATGCAAAGATTAATTTATAATCATATTTTGAAAACCTTACTTCACCTGATGTTAATATCCTCTGAACATCAGAGGGTCACATCATATAAGGCACATAAAGGCTAATTTTACAGCTGCAAAGCCAGAATTTTCCTCTTTTTTTTCTACCAAAAATAAATCCACATTCTGTACTTCAGCAGCAGCTTTGGACAGTTCATAAGTACAGGTCCTAAAACATCTTGAGGTATTCAGAACAACTAATGCACTGGGAAAGTTTTGCACACAGGAAAACTTCTATTTATAAAACTTCCAGTGGTTTCCTTTAAGCTTTCTTCTCTCTCATGAGTTATTATGGAGTAGAAGAAAGTCAGGTGCCACAGTACAAATATTAAAGAGGAAATAATAATAACCCCCAAACCTTTTAGCTTCCCACCTTCTAGTGGGTACTTAACGTGTACTTATTTTGGAATAGTTTTATTGGGACTGAAAAACCCACAGCAGTTATAATAGGAAAAGTTTCTTAAATCTTAGAGCCACCTTCTTTTGGCCTGCTCCCCTGAAGAGATTTGGAACCAAGGAAGAAAGGTTTGAGGTTCTGGGAAGGTACATATTAGCCTTTCCTTAAGACATCTACATTATTTGCTAATGAAGGTACAGAGAAGTGCAACAAGCCTTAACTCTTTAGGCAGGTAAAGCGTGCCCTGCACAATGTCATGTGTAGTAGCAGAGGTCTTTTTCTGCAGGTGTGGATGACAGTCTCCTCTACTATTCTAGTCCAACCACCTCCAGTAACTTCATTATTCACAATCTGATGCCTGGTGGAGAAGGTGTTTATAAGAAGGGTAGCTGCCAAGCTTCACAAGTCAATGGCATAATCTTCTGGTGCACATTTTCTCCAAAGAGCCTTCCCTCATTTTATGATCCCTCTGCCAATCAGTGGTGCTGCAGCAAAGGTGTTTACAGGCAGAGGTGCTGCAGTACTTCACCTCCTCTGGCACTGTTATGCGGTTGTAAAAGTCATCATGTAACATCTTACTTCACCAGAGCAGGAGATGTCAGGTAGCATGATGAAAATGCTGTCTGGTGTGTAATCCTCCAGCAGCCCAGGAAGAACATCTGTCACCGGTATTTCTATTGCAGCTCCATCTGCACCTGGTTGTTCTTTCTGGAAGTTCCTGTGATATTTTTCTTCCATATATACTCAGACATACTGCAGCGGGTTTGTTATCTTACACAGATTGCCATGGTCAAAGTGTTTGTCCAATGGACACAAGAAAAAGGAAAGAAATTAGCACCAAGTAACAACACATTTTCTAGAAGAGAAAACGTATGTTTATTTGTGTCTCATAACATATTCTACATACTGTACATCTTGATGTTTTCTTTATTACAAGGGTGTAGCAGGAAGGACTCAACTTCTGGCCCATTGGAAAGAGCCAGAATATCATACTTCAAGGTAGTAGGGTAGAATGAAAACACATTTGTTCCAAATGTTGTCAAATGAATCTTAGTACTGGGGGCAGGAGGGAATCGTACTGCAAATAAGCTGAAAACAGGGTATCTGCAGGAAGACATCAGAGACTGAGGATGAGATATAAGATTGGGCTCGTGAAACCTGCTACGTAGAGGACTTGTCTTTTTCTTTCAACTCTTTTTATTTCTTAGATTTCAGTATAAAATAAGATTTGAATGAACACCTCTCCTTGGAAAGGAGGAACTGCTAAGACGTTAAAGGAGGAAAAGGTACTTTTTTTGTTTACTTGGTCTCTGGTGGTTTAAACCACAATGGTAGCTTACACATAGTCTGGTTAATGGTTTCTCATTCATGTCCTTTATCATGGACTGAGGGCATGTATTGTGCATGAGTCATAATTAGCTTGTTTGTATAATACTAAAAGGAAAACAAACAGCACATATCTCCCTGTCACACTAACAATAAGCTGACACATACTTAATCAAAATAGAGGATGCTGAATTAATTCAAATAGGCTGATTTTCAAGAGAGACAATTGGAAATTTCTCCCAGAGCAGTTAGTCACTCAGGAGGAGTTCAGCCAAACATAAGATGAAATTTGTCACATTCATTCCAGAATTAGTCATTTCTCAGAACTTATTACAATTTTCTTTAACATATTTCCAGACTTTGTTGTGAAGTAGATGATGAATGAAAGATTGATGCATCTAAATATTAAGAGGCTCAGACACAAGAAAAAAGAATTCATGGGGAAATTTCCTTACTCACACTGCTGACACAAAGCCAGGAGAACCTTCCCATACCCTGGCAAAGCCTGCACCAACGGAAAAGTTTAGGAAAATGAAAGACCCAATTAACCAGTTGCTGAGAAACAAAATGAGGAATAGTACCAAAGATCTTCATTTCTGCAGCTGGTCATTTGTTAAAGAACTACAGACAGTGCTTGCTAGAGCAGGAAAATGAAGCAATTGCTGGCCCTTTGGCCACTCTACAAGTGCTCAGGGTGGGACTGGCTGTTCTGCACTTCTCTAGGTATTCCAGAAGCCCTATACTACTGAGTGAAAGAGTACAAGACATTTATGTGAACGCTACTGGCAGCACTATCAGGTACAGAAACACAATGAACAGATCCAGATGCCTTGCCAAAGGATGACCCAGCTCAGCAAAAGCCTACCTTATTTACCTCTACCAGCCAAACAGAGAAAATATTCCACTTAGAAGGCAGAAAGAAAAGAAACATGGTATGCTGGATACCTATGTTAGTCCATTATGACTACTCTTTTGCACTTGAACAACTACATGTCTTCCTCCTCTATCTGTAACTCTTGGATTTGGGGAGAGCAGACTTCAGACTGTTCAGGGAACTGGTCGGTGAGGTCCCCTGGGAAACTGCTTTTAAGGGCATCGGGGTCCATCAGTCCTGGTCAGTTTTTAAGTACCACCTCCTGAGAGCGCAGGAACAGGTGATTCCAGAATGTTGGAAGACAAGCAGGAGGGGCAGAAGGCTGGCATGGCTGAGCAGGGATCTTCTTCAAGAGCTTAGGAGGAAAAATAAAGTATACGTCCACTGGAAGCAAGGTCAAGCAATGTGAAAGGGTTACAGAGATGCCATTCACCTTTGTAGAGAGAGAATTCACGAGGCCAAAGGACAGTTAGAGTTGAAGCTGTCCAGCAGCATGGGGGACAATAAAAAGGGCTTCTTTAGGTATGTTAACAGCAAAAGGAGGACCAGGGCAAACATTGGTCCGATCCTTGATGAGGATAGTCACCTGACAAACAGGGACACAGAGAAAGCAGAGGTGTTTAATGTCTTTTTTGCCTCTGTCTTCAAAACCAGTGATGGGCTCTGGGACCCCGGCTGCCCTGAGATGGAGGACCCTGACTGCGGGAATGATAAACTCCCAGCCAAACCTGAACGCATGCAGGGTTTGCTGCTCCACCTGGATCCATATAAGTCCATGGGGCCTGATGGGATTCATCCCAGGGTGCTCAGAGAGCTGGCTGACATCATCGCGGGACCTCTCTCGATTATTTTTCAGTGGTCTTGGGAATCTGGAGAGGTCCCGGTTGACTGGAAGCTGGCAAATGTTGTGCCAATCTTCAAGAAGAGCAAGAAGGAAGATCCTGGCAATTATAGGCCTGTCAGTCTCACTTCAGTGACTGGTAAAATTGTGGAGAAGATTATTCTGGGAGTTATTGAAAAACACTTGAAGGACAACGTAGTCATTGGTAACAGCCAACAACAGTTCACAAGAGGAAAGTCCTGTTTAACAAACTTGGTTTCCTTTTACGACAAGTTCACCCACCTAGTCAACCAAAGGAAGCCCGTTGATGTAATCTTCCTGGACTTCAGTAAAGCTTTTGATACTGTCTCTCACAGTATCCTTCTGGACAAAA
>VXAA01004799.1:67920-81249 GCA_013399115.1 Anseranas semipalmata | reverse complement strand
AGGAAAGGAAAGGAAAGGAAAGGAAAGGAAAGGAAAGGAAAGGAAAGGAAAGGAAAGGAAAGGAAAGGAAAGGAAAGGAAAGGAAAGGAAAGGAAAGAAGAGAAGAGAAAAGAAGAGAAAAGAAGAGAAAAGAAGAGAAGAGAAAAGAAGAGGAAAAAAAGAAAACGTGACTATGCGAATCTGTCCCTCAGCAGGGCTGCTTTCCTTGCCAACTTCACAAATGACAGTTCTGTAAAAATCAACCTTTGGGCTGAAGTACAGCCAGCCAAGTGGGTAATCAACACACAGCTAAAACCATATAGATACACAGAATTATCTATGAATAATTGTGGAAAGCTGAAGAAGGAAATGATTGTAAAAAAAAAAAAAAAAAATCCCTCAACAAAAAAAAATAGCAAGTTTATGCCATGGGGACAGCAAGAAACTTCCAAAGACATGGCAGAACAGGAAATGGGCCTTAGTTCACAGTGTCATTAGATAAAAATCATTCCTCAACAGGAAAGGTGATGATGATTAAGAGCCAGATGGATTGATGGGGGCAACAGTGAAATGTGGCATACATCCAAGTCAAATCCTATCATCTTCTCAACAGCCGAAGTGAAGTGATATGGTCTGCATCAGGCCAAAATTTTATAACAGGGTGTGCTTTTTATTGCAGCCTTCTGTTTCTTGGTAAAGACCTGAAGGTATTGAAATCCAGGCTGACATAACACACTGCAGGTTCTACCTTTCAAAGGGGAGGAAAGAAGGGGCTTAATCCAAACATGCAGATTCTCTTTTGCCTGACATAACTCCTGTAAATTCCCAGGATTTTGTCCTTTTTAATGTTTTGAAGTTGGGGGATAAGGCACAGAGTTCACCATTACCCACGTGCAGAGTTGCATGGTCTCCGCCCACAGCTCGGGTTTGCAGAGTTGCACCCATGACAGCACATTTGAAGACCCAACAGCCTGGGAGAGTACAGCAAGCATGGGGCTGTGGCATGGATGGAGAGCAAGGACATGCTGATGGGACCAGGGAACCACCATGGGGCTGTGGCCAATCCTTGCCACACAGCTCAGCCAGTGGCCCACAGGGGTGCTCCAAGGTCGTGAGCTCTCTAAGTTATGAAGAAAATAATTTCTATGTAATTAAAAGAACTACCCATTGACAATTCTTACATGCTATTTAAAGCTCTTATCAAGGAAGGAAAACAGGAGACTCAATGTACAGAAATACATCCCCCCACCTGGAAATTATGCTATAAAAAGGAAGTAACTTAAAATAGGAGGTAGGATGCGAAGACATCTAACATCCAGCTTCCCAGGCTCTGGATCAAGAGCTTGCACTGCAATAATCACTCCTATCTCAGCAGCACCGCAAGCTTCCAACTGAGATGTGATGGCTTGCTGGCCATTACTTAGCACTGAGCAGTAGAGTGGGAGCAGGACCTACGTTTTTGGGACCCCCAGCCCCATCTTGTGTTGGGAATACAGAGTCCAGTGCCAATCAGCTACCCTTTAAGTGCTGTTTGGTGACTACACACAGCATGGAGGCAGTTTCCACCACAGACCTCCAGCAGCGCACTGTCCAACCCTTTGTCATCTACACCAAGATGGAGAACACATAACCAGAACATAGCAGGCAATTCTGCAGGTGCTCCATATGTGATAGAGTCAGAAGGTTAACTGTGGTGAAATATGTTTTGCTTCCACTTGCATACCCTTCATCTCCTCTGTCAGTCAAAATTGACTGAGTAGTTACAGTAATGTGAAATGTCCCCTGCTTTTTTGGGTAGTCACTTGTTGCATTACCACTTTGTGGGATTTGATGAACAAGTGATTCTCTTTCTTTGATGTGTTTCAAAAGGTGAAAAGTTGGCTGAGAGTACACCTGAAAAATCCAAGGTGGTCATAAGGCAAAGCACTGAAGTCACCCTAATCTCCAGGCAGGTTGGGCTCCTAGAGTGCATCTCTACAAACAAACAAGGATCTTGAACAAG
Organism: Anseranas semipalmata; assembly: GCA_013399115.1. Taxonomy (NCBI): domain Eukaryota; kingdom Metazoa; phylum Chordata; class Aves; order Anseriformes; family Anseranatidae; genus Anseranas; species Anseranas semipalmata. The sequence goes on along the minus strand of VXAA01004799.1, from coordinate 79,268 downwards.
GCAGGAGACTGCTGGAGGCTCATGCAAGAAAAGGGATAAACACTCTGCTGGCTCAGCTCTTTTAAGACACCATGCTTGTGGCTGGCTTTTATGTAGGAGGAACAACTTTATCAGAAAAAATATTTGAGTGAATTTTCAATATAAAAATAGCTCCTTAAAGGGGGATAACTGGAAGCCAGCTGGAAATGTGTGTATTTAAACCTCAACACAGGGTGAACAAATTAAAAATCCAGGAAAGATATCATGGCAACATGAGCTCTTGTTTATTACACGACTGTGCATACAGGTCAGTTATTCCACTGCAGTGTTTACTGAGATAGTGCTTGTAGATCATGAGACATCAGCAGTACAAAAGCCTGCTGCACCACATTGCTAATTAATTTTGCTAAGAAGGTTTAAAAAGTCATTTTGTGCCTGTTAAAAAAGTTGTGGTTTGGAGAAGTAAAGATGAATGAAGTTCTACTGAAAAAAGACTAGATGTTGAATCAAGGGAGCAGACAAAAACGTGGACTTCATGTTTTTAAAAAGCAGTTAAAAAAAAGTCATTGAGTTCAGTAGGGAATCATCCAGTTTTCCATCTGTGTGTTATTTTAACTCAAAGCTGTCTTCCTTACTGTGGTCCCTCTACTCAGAAGTGCAGCAAACAAACCTCAGAAGAACATAATACTCCTCTGTATCATCTTCTCTCCTTCCTTAGCTGCTTCTGGTGCTGGAAAAAAATACAGTAAGATATGTTTGAGGTGGCCTAGTCATGTTGATGAGCTAGTCTTTAACCAGAAGTCACACAAAAATTATAGTTAAAACCAGATGGGACAGTTTCAGGAAAGCACGGAGACTGCTGGAGTGAAGGATCTTCCTGAGTGAAGGATCTAGTGTATATGGAAATACTGGTGCCTCTCTCCTGTATACCTCTAAAGTGATACCTGTGCCACAAATAATCTTCCAGGGTTTGGGACTGAGGCTTGTTGGCCCAGAAGATTTATTTACATCCTGCTTTTGTCTTTATAAGAAAAAAGCCTGACCACCACTCAGCTCAACATTAATGAGAATTTACCCTGCTTGGTTTTACCCGGTTCTTGGGGGTACTGTCTCCTGAATAAACACAATAAGAAATAACAAGTAGAGACCTTGCACAGCCTCCAGGCTACAAACAGGTTCATTCATGCAAGGCTTTTCTCCCTAAAATCCACACATTTTCAAGGTTATTTATAGGACTCCTCCCAACAGTAGCAGTTAGCGATATAAACAGCCAGTAAATTTCAGGGGTGCACTGGATGCAAAGATGATTCTGTTTTTTGCGAGGTTTTGTCTATAAACTTGGAGCCTTGTGGGACCCTCAAAGCCAAAATAATAGAAGTCACACTGTTAAACATTACTCATTGAGCTGAGAGGTTGCAGCATCATGTCTGAAATGGTGGGTGACTTTTTAGCAAATGCCCTTTGCTGCCGAGCAGGAGACAGGCTCCAAACTGAAACTCGCCCTATGCCTTTGAGAAGTTAAGACTTTGTTAAAAGAGATTTTCAAAGGCGTTGCTGAAAAGGTAAGTGCTTAAGTGCCCCTTGGTACTTTTGAAAATGTCCTCTGCTTTTAGGAACCAGTTTGCACATCCAGCCTCTTTGAACTGCCAAGGCAGAACTGCCAAGGCAGTGTGCAATAGACAGAGTAGTGTCCTGGTTAAATGTTTAAGACTCAAAGCAGTGCTAGGAGCTCCAGTCGCCTGCAGCCTCCTGTGCTTCTCTGCTGATATCTCTAGCAGGCAAAGGCAGTGTCACACCATGTGTGGGCAGCAAAACCAGAAGACTGTAACAAGGCCACTCTTTGCAGAGAATGTCTTGTGATGAAATCTAGAACCAGTTTCTAGAGGCCTTTTCGCCTCAGGACTTCCTGGGGATTGGTTGCAAATGCCTGTGCTTCATTTCCCTCTTCCCCAGCTCTTAAACGGGAACAAATCATTTTTATTTGAATGCTTCACCTTCTTCATAGCAGCCCTCAAGAAAGGAAGTCAGTACTTCTAACAGCTATACTTCATCAAAAGCTGACCACACAAACAGGTAGGACACTGCAATGGAGAGTTAGAAGACTACAGCTTTCATCTCAGCCCTTCTCAGAGCTGAGAATGATTTGCAGAAGGTCACTTTACCTCTGATATCCATGCTACATATTTGGACTGTGAGCACTCTGGGGTAAGAATAACACATCCTTACAATTTTGGACAGCATCAACCTCAGCAGAACTCTGATTTTAGGTGAATCCAACAGCAACAGTAATAGGCAGACACAGACAAGGTCCTAGTATAATCATGGCAATAAACTTCTTTCAGCTGAAGATACTGAGAGCTAAACCAAATGAAGTTAATGAAGATTTTGTACAATTCGGTAGCTTGAGGCTTCCTTAATATTTTCACCGAGTCATTCCCTCTAACATATCTATTAAAGATAAGGTTGCCAATTATACAACTATGCAGCACTGATACTAAGTTAAAGTATCCCAGCTGTATAAATAGATGAACACTGAGGCAATTGTTTTTGATTTAGGTAATAGCTTTACTTGCTACTTCAGTCTATTTAAAGAAGCTGCTGTCCCTATTAATGGCTAAAATAAAACAAGCTGATGGATCTGTCATCATTCCTAATGGGTGGATGCCCACATTGCAAATCAATCCCACATAGCCAGCTCTCATTAGTTCCGTGCTGGCAGTATCTCTCTGAAAAAAAGGTCTGTCCCTGAGTCAAGGAGAAAACAAGTTTCCCCCTGACTCCATCATCTTCAGAGTCTAAAGTACATGAATATAACAATCGGGTCCAATGGCCTGAATCTAAAAACTGGATGGGAAATTCTGATGCATGAAAAAAATTTCTGAATGCTCCAAAACGCGCTCTGTTAACTCAGAACCTTGTTCCCCCAAAATCTGTGGTGATTCAAAATGATGCCAACAAGCAAGGTTCAAAACAGGAAACAGAAAGGAAGTACAGTGGTGGTAATGAGGCCAGGCAGTAAAACAGCAAGAAACAAGCACTTTTTCAAACAATCACTTATTTATGTTAAGTTTTTAGTATTAACTTGGGTTCACTTCTCTCCCTGATCTCACTTCTTCACCTACTTCATGAAAGCAAATATTCAGGGTTAATATATGGGGTCATTTGTAAATCGATGGAAGTAAACGGAAGTAATTTACTCAAGGGCAGAAGCTGAAAAAAATGAATGCAGAGGCTCCAACCCTGGCCTAAGCCAAGACCCACAGATAGTTGAGAACCTATTCAAAAACATTCATATGTTTGGTAAGAATGATCTTGAACAAAGATTTGTTCCATGATGTTTGTAGGAACAAAATGGGATTTTCCCAATGCGCTGGGAAAAGCACAGTTTGGTAGTCAGAAATTCTTCAAATCCTTCTGTCAAATAGGTGTTACTGGTGTTATAGGTGTTACAGTGTTATAGGTGTTACAGGTGCTTACTCTCTTTTAAAAACAGGTCAGTTTTGAGAGGGCCAAATATTTCAAAATCATTAGATAGATTGACCCTACCTGTGAAATACATATATTAATTTGGCTAGAAAACCAAAGGCTTTTTCGTTGAGTTTTCAAAAATATTTTTCATTCTGAATAGTGCCCATAAGCTGAATTTAAAAAAAAAATTGTTGAATGTAAGTCCTGACCGATTTAGCTTGATAAATATGAAAGCCTAGCAATTCTAAAATGGTAGTAGTCAATGGTTCTATGTCCAGGTGGAGGCCAGTGATGAGCGGTGTCCCTCAGGGGTCTGTCCTGGGACCGGTGCTTTTCAATATCTTTATCAATGTCATAGATGATGGGATTCAGTGCACCCTCACCAAGTTTGCAGATGACACCAAGCTGAGTGGTGCAGTTGATACAACAGAAGGAAGGGATGCCATTCAAAGGGACCTGAACAAGCTAGATAAGTGGGCCCATGTGAACCTAATGAGGTTCAACAAGTCCAAGTGCAGGGTGCTGCACCTGGATCAGGGCAATCCCAGACATGAGTACAGACTGGGAGAAGAACTCATTGAGAGCAGCCCTGCGGTGAGGGACTTGGGGGTTCTGGTGGACGAAAAGCTTGACATGAGCCAGCAGTGTGTGCTTGAAACCCAGAAGGCCAAATGCGTCCTGGGCTGCATCAAGAGAGGCATGGCTAGCAGGTCGTGGGAGGTGATTGTCCCCCTCTACTCTGCCCTCATGAGACCCCACCTGGAGTACCGTGTTCAGCTCTGGGGCCCCCAGCACAAGAAAGATACGGACCTGTTAGAGTGGGTCCAGAGGAGGACCACAAAGATGATCAGAGGGCTGGAGCACCTCTCCTATGAGGAAAGGCTGAGAGAGCTGGGGATGTTCAGCCTGGAGAAGAGAAGGCTCTGGGGAGACCTCATTGCAGCCTTTCAGTACTTAAACGGGGCTTATAAAGAGGATGGAGGGGGACTCTTTACTCAGATAGATAATTATAGGACAAGGGGCAATGGTTTTAAACTGAAAGAGGATAGATTTAGATTAGACATTAGGAAGAACTTCTTCACTGTGAGGGTGGTGAGGCACTGGAACAGGTTGCCCAGAGAAGCTGTGGCTGTCCCATCCCTGGATGTGTTCAAGGCCAAGTTGGATGGGGCCCTGGGCAACCTGATCTAGTGGGTGGCATCCCTGCCAATGGCAGGGGGATTGGAACCAGATGATCTTTAAGGTCCCATCCAACCCAAGCCATTCTATGATTCTATGATTCAAAATGAGATTGTACTCACCAGCATCCTGGGGGCTGTTCTGGGGTGGGATGGTATTTGGACTGAAGGTGAAGTGGTTCCCATCAATGACGCATCTCTGTGCCACTTGGTATGAGATCAACACGACTCCTCAGTGACAAGTAATTGACCGTACTGCAGCTTATATTTATAATTAATTTAGTTACTCATTCCTAAACTGATTGGACTGTGGTTCATGGTAGGATAAATTGCAACTGGATGCTCTTGGTCCGAACTGCATACTGCATACTTTTTCTTTGGTTACTTAATTTTCACCAAGAGTAAGCAACAAGCTCTAGGAACAGAAGCAGATAAATCCAATCTAGTCTAAGTACCTTCACTATTTTGTCAGGAAAAGGACAGGTCCCATTTATTTGACACCCCCCTGCAAAGTCCAATCTTTACACAGTCATGCACAATCATCACAGAATTTCTTTCTCCACTCAACAGCAGGACAGGCAATACTGAAAAAAGTGAATGATGACATTCTACTTGTCTTAAAAATAAGAAAATAAAATAAAAAAGTTAACTAGCAGGAGCCGATTCAGAAAAAAAACATGGTATCAGGCTCCTTTAAGCAGAAGAGATTTAAACCTCTGGGAATCTCTGGGATGAGTCTCCCAGGCTCTTGCAGCAGAAGGGTCTCTGTCACTTGCTGCTTTCTCCTTTCCCCTCTATGTGCAGTCTCACACTCGCCCCAGGTGGCAGAGCTCCAAGGCACCGTCACCAGCCAACTGCCTGCACTGTATTCTCCTGGGTGAAATAAAGATCCCTTTAAAAATAATTATTTTGGTTAAGAGAGAAGCAGAGGGGTGTGCTAGACTTGAACACAAGGCTAGAGAGCTCTAGCTATGGAGAAAAGCTGGTCTGCTCTGTTTGTTTGCCTCTTTGAAGAGCTGCTTTAGGGTCTGGCTCCAAGTTCAGCATTTTCCACACTGAACCTGATTTGAACCTGAATCAGAGCCCAAATTTCCTTCAGACATAGATCAGCTTAGGAACAAGATCTGACCAAACACACATGTGAGCAACTCCCACTGAAGTTAAAGGCTGATGTGTGCATGCACATGTGTATGTATTACCATAGAAGACCATGATTATGTGCCTTTTTTATGAACTTTGTGTTCTTCTGTTTGAAGTGATTTTTTTTCTTTCCTGTGTACTCAGTAGTGATTCTTCTTTCTCAGTCTGTCAAAAGAACCAGGCTTCTACTGATGCTAGCTGTTGCTCTCAGGAGACATCATATATAAAGTCTTGCTGGATTTCCATCTCCGTCAAGTGTTTATAGTAAAATTCTGCGGATGAGAAAGTCAGGGCTATGCTTTTCTGCCTGGCATACATGTGTTGTCTTGCTGTGGCTGATCAGAGTGAGCCAAACCTCTCTAAGCTGTCCTGGAAGTCCTGCAAGGCTGAAAACTTTGAAAGAACTTTTCTGTCAAGAACTGGAGGCCAGTTTCAAGTGAGAATGGCAGCTTCATGCCTTGAATAAAACAAAGATCCTGAACAAACACAGACTTAATTACTGTTCTAATCATCAGATGGAAAGCTATGTATCACAGGCATGTCAACAAGTAAACGGTCGTGTTAAACATAGTAGGTGGCTAATGTATCCTGGTCCCTCTTTACAAGGGCCATTGCCATCTCTATAGGACATTGTTTCCATAGCAGATATGACTTAGAAAATGATGGAGTTTGCTTTCTGATTATGATAACCTTAAATACTTAACAATTGCCTCTGTATACTACAATCAAAAAACATTTTCTTATTTTTGTCCTGGAAGCTATAACAAAAGTTATTTCAGTACAAAGTAGAGCATTGCTCTGTGTGAGGAAAAAACAAATAGCTCCAAGTATGGCACAGTATGAAGTGAATCTCCATACCTGCAAACTCTCAAGGAGAAAGCAAAAAAAACACTGGATCAAATTTAGCTTTGGCGTAAGCGGGTGCAAATCCCTCTGGGAATTGCACCCGCTTATGCCAGGATTGAGTTTGGCTCATGGAACTTGCAGGGTGGTCGGGTAATTAAATTATATGGTGGTTCAGAATGCTTCTACAATGCCAAATGATGCAATATTTTTTCAAAAAGGACAGCTGTGCATTATTTAGAACAAGCTAGTCCACTACCTTCATTACCACCTTGCTCTCAAGATTCAGCGGTTTTTCAAACAATCATTGAGGCATCTTAACCTTTTGTCTTTAGACAAAAAAAGACTGACAGTCTGAATTCAGACTGACAATCTGTATTATACACTGCTTCCTCCTTATTAGATGTTGCTTATAAAAAAAATACTGCCACTGTGGTCTACAGTTCAATGAAGTCCATTGTAAACTCCCCAGTATAACATAAACCTCCCTAAAACACATAAAATTATTGGCTTCCAAGACCAGTCTCACTGAAAGAAAGCTCTGTATTTAGTCTTTGCTTAAAACACAGGTATTTGGTTTGGAATTCAAGCTCCCAACTCAGTTTTAAAAGGTTGGGTCCAAGGAAAGTTGACACGGACCATGTAATTTTAATTAAAGAAAGATTTTGTTCCTTTATGGCCAACAGGGGCATTGTAACATTGACATATTGATGCTAAATAATTATGAGTCCATAAATAATTCAGTATATAAAAGTGTTGTATGGCCAGTGCCAGGTAGCGAAGGGAAATAGCATTGAAATAGCTGACCTGCCAGGTTACTACTACAATGCCAGTAGATAGACAGGTAATGTGACCTAGCAGCTATCAAAACAGTGTAGCCTGTGGTGTTCACTACCCACAGAGAGCACTTGAAAGTGGAAAACCAAGGGCTGTCCAGTTTTGTCACCTCCGTATTTTAGCACCACTGTCATAGAAGAGGATAAACTTTTAGGAGTGGTACCAAGGAGAAAGGCAGCAGGGAAATCACGTGCAGAAAGAGAAACATTAAAAAGCAAATTAGTGATGAATTTAAGAAGTTTTTTTTTTTTTTTTTCCAGGAGCGGCAAATACCACAAACTTATTTCCATGGATAACCGTTCACCTTTAAAAATGAATTCAGTTCAGATGTGCTCCTGACCCTTTGGTGTTTGCTCTCTGTGAACTTTCAGAAGTCAACTATTCATTGGCATGTATAGCTAGGGAAAACAAGCTTTAACTTCTCACTCTGGGGCATTCATGCCCGAAGGGACATATTTTAAGAAAGATGGATCATTTTTTTAAAAGGTTGGTAGGTGATCTTGCAGCTCTGGACCAAATGAAATACACTGCATGAGTTTGTGATGAGAACCATCCCCACAAGGCTTTCCAAACACGTTTCTGCTCTGTGACGTTAGCTGTGATAGCATCCCCATAGCTGTTGTGAGACCAATACATTTTGTAAGCAATAAATATAAGGATGACAGGAAGTCAGAGGCCTCAGGCAGATGTAATCAAGCAATCTGCCTTAAGCTTCACAAATAGGGATGCACGTGAATCAAAGTTGCACTGAAACTTTCCTCTCTTAATGAACTATAAGATAGCAAGGTGTACAAGTGACCAGGTTTCATAGGAATACTTGTCACATACAAAAGCTTCATGTCCCGATAATGAAAAAAGATTTTCCAGTTTCTTTTCCAAGATTCTCCTTTCTCGTTCATGTGCTACCTTTCTGCTCCTTTCCCTTTTGAATGTCTCAGTGGCTTCAAGTACTTCCTTTGACTATGACAGTCACATGGACCAAAAAGAAAACAACTGACCACCTATGACCAATGAGAGGTCAATCAATGCAGCTCCAACAAGAGTATCCAATAGGAAAGCCCCTGTGTTGGATTAAATCAACAACATAAAGACAATTGCTAACAATTGTGCTAGGACACATGATCAAGTTGGGGCTTAATGGAAGAACAGGTGCTGAACAAGAATAAAAAGGAAATGATGGACTGCTACTTGTGTTTGCCAACAGTAAAAGACTACCCGAATTCAACAAAACCCTTGCACCCAGCAAACTGTATGGTTTTAGCAATTTACCCCTGAAGACTTACTTTTCAGGGTATGGGCTTTGTTCATTGCCCCTGTTAACACCCACCTTAGATCTTTGTGCATGCTCAAACCTGCTCCTGTGAGTATGGTTGCATTTGATTTTCTTTAGCGAATTAGAACAGAAAAAAATAAGGAATCCTTTTCCCTCAAGGAAATAGCCTTCAGATATCTGTTTGCCCAGTTCTGTGTCTGTGTATGTGGTACTAGACATGGACACAGCCAAGTCCTACACAAATGGCCAGAGGACCAAGTAGCATGATAGCTGAAATGTGAGAACCAGGACTTCCCCCAGACTCACACTGGCTGGGGAATGCAGGGCTTGGCATCTGCAGGGTAGTATGAGCAGCAGGAGGGCAAAATAAAGCCCAAGGCCATTTTTATGTGCCAATCTGAGGTTGCCGAGAGGCTTGTTTTGTTTTGACCCCATACAACTCTCATCACATCTCTGCTGCAGGTGCAGCCCTCTTTCATTCTCTAAATCAAGACATTTCCTTTCCCAGAGCTGGGGAAAATAATAGGCTTCTCTGACTCCAACCAGAACAGCACCTCCCACTGAATGATTTCTTTCCTCTTATTCCTCTCCTCCCCCACAATGGCAACTGCCTTGTGGTTGTTATCACAGGGACCAAAGTTACAGGCAGCACTGACAGCTTGATAATGCAGGGCTGTATTTATGCCCTTGTTCTGCTCAAAACCTTCATCTCTCTCTCTCTCTCTCTCTCTCTCTCTCTCTCTCTCTCTCTCTTTCTCTCTCTCTCTCTGAGAGGAATGTATCTAGTCTCACTTCACAGGTGGAACTCATGCTTCAGTTTTGGAGGAGCAGAAGACCCTGCAATCTGCCTGTGGACTGGCTTTGCAGAGCTATGGAACAGCCTGGACAGAAAGCCACCATCACTATATATCCCTGAATCTTCATCAGGACTCACAAGAACTTATAAAGCTCACTCATCACAACATATATTTAGGAGGGGAGCTTTGCAAAAGCCTTAGTATTAGCGGAAATCTACCCCCTCCAGAACAATTAGACTTTGGGAATGTTTTCAAGCTCAAGAGGACCTGAGCAAGTCCAGGCCAGAGGGCATGAGTCCTTGGTTCGCTGCAAACAAGACAAAAGCCACCCACCACAAATTCACATACACACCAAGCAGTGAAAATCCTCATAAAATTATCACTCTTCTTTTTGGTGAAGCCTGCCAGATAGTAGAAAACCAAGACAAAACAAGCAAACAAACAAAAAAACAACAACCACAAAAACAACAAAAAACAGCTTGACACAAATTCATAAAACTTTTCATGGGTAAAGGGTCTAGGGGATCCAATAACAAGGGATAAAAGTGCGTAGGCAGGAGGTAGAACAATTCTTTGATCATAGTGCATATGCTAAGGAGAGACAGAGACAAAAACAAAAGTAAGCTGGGTAATGCAGTCCACAGCCTACAGTTACAAAACCTGTTTGGGCTGGCAGAAATGCATCTCTGATTTCTGTGTGTCTTTTCCACTAGTTCTTGGCTCCATTTCCTTGATGGAGCCAGGGCATCCCTGTTGTGGAGCCCCTGACATGGTCGTTGTCACCCCAGTGGAGCAAAACTTGACAAACACATACATTTGTACGTGTTTGTTAACCAGCCAGAAGAGAGTCAGTGCTGTTATATCCTCTTACACCACCTTCTCAAAGAAGCCTAATGATCCAAAAAAACACCACCATTATTTCCATGGCTGACAACCAAATTATGCTCAGTTCAAAAGGAAGAGCAATGTGCGCCTGGGTGAATGGTTTATTTTCTACAAGGCCTTTGTGATTTGTCAAATTAACACCTGGAGAATGAGACAACTTGGAGTTTCATCCCCAGGCAGAACGGGCCATCCCCCAAGTTTCCTCACGACCTCTTTTGCAGAGGCTGTTCCCAGAAATGGGGGCAAGTTGCCATACATTTACCGTGTGTGGCCCAGCTCCTATTCCCAAGCTGTTGGCCACTTAATCACCGTCCCTCTGAAGGGTCAGGCTTTAGCTAAAGAATACCCTGCACTGAGATGTTCCTCATCCTAATGAACACTAATAAAAAGCATTTAGCTGACTAGCACAACATAAAACTGTGCCCTATTTCATTGCATCTGCTTAATAAGAACCTCATTTAATATCAAGTTACTGCCTGCTCAGCCAAAGCTTTGTATTTGTGGTAACAGGGCTGCGAGGCGGGAATATCAAGAGCTGCAATATGGAAATTCCTCACTAATATTCTCTGCAGGACTGTGTGATTACTTAATTTGTTTAGCTGAGCAAGTCCAATCGCTCAGCCAACTGTTTCACAACATCGAGCACAATGCTAGGCAACTGGCCTCCCCACAGGCTTGCCATGCCATATCACTTTTCCTGGGATCCTGCTATTAACAGTTGCTTTGGGGATTTCAAAGAGGATCACAGATACTGTTACCAAATGAATGAGCTTGTAGTAGTGAACATGAAATCCTACTTCTTCCCAGTCAATCAAACACCAGCAAGAGGATGTCTTGCGAGACGGCAGCCACAAAGAAACAGTGTAGTTGGGCTTTAACCTCCATCTGTTCACATCTAGGGGCACAAACATGTGGACAATTGTCTGCATTTAAAATTGTCTGCATATC
>VXAA01004799.1:48370-67654 GCA_013399115.1 Anseranas semipalmata | reverse complement strand
TAAAAAAAAAAAAATAATAATAATTATTATTATTATTAAAAAAAAATCCTATCATGATTTTAACTTTGTAAGCATTTTTGACATGAACAAATAATGAAATATTCTGTCCAGTCCCATCTTCTATTTGTAAAAAAGAATGTTGAAAAATTGGAAAGAGNTCTACCCCCTCCAGAACAATTAGACTTTGGGAATGTTTTCAAGCTCAAGAGGACCTGAGCAAGTCCAGGCCAGAGGGCATGAGTCCTTGGTTCGCTGCAAACAAGACAAAAGCCACCCACCACAAATTCACATACACACCAAGCAGTGAAAATCCTCATAAAATTATCACTCTTCTTTTTGGTGAAGCCTGCCAGATAGTAGAAAACCAAGACAAAACAAGCAAACAAACAAAAAAACAACAACCACAAAAACAACAAAAAACAGCTTGACACAAATTCATAAAACTTTTCATGGGTAAAGGGTCTAGGGGATCCAATAACAAGGGATAAAAGTGCGTAGGCAGGAGGTAGAACAATTCTTTGATCATAGTGCATATGCTAAGGAGAGACAGAGACAAAAACAAAAGTAAGCTGGGTAATGCAGTCCACAGCCTACAGTTACAAAACCTGTTTGGGCTGGCAGAAATGCATCTCTGATTTCTGTGTGTCTTTTCCACTAGTTCTTGGCTCCATTTCCTTGATGGAGCCAGGGCATCCCTGTTGTGGAGCCCCTGACATGGTCGTTGTCACCCCAGTGGAGCAAAACTTGACAAACACATACATTTGTACGTGTTTGTTAACCAGCCAGAAGAGAGTCAGTGCTGTTATATCCTCTTACACCACCTTCTCAAAGAAGCCTAATGATCCAAAAAAACACCACCATTATTTCCATGGCTGACAACCAAATTATGCTCAGTTCAAAAGGAAGAGCAATGTGCGCCTGGGTGAATGGTTTATTTTCTACAAGGCCTTTGTGATTTGTCAAATTAACACCTGGAGAATGAGACAACTTGGAGTTTCATCCCCAGGCAGAACGGGCCATCCCCCAAGTTTCCTCACGACCTCTTTTGCAGAGGCTGTTCCCAGAAATGGGGGCAAGTTGCCATACATTTACCGTGTGTGGCCCAGCTCCTATTCCCAAGCTGTTGGCCACTTAATCACCGTCCCTCTGAAGGGTCAGGCTTTAGCTAAAGAATACCCTGCACTGAGATGTTCCTCATCCTAATGAACACTAATAAAAAGCATTTAGCTGACTAGCACAACATAAAACTGTGCCCTATTTCATTGCATCTGCTTAATAAGAACCTCATTTAATATCAAGTTACTGCCTGCTCAGCCAAAGCTTTGTATTTGTGGTAACAGGGCTGCGAGGCGGGAATATCAAGAGCTGCAATATGGAAATTCCTCACTAATATTCTCTGCAGGACTGTGTGATTACTTAATTTGTTTAGCTGAGCAAGTCCAATCGCTCAGCCAACTGTTTCACAACATCGAGCACAATGCTAGGCAACTGGCCTCCCCACAGGCTTGCCATGCCATATCACTTTTCCTGGGATCCTGCTATTAACAGTTGCTTTGGGGATTTCAAAGAGGATCACAGATACTGTTACCAAATGAATGAGCTTGTAGTAGTGAACATGAAATCCTACTTCTTCCCAGTCAATCAAACACCAGCAAGAGGATGTCTTGCGAGACGGCAGCCACAAAGAAACAGTGTAGTTGGGCTTTAACCTCCATCTGTTCACATCTAGGGGCACAAACATGTGGACAATTGTCTGCATTTAAAATTGTCTGCATATCCACTATTGCAATTTTAGAGAAAACTGCCCTAAAATGCTGCTTTGCCCCTTCTCCTCCCCCGCAGTCACTTGACTCAGCTGACTGCTGTAGAAAATCAAGTTCTCCATAGTGCACATCAAACCTTTTGGAGTAATTTTTAAAAAATGTAAACAGCGATAATTCCCAGCTCCCATGAACAATCACTTACCAGAAACATTTTTACACACATTCTTTACAGCTTTTATCAAACCTCAAACCCTAATGTTTTAGGGAGAAAGATTTACTCAGTATATTTGAGGTAGCAGAAGGAACCTTATTAAGACAGAAGGGTGAATGTTACTAGTGTTACCATGCATAGACCATGCCTTAAAAAAAAAAAAAAAATAATAATAACATCAGATGGCAAACCTGGATTAAGCATTTGAATATCTGCTACCNACACAAATGTGATTCAGTGGCTGCCAAAGCTGCCTTATAGTAGAATTTAAAGCATTTGATTTGCTTATTTCAGTAAGAAGTGACTAGATTACAGTACATGAATGTCTTCACAGGAGGAAAATGTTCTAAAAAAATTGTTGAACAGAAGTAGAAAAATTACACATGAAGTCAGGCAGAGACAAGGTAACCTACCATGAGCACAGGCTAACACTACCACTACCATTTTCAAAGCAGATGTCTGGGAGATATGGTTTCATCAAGTAAGTTACTGAGTTCAGGAAGAGAAGTGGGTGGAAGGCAATGATCTGCAGCAGGTCAGACTTTAAGAGTGGTATTGGATGGGGTCTGGCACAAGTGCAGAGTGGAACCAGTGAGGGAAGAGATTGAAACCACCCTCAGGAGACCCAGTGTTGAGTGGGACCTGCCCAACACCCTGTGAGAAACACGGCAAGGCAAACATCTGCTGTGCAGAGACCTCCCTCCACACAGAGTGTTATCCTGGAATGAGATACCTTCTCCCTACATATTTCCCTCTAAATAGTCCTCTTTTCACTATGATTTTCCACCATTATAGGAGTGCAGCTCCCTTGCAGACAATGTGCACGTGCTAATGCTGGGACAAAGCAACTGGAAAACAGTGCAGATACTCTAGTGTATATTTTCCTCTAAGAGGAAAAACAACGTAGATGGCCAGGAAACTTGCATTGTTTCAAGACTCTCCAGGGCCAGCAGATGTCCTGAGAGCTGTGGCAAAAAGCATTTGTGGGAAAGGTCAGTGCCTGTGTTACGCACCGAGGCCATCACCACATCCACCATCCGTGGCAGAGTGGAGGTGGCTTACGGGCACAGGGAAGCAAAGCAGTGTTGGAAAATCAGATATACATACAATGTCACACTAATTTACCTGAAGGCCCACTTTTGCTTGGAAATGGTGACCCCATTTCTTCCTACTCTACAGAGCTTCTGCAAATGGTTTCTGCAGTGTTGAAACAATAGCTATATGGTCAGCTTCTACCTTCACCACGGTTTTGTCTTGTGCCCAGGTTTACGGCTTGCTTAACTGGAGGAAGGGCAGTTTTTACACTGCTGCTCCTCATAAAAAAAAAAAAATTTGGAAACCAAACATGTGTCTAACCTTGCCATTTATAGAAAGATGTTTTGCATAGAAATCCATTGCTTTTTTCCCCTCACTTTCTCCCAAAATCAAAGTTAGATACTTTGAGGGAAATTGTCATCTTTTTTTGCATTAGAAAATTACCATTTTTTTTTTTTGATCTGCTTTCCTGCTCTGTAACTTAGGGTTTGTCACCAGCTAAATGCAGAGCCTGAAATTCAGTAGTAACTGGTGGTCACGTCATGATTCATTCTTTGGTTTCTCTTTCCTGGTTTTGCTTTCAGTGGCAAGTTCTAATGGATTTATGATCTCACTGTGAAACTCTTGGAAACCCCCCAAAAAGTTCAGACTGATTTGAAGCTGGAGATGTACTTCATGGGAAGGACAGAGCCTGTGGGAAGAACTCAGCCCTTGTTCATCCATAGATGCACAAAACATGACCAAACATTGGTATGAAACAGAAAAACTCCTTCCCCCAAATGGCCTGGTTTATAATTCAATTAAAAAGAAAAACAAACAAACAAACACCTTACTATACCGTTAGCTTTGCCAGTCTTTAGATTCTCAAAACTAGGATATTTCTTCATCTCTAAGCAGCACCATTAGACTTAAAACCATCAGCCCTGGTAGCACTGGACATCTAACATTATTTATACACATGCTGAGTGGGGACCATCATTATGTCTGAAACTGCTGCCAGCGGTTATCATCATGACAGAGAGACTTCCCCAGCTGCATTCCTATGAACCTGCTGCAGAACACCACAATTTGGTCTTCTTTTGGTCTGCTGATGAGTGCTTTGGAGAAGTCAGGCAAAACAAGTCATTGAGTGCAATCTGGAAGAAGTTTGCAAGGAAGAGCAATGTGAATGCAGAACACCTATGGTGTAAATAACTCAGATGTGTTATATCTCCCCCAGCACCCTAACCACATTGCTGATTTACAGTCACACACTTACCTGTCTACTTCCAGGAAAATGACTCCTTCCTGACAGCCACCACTTATTTTTAAATTCATTCTGTTCATATACTCCATAACTCCTTTGAACACCAAAAGGCATCTTGTTAGCTAATTTTCAAGAAGTTCCCTGTTGTAATGCAAAATGCCCAAATGAATTAACAGGGAAAAAGAAAAAAGAAAAGAATATGTGTACATCAGCAAGGCTCATGAACAGGCAAGAAAGAAGATGAAAACCAGCATAACCATACAGTAAAATAAAAGAACTCCCTGGGCTTGTGTTCAGACTGACAGCTCCCTGTCTGCCAGCTATCTTTGGCAGGGAAAACAGCAAAATCAGAATTGCAGAAAGAAGGAAATGCCCACAGTGGACTGAAAAGGCAAAATCTAGAGGACCTCTGTATACGTGTGCTGAGAGCAAGGAAGCATCATCCTAAACCTACAAAGCACTTCCATGAGTCCCTGCCCCATACTGGCCAACTCCAGAAGCTGGCATTGTCTTGCGGTTTTGCGGGACAATGGACAGAGTGTGTGAAAAGCTACAAGTGCCCCCCAGAACTCAGCATCTGGTGGTGGAGCAGCTCGAACCAGCACGGCCACCCAGACACTCCCAAACCCGGACACAGAGGGGACTACCACCTGCTTGTGGCATCTCTGCCGGGCAGCAGTTAAATAAGGCTGATGCCTCCAGTGCATCACACAGGAGCAAGCATATGGCAGGCCACAGTGTCCTCTAGAGGTGGAAAAATATCTTATACTTTGGTGTCAGAGAAGAACAGGAGGAAATTTGGAACCAGGATTGCTCCACCAGGCTAGGAAGGCTTGTTCCACATTGCAGAGAGATGAGGGTGGAGTACCACTGCCAGAAGGTAGGCCAGGACCAGAGCTGGGCATGTGTGCAGGAGGGACAGGCAAGTCAAGGTCATACCACGTGGCTTCTTCACAGGGTATAGTGCCCCCAGCACAACGGAAATGGACAAAATTCAATTAGCCAGATCAAAATCACACAAATAGAAGAGCCCCTCGAGGCTCCCAGATGTCCCCTCAGATCTGGCAGCTTTGCTGCTCATCACACCTCTTCTTCTTCTGGAGGGGGTTTATAGCCATTTGGTCTGCTGAACCTAGGTGACCTGATGCTGGGTGGGTGCAATGGGAGGGAGTCCAGTGTGAGAGGGTAGCTGGCTGGTCTGGTGATGGACTGGTCTCTTCAGGTCAGGTAAAACAATCTTTGGGAAGATAAGGTTGAAAAAAAATATTTGTAATTGCTCTTTTATACATTGGTTCAGGCCAGGAGCTGCTTCTGCTGTTGCATAAACATGAAGAGCCTGTGCATTTGAGTAATCCTGTGAGGCTGCATACAGTTCTGGAGAACGAGGCCCTTAAATGCCTTAAAACTTGCCTTCAGCTAATACCCTTAAAAAAAAAAAACAGGACAGCCTCTTACATATCTTTCAAAAATAACCATGATTTTAATAAAAAAAAGATGGAAAAAAGAGGAAGAAATTTAATATCCCTGAAATAAGCTCAATAGTCTTGCCAGAAAGGCAGACACTCGTGAAGAAGGTCCTGACCTTTCTCTCTGTAACTCTTACCATAGCTGCTGATGAGCACCAGTCACCACATGCAACACAGCTGTACAAAACCACTGTACGAGGAAGAACACACTGAAGAAAAGCAGAAAATGAGTACCTGGAGCAGCACAGAGGTAAGGGACTGCTAGACTTGCAAGAGTCCCAACCAGTTTCTCACTGCCCTCTCCTTATACTGCTGGAGCCAGCAGTCAGCCTGAATTCAAAGCACTGCAGGCTTTTCCAATCTGGAGGAAGAAACTAAATTTGGAAATGCTGTCTCCTTACAAGCAGACACAATTGTATCCATGTAAGTACGAAGGCCCAATATTTGATAAATCAAGAATCAAACAAAAGAGAAAAAGACCCCACTTTACTCTGAAGCTCTTGTATCGTTTTTCCCTTCTCATCCTCCCCAGGCTGTAGGCTGCTGCTACTCTCCCAGATCAGATATCACAGAGCCTCTGGACATCTACTTGTCCCTGGAGTTCCAGAAAAGCCTCTCTTGATCCACCAGGTTTCGTAGAGTCCTCTTTTGAGCAGACTATTATTGTATTACCAAACAAAAGAGCATTCAGTAACTCCCTTTAGTCCAAGGAGGAGGACAGCTGTTCCTCCCACCACCCCTTCAGCTGGGCCTTAGCCCAGTCCAGAACAAGCCACAGCACAAAGAAGCTGGGGAAATCAACCACAATACAAAGAATTATTTATAAACTGATAATGGCTGCAGACCCACAGATGCCAACCATCTCCACTTCGTGGAGGGAACACACAAAGTGCCAAAACCCTGCTTGTTCACCAACCAGCAACTGAGAAAAGAGTTGCCCACAAGAGGACTGAAAGACTGGGGGTTTATAAAAGAATACTTGTCTGCACTTCAGTCTTGCATTCCTGGTTGCAAGAACATCCTGAGAAGTACAGTATTTTCCCCAGTCATAGTCTAGGATTGAGAGGAAAATGGACAGAACTGAATTTTAAAGCATTTTTAACCAGAGATGATCACTGTCTAAGCCTGACCATGAGGGATTGGCTGAACTGATGGTAGGCGCCCCATGGCAGAAACTTGCCCTCCTGCTCCACCAAAATGGTCAGATTCAGTAGGTCTGGTGGGGCAGTACAGTGAGACAACAACTCCCCCTGCTCAGGGTGTATGATCCAGGTATAGGATCAATTGTTGGGCCAAGACTCAGAGACTTACATCATGAATACATTTTTAAGTAGCAAAATGGACTGAGCAACAAGTGATAAACACTTTGTGTGTAATCCTGCATGTGCAGGACTTCAAAGCATGAAAATACAAACAGACCAATAAATCAAGGTACCTCTGTATCTCCCAAAGACATGAAACTCCAATATTCACTGAATGTAAATTTAAAGCTGATGGATCTATGTTTGATAGAAAAGCAGAGAAGGAGCCAAGGTGCCCAGATGAAGCCTAGTTTCTACCCTCCAGTGCTTCCCCAGAATGGGGTGCTGTGCAGAGCCACGTCCCTCCCTCAACTTGCAGCAAGGTAGCCCCATTTGGGGAGTTCAGCCCAGGATCTCTGACTTTCCCCTTCAGAGAAGGGCTTATGCTTCGCTTGGGAAAGGGAGGGGAGAGTTTCGTCGCTTGATAGAATTGTTACAAGTTGCACTGTTGCAGTGTGCCCAGCAGATGGTAATATTTGTTAAAATTTTAGCCGATACAGTCCCTGAACAGCAGCAATTTGCTCCTGAGTGTAACTGAATCAATTCCACTATTTGAAAATAATTATATTTTGAAAAGGTATTGAGAATAGTTGATACAGTTTGGTCAGATTTCTGCTCTCCTTTCAGAATAATCTGTCTCTGCATAGAGCACTGAGTACTGCATGCTGAAGCAAAACTCATTTTCATCTTGTGTTGTTCATATGTGCTGGAGTCCACAAAAGATTAAAAAGTTTTCCTCAGAGTAAAGTAGGATTTCTGTAGACAGATTTGTATCTGTCCCTAGTATTCCCCATTTCCAGGAACAGGTGGTACAAACTCATGGCATTTTTTCCTTGGCTTCGACTTGACTTTACGCTACTGATATTTGTGTTATTGTTCATTCAAATTATTTATTATCTGACAGATCAAGCACTTGGGGGTTGATGAGAAAAATGTCACTGAAACAATTTTCCTTGAGGAGTTGCTGTATTATACAGCAAGCAAAGCAAGTGTGAATATACATGGATGTATATCAAGCAGAGCAAGCACATTGTTCGTGCTGCTATATAGCACTGCACAATGCAGTAGCAGCACCATCCTCGTCAGTCAGACTTTGGTCTGGCACAAGTCACCACCTGAAATACCAAGAAACTGGGAAACAGCCCAAACACAAGTACTTAGCCCTTCTCAGATGGTGTACAAAGTCTTCCACATTCTGAGGATTCCCCACAGAGGAAGATCACTTTCTGTACAGGATAGATCCTCCCCGCGGCTTTTAAAGTGGAGGTCACACACTTAGCATTAACATTGCACAGAATAACTCAAGGAGCAGATTATGGTTCATTGTGAAAGGCCAACAGGAATGTATAATTGCTCCAGAATGCCTAGACTGGCCATGTTTGGCACAATCTGTGTTGACATTAATTTTTAACTCTTCCACCTTTTCTAGCAACAACTGAGGATTTTAATGACTCTATTAGTGGAAGTCAAATGGTTTCTTCAGAGGTTTTCTTCCTCCCTCCTAATAATCTGTTATCCTCAAAAAAGTCCAAGAGAAGACTAATGCTAGCATGTGTTTCTATTTTTTAAGACTTTCCTATACTTGACTACTTTAGTAAATGGAGAGTATGAGAACAAGTACATTAGAGGTGTTATCTCAACTGTTTTTCTCACTTTCTCTCAAACTTTACATTCCTTTACTCCCTTTTGTAGGGCTTGAAACTAATACGGCCTTTTTACTTCTGACCAAGACTATCTACTGAAATAACAACCATGAGACCAGATTTCAAGACTGGAGAGCAATATTACTATAAGATGTTATAACTTACTCCGATCCCCTACCTAACACAAGATAAAGAGTTTCCCCATTTAGCTTGCCTCAAACTCTAACCAAGATCTGGTTAGTTAGCTGGCCAGAGGACCACAAGGGTACTGTACTGGTTCATACATGTAGATCCCACAGTTATTTTTGTTTAACAGCTTGGTTTATTGGTGACCATTTCCTCCCTGCCATCCCCTACTGTCTTTTCAGCATAAAGGTCAATGTAATGCTTTTTTTTTTGCTATGATATAGCTTAATAGTTTGCCTTTATCATACTAGAAGAAAAGAGAAGATATCCTAATCATAGTCTACAAAGCGAAGCAGATTGCCTTGTCTGGGAGATAACGTTATACTCCAACTCAAAGTCCAACTCTACAACTAAAAGCCAAACCTGATAAAGAAGACTCCAGCTCCAAACTCTACAACCAGGAATGGCTTCTCCAATGAAAGACAAAAGAGAGCCTCAGCAACCTGAACAGCCTCCAGCAGTGAAACAGATGTAGCAGCAACTAGCCACCTTCATAAGGCATCAACCTTTTTTTAGGTGTTCTGTTTGGGAGTCACTGCCTTCATTTTGTGATCCCTACACTAAGATCCAGCTAGCTTCCCTCTCCAAAAATCTGTGCCTCTCTACCTTGGGCTTTTCCCCTGATTATACCCATGGTATATGCCTGCCTTCGTCCCCGCAAGGAGCTTGCTCTTACAGCCTCTCTGTGATAGTATTGTAGGTGTTGGACAACTTTCTTAGGAGTAAAATGACCTCCTAACCACCATCCAGTAGAGCCCTATGGGAAAACACAGCCCTTCACACTACTGTGTGTATGCAACTGTCATGCTATTTGACTTGTGTGAAAGGCATGAGAGGGGCTCTCTCTCTCTCTCTGTAATATCTCTGCCCATGCCTGTCCTTATGAATGCACCTTTTGCAGGAAGAATCTGCTGTAGTGCTAGAGGGATGACCTGCCTCCATTCAGTATTTGCTGCCTTCTCTTCACTCAACAAGGACTCTTCTGCTTCTCTTTTTCTGCTGAAACAAGAGTCATTTTCCTTATAGTGGGATGAGCAGGAAAGCCTGAAAACAGTATCTCACCCAAAAAGGTGATATTAACACCGGAGACAAGGAAACAGTTTAAAGCAGTTTTTTCTCCCTTGAAGCAGCTGTAACTTGAACAGATTACTTAAATATCTATCAGGTCATAAGTTCTATGGCATGTGGGGCTATGGAAGCCCTGGGATAGACTGTCTGAGGTGGAGGGAGGTTGGAGGTCTCTGAGATGGCTGCCTCCTCAGACAAGGGTATTCTTGTTCTGCTTCTAACTTGAGTCCACCAGCTGAAAGGAGAGTGGAGCTGAAATCACTCCTGCACTGAAGATTTTCCTTTCAAATGAGACTGTAGGCTCATCTAGGGGCTTTCTGAGCTAGCCAGCCACTGCTTCTCTGATTTTGAAGATCAGTCTCTGAGACTTCTCACCACTTTCCACACATTTTCTGTGTTCCCACAGAAACCATGATTCAAATAGATGGATTTAGGTGGACAGGGACAACGCTGGGCCCCCCAGCATGGGGATCATGACACTTCAGAAAGGAGACTTCAGCCTCATGAGGGGATCAGGAATGCCAGCTTTCCGTAGGTGATCTGGCTGGAGAGGGACGCGGACCCCAGAACGAATATCATCCAAGGGAACAGGCGCGGCACAGGAACCTTTGGAACAGACCCAGCAATCCCTCCTGTTAATGGGGGAGGGGGCAAATCCTACTTACAACTAGATGCTCATCTTTTGCAGAGGAAGGTGATGACAGCTGGGATGAGGGAAGGGGAAAAAAACTCAGGGCAGCACCCTGTGTGGGAAAAGATCTCTCTCCTGCCTGCCCCAGCTAGCTTCCTCTCAGAGCCAGCCAAACAGGTCACTGGCTCCAGCCAGCCTGCAGTGTGGGGAAGTCTTACACCCCACACTGCCGTCTCTCAGCAATTTCCATCTATCTATATTCTGTGCTGACTCTAGGGATTAACAGTTAGCACAGGGAGGGATGGGCACAAAAGGACACAGAGGACACAGAAGAAAGTAGGGAAGGCAGTGACTGCATCAATCTAGTGAGTTAGGGCTTATGCAGCTGCATTTGCCTGTTATCACTGCTTCTGGGACAAGGCTGAGCGTCTTCAAAAGTCACATAAGCAGGATGCTGCTGTACCTCCCTGGTTCAGTTTAACTTCATCTAAAGAGTATATGGCCTGTTTTGAATGGTTTCTTTGTCTCCAGCATTAATGCCCTCTTCTGCAGGTGCTTTCAGGCTTTGTTGCCCATCCCATCATGAGGAAAATGACTCTCATTTCAGGGATGAAAAGAGAAACATAACAGAGGGAGATACTAATGAACCAATATGTCACTGCTCTTTATTAAGTTTTACCCATTTGGCAATAAATCCATGCCATGCCTGCTCCTTTAATTAGTTGTCTCTCAGTCAGGAAAATCAGGGCTGCAAAGTGCTGATATGGTGCTAAATAATTACCTGGGAACAAGTGCTTGGTGTTGGCCCAGGAACTTTCTCATTGCTATTAGCAGCTCCCTGCAAGGCACTGGGAAGAAGTGGGGCTGGGCAAAGATGGGAGCTACAGCAGTGGGAGCTCATGCCCCGGGACTTTGGGAGAGGCCGCTGTGCACTGAAGATGCAATTGCATAATTTGCTAATTCTGCCATGAAGTCTGCCTTTCAGAATGGCCTTGCCTCTGCTCTGTGCTCTTCCATTAAAGATGGAGGCTGCTGTTGTCCCCAGCTTGCTGCTGGATACCGTTGGCACGCAGTGGCTCAGCCCTCCCATCCTGTGGGGTGTGTGGAAACTGAAGCAAGAATGGACAAGTTTGGCCCACAGAACGTAAGGTTGGTCCAAGAGTAAGTGAATGACTCTCAGCAACACAAGTGTTTGCTTTGTTTCCCTGTCCTCCCAGACCATAAAGGGGAAGAAGGCCTTCCCAAATGTGACTGAGCACTGACTTGAGACTACACTTGTGTCTGTGATCTGTCCCTCTACACATGCAAGGAGCAAAACATACATCTTCCTTCAATTTAAGGAGAAAGGAGAAAAAAGATTACACCATACGCACTTATTTCAGAGATGATAATATGACTGTCTTATTTTCTGCAAGGAATGTGTAACACAAGATGACATTTGCTTCTCAGCTAGGTGGGTGGCTTTTACCTGTACATGCACAACATGCAGCAAAGGCTTTGGCCACACACAGGGAGACGCAGAATTTGAGATAAAACCATGGAGCAAAGTGTACCACAGCAGAAGCAACCCGATAAGCAGATCCTTCACTGAGAGGTGTGAGAAACAAGCAGTCTGTGTATCAAAAGTTGAGGTGTTTCATCCTGTGAGAAATTAGCCCACGATGAAGCCAGAGGTAAATCTGTCATTGCTGTATGGGCTTAATAGCTTCTTACAATTGAATCATGTATTCACAGCTTTTTTGAAACTGGAACAACTTGAGCTGTTGTGGGTTAACCCATTCGCATACCCACGGCCTCAGCCTTATGCAAACACCTAGTTTTATTTCCGCAGCGATTATGTGACACAAATCTGAAACACTTCTCAGGAGAGAGCCAGCCCAGTTTCTTGGCCCCCAAAGCTCAGAGCAATTTAACTGAGCACAGGAAATTTCCAAGTGCACGCACATCCCAGACATTTACATCACAGGGTGTTAATAAGTCTCAGCATCAACTGAAAACTCATATCTTGAGCCTTAGAGGACTTGTCCTCCGAGTGCTTTTCAACAGACACAAAGGATTCCCTGCAGAAGTGCAATGAGCAGGAAAATACTGTCCCACCTGAAGGAGATACCCTAAGATATGCAAGGGTAGTGCCTTGGGGTTGTTGGTAAGTCCTGCGAAGGGCTGGCTGCAGCCCAACTCCATCTTTTGGATTTCTTTGGAAGGAAGCTGAGAAGTACAGGCAGGGAAGGAGGTGCAACATGCTCCCAGAGCTATGGAGCTCACTGACTCTACAGCTGGGTACAGCCAGGCTGTACCGACTTGGGCCAGGATGGCTGCAAAGATACCACGGGACAAAACTGCTTCACTGCACTGAGACAGGCAGAGGAACCAGCTCTGGGCTGTGACCATCCAACAACACCATCCCACCAGATGTCATGTCATGTCCATTCCAGGAGGCTAATTGAATCAGGTTATCTGACGCACAGCTCTCCTGGGGATACACCTCTATCATCATATTGCACCTATCTGCTGCTGCATTATCTAGTCCTAAGATTTATTTCTGAGTGTGACTGATTGTCCCTTTAGTTCACTACTGCTTAGAAATTTTCTCTTGTGTATCTGTATGCTGCAAATAAACTCTTTAAATGGAATCTTCCTGATCATCTAGGCTGATGCTGTTGACATGCAACTTCTCTCTTGCCAGACAATGGGTTGACACGTCTTGTAACAGGCAATGACAGACAGCACAAGGAAGCCCCCAGCTAGGAAAAGAGGTAACCTATTCAGCCTGAAAATCACACTGTTCCCTATTTTGATTATGTATTAAATGCATGAATTTTCCTCAAATCCATGCATCAAGACTCACAGGGTAGGTTGATAATCAGAACCATGTCCTACTTATCAAAGCAAAATAATTAGAAAGAGACATCACCCCCCTTTTTCGTTGAACAACTTGGCTCATCTTGGCTTTCTAGTTACACTGTTCTCCAGAATTCAGGCCAAGAAGGAATCTCACAACATCCAGAATAAAGATTACAGTTAAAAACCACAACAGCCTTCAAGTTAACCCCAACAGAGCCTGGAGCTGTGTACTCAGCCTATGTAAATTTTAATTCCACTGTTTGACTGATACTTCTGGGGATGGTCATTCCTTATAGCTCATTTATGATTTCACACAGGGTGGTGCTTGCAATTAATACTACAATTAATACTCAATTAATACTTCTTTACAGGAGTTGTAAGATGATTCACAGTACTTACTATCTGGTAAATGTGGCTGGCATCAAGATACACATACTAGTGTGTACAACAGATGAGAGCTAAAGCCTGTTAGGAATTCCAATGAATAAACAAAATGGTCATCAGAGGCTATGTTGGAGCATAATTCGCGTGTGCGTGCACATCCCCGATAACACTGCGGACAGGAATGAACCAAACTCCACTGGCAGAACATCTCTACTCATAGCCTACCTACCTAAGGCCAGGGAGGTGCCGAGGTGCTTCTGTGGCCATCCAGTTTCAAAGGTGGATAAACCAAGAGGTTGTCATGTTACAACATGATTGTCCTTGCTGATCAGCCAGCCTCTCCTTGTTACAGCTTGTCTTCATTAAAGAAAATAAATGTTATTGTGACTCCCTTTGCAGTTGTACCGACTTGGGGGTTCAGTAGCATTCACACACATACTGAAACCTCTGCACGTCTATCACGGCCATCAGGCTCTTGAAACTATGTATTTGCATCATGAATCTGACTAATTTCATACCTTTTGGGGTCTGGTGGTTTTTACAAAGCAGACACATTGCACAGGGGTGTCAAGAAGAACTGTAGGAGGCAAATGTCACCATTTCCCTTGGTCCCATACATGCCTCTTGGCCACGTAGCTCAGACTTCCTCCTGGTGTGATTCAGCTGATCAGTCAGTTCAGAGTCTCACGGTGCCCCAGTCCTAGGACCAGCAGCTAGAGCTCACTGGCTTTCCACAGGGCTGCTTCACCAGCAAAGTTTTCATGACCCATCTCTCTTTATATCTCATGTTTTCCAACTACGGCAATATATCCCAAGCCAAAAATAAATAAATAAATAAATTGGGAAATGTATTTTTGCACTTAGCAGAAACAGCTGAGTTTGTTTATACAGCTGAGTCCATGTGCGAAGATGAGGAATTGAATTATTCACAGCACTTCTCAGACCTTGATGATTAAATTGGGATTTGCTTCTTTATCTTCCAGGGAGGAGGGGAGAGGAGGCTGAGGGGGGAGAAGCCTAAGAGAAAGAAGCCATGTTGTGTCCCTCTGCTCTGCTGCTGGGAGCACTGCCGAAGTTATAATTAACCACCTAAAGCAAGCAGAAGCCTGGCAGCACTGTGGGAATTACACCCTTACAAACCCTGTTATTAAATAGTCACGCATGGTGCTATCTGACTTACACCTCTCAGGGTTTTGTTTACCTTTTTTAATAAAAAGGAACAAAAAAGCCCAGACGATTTCCACAAGATTTTAACACCTCTGCGTTAAAACACCAGCTTGGAACCTTTGGATTAAAAAAAAAAACAACAATGACAACAAAAAAACACCTTTATGTTATTGGCAATATGGTGTGAAGGGAAAGGCCTGGTTATTCTGTGTGATGTGTTGTGGTGGTCTGTGCTCCCCACGTGACTTTGGGGTCCAGACAGAGACATCTTTATGGAACTCATCTGGCAGAAGGAAAAAGATTAGGGACCTTTAAAGAACAAGACTTCTGTAGAACATCTCAAGCTAAATATGCAAAAATGGAAGTACCAATGTCATACTAATGCTCTCTAGATGCTTTAGCTTCTCAAACAGATGAATCCTTGAAAAGATCCCACTTGGGGGGGACTTACAGTTTTTGATTCCTACTCTATTTTGCCTTGTTATTCACAGTAAAATGGCCAGACTACCAGTAAAATGAGAGGAAAGGAGAATACTCTGACTAGGTACTTGCTTACTATATGGAGAAGATTTTATACTTTTTCTTAAAGCTTGCTGTATGCCCTTCAGTTTCTCCATCTTTCTGTAAGCGACTGATGAAGGGACGGAATGGGCTAACATCTTTTCTTTGGCATAAA
Organism: Anseranas semipalmata; assembly: GCA_013399115.1. NCBI lineage: Eukaryota > Metazoa > Chordata > Aves > Anseriformes > Anseranatidae > Anseranas > Anseranas semipalmata. The sequence goes on along the minus strand of VXAA01004799.1, from coordinate 52,033 downwards.
GGCAGAAATCCTGGAGATATTTGCATTTAATTGTCTAACCTAGAGGTGGAGCAGTCCTTCAGGATTTGAACGAGGCAATTACCAGAAAGAACAGAAAACAAACAAACAAACAAACAAACAAAACATTTCCAAGACATTAGGAAGCATCAGCCACCAGATATTAATTTTTGACAGTCTCTCCACCTCGAGTGGGATTCAAAGAAACTGTATGAAAAAAAAAGTAGGTGAGAAGAGGGCAGGAAGGCAAGGCAGACCCAGCAAACCTCAGGAGACCCAGAAGAGGACAGGGGCAGCTGATGTCATGGCTGAGGATTGACAGATGAAGGTTTTACAAAGGTGCTCTCCTCTTCCCAAAGCTTTGCTTCTATCACCAAGCAACTAGTCCCCCTAGCATCCCTTAGGAAAGCTAAGGTGTCTTGTCACGGTCAGGGCTGGTGTCTGGGCTGTCCCCAAGGGCTGTCCTTCTCCAACAGAAGGGTGCAGGTACCTGGGGGTCCATGCAGAAGTTGCCCCACACCATCACCCTTATTCTAAGGCTATACCAGAGGCTTCTCTCAAAGATTTTTTAGGGGACCATGGAAAAACTAACTTTCACCAAAAAATCACGATATACACTGCATATAAAAAACTACACATCCCCCAGAGTGGAAATCAGAGAAACTATGTGAATAGAGGTGGGTAAGAATAGAGGAAGAAAGAAAGAGAGAAAGTAAACTCTGAATTATTTACGTTTTTTTCTAGCTGAAGTACAATAATAAAGGAACCATTTGTTTTCTTGCAGCAGTATCACAGAAAAAAAAGTCTAACAAGTTCTCACTATACTAGTGCTAATTCTGGAGTGATGGATTGGGACAAACAGGAAAACAGGTACATTAAAGAAGCCTACTTGATTCTGGGTTGCTTCCAACAAGTCCCTGCAGCGTACTGTAAGAAAAACATTAGAAAATTTTGCTCCTTCACTTCTACAAATTAAAGTTATTCCCTCCTTGCTCTGGCCCAAACACTAACAATTCCCACCCAAACCCATTTCATTTACTGATAAAATAAATAAAGCTGTCTATTTTGTGTTTTCTTCTCCATATAGTGCACAGAAACTAGCCTGAATACTCAAAGCAGTAAATCCAGCAATCCTTACAGGTCTACTTTCATTAACACAGATACAGTTTCTCTGGCTGCCAGGTTGCTTGGAGTGTGACACTTTGCACTTCAATACCTCTTGAAAGTTTAATGAATGTGAGGAAAAGATATCCACTGTGTTTCTTGCTAGGACTTATTTCCCAGTAAACCCTATACAAAGTTTTACGTAAGGGCAGGTGAGTAATGAAGCTGGTCTCCCAAGGAACATGATTAATTTCTGTGCCAGTGTATGTACCATGACACTGTTAGGATCCTTAGGGTCATTTTGTACCCCATGCTTAATTCATGTACAATGTTAGGAGAGGAATCTTCTTCCTCAACCTTTCCCTTTATTACCTCTCCATTTGACGCTTGAATCCATTTGATGAGTTACATCCATGCAGCAGCTGCCATCTGTTGGGGAGCAGTTCATTATTGCCTCCTACAACAGATACATATAATGTTTTGTGTTTTCTTCTGTGTGAACTTTACAGCTCTTTTGGGACTTCATGTGTCACACTAACACAGAGTACACAAACACAGTACAGCAAATAAGCTGGAGTGTTATGAAGTGAATGTTAAATGAAAAATAATGGTGAGCTGGACAGCGGTGCTGTGAAGATCTCATTAATACATCTGCCCAGCTGATGAGAGTTTCATGGTACCACTGGCCCCTGCTGAGCTCTCTGTTAAAGACAGTTCCTCTTCAGAACCCACATCAGTACTCCCAGTGCCCAGTTCTGTTTGGGATATACTGACTTGTCCTAGAGACCACTGAAAGTATTTTTCAAAGCATTCATAGCACAAACACAGTCCAGACTGCACAATTAAATTCCACATTTCCTATCAGAATGTCTTTCTTTTTCCCCATAAGCAGCAGATATGCTGCCAGATGTGGTATAAGTTAAGCTTGTTTGCTAAATGGTGCTGTCTTTTTTCCTTAAGGAAGAGGAGTTAAAAGCATTTCAGTGAGAAAGGCAACATAACAGATTTTTCCATCCTTCTGTTCACAGAGCTCAAAGTTCACAACACAGACTTTTTCAAGGAAGACATTTCTTAAAATGGTAGCAGTACATTACTGATGGAGAGTCTTCAAAAGGAACTCAACAGTAATTCACTTGCAAACCCCAAATCACACTCCATTTCCCCAGTGTATGCAATACCTGCCCTCTTAGAATACACACTTTCAGTTATACTACAATTGCGCTAGAAATGAGCAGTCTTGAACAATGAAGCAGTTTGTATGATTCATCCTTTTTTGCTGTTACTCTACTTTCTCCCACATGCATCCATCAGTAGTTACGTCACTCTCATTTCCTGAGGTAGTACATACCTTCCAGGCTAATGCCTTTAAATATAAAGCCCATCTTGAGTTAAACATTAGCTATACACTAACGGCTTGCTTTCCAACTGAATGATCAGCTTTAAAGGAGCAGGTTTTCAACTGCTCAGCTGAGGAAAGATGCAAAGGAACTTAGAAATCTTCTTGAAAAAAAAAAAAACAAAAAACATTCAGTGTTAGAAACTAAATGGTATTTTATCTATTTAGATTTCTTACTAGTAATTACTTGAAAACTCTATCAGCTTCTAGCTTTAATGATGTAATAATTACTATAAGCCCTTAGGAAACAAGGAGCAGATTCTAATGAAAACAGAAAGGTGTTTTAGAGTAGGTGCATGTTTCTGTAACACCAATGCAAAACCAAGTTCCAGGAAATAACTTGGGGTGGGTCTTAGTCAACTCTTGAGGTCATCTACCAGCATCACTGGGCTAAACTAGCTTGAGTACCAGAGCCAGGAGAGAGCTCCCTGGGACAGTAAGTCCAAAGCACATACGCCATGCTTTCTCACCGCTTCATCACAAAGGCACCATTTACTTAAAACATGTGGTCTTCTGAAGGCAGCCCAACCCTAGCACAGGGTGACAACAAAAGTGCCTAAATGTCAAATCTGGAGGTAAGATATTATGTAGTTGGATACTTTGTTGTGGAAGCTGAGGTCTAGCCTTTCTGTGCCTGGAACCAATCCTCAAAATCCTGCACCAACCCAGCAAACGGGGAAAGATATGCTTTCTAAAGCTGTTAATTGCAAGTTCTAGACTCTAAAAAGCAGCCCTCCCATTAGGAGTGAAATAAAGGCCATCAGTTCTAGAGAAGTCTGGTGATGCACGCTTATTCCTAATGGATTACCACTGCCTGGCAAAGACTTATTTGCACTGCCTGATCTTCAATGAGCCAACTCTGGACAAAAAAAATAAAGCTCACCCTGACCTAGAAGCTTCACACTGTCTTGGTTTTGGCTGAAACAGAGTTAAGTTTTCTCCTAGTAGCTGGTATGGTGCTGTGTTTTGGATTTAAGATGAGGGTAATGTTGATAACACACTGATGCTTTAGTAGTTGCGGAGTGTTGCTTACACTAAGTCAAGGACATTTCAGCTTCTCACATCACCTTGCTAGCAAGGAGGCTGGGGGTGCACAAGAAGCTGGGAGGGAGCACAGCCAGGACAGCTGACCCAAACTGGCCAAAGGGATATTCCATACCATATGA
>VXAA01004799.1:0-48220 GCA_013399115.1 Anseranas semipalmata | reverse complement strand
GGGGGGGAATAAGTAAATGGTTGTGTGGTTCTTAGCTGCCTGCCAGGTTAAACTCAACAAGACGCCATACAAATGGCACAGAGATGCAGCTTTCTGACATGGATGAGTGAAAACAGCTTGGTCTATCAAATTTCTTGAACATATGTCCAAGGAAGGTAGTGGGGAGAAGAGGGAGGGTTGTGTAGTGGCTAGAGTAATAACCCCTTCAAAAATTTAATTCCCAGACCTCTTCTGGAGTGCCAGCACAACCATAAACAAATCACTTCTGCTAGATTTAGGTGCCTTGTTTAGCTACCTAATGGAGCCACCTAAATTATGAACACAGTTGCTTTAGTGAATGAAGTCAGCTGGGCTGAGCTGATGTTCAGAGTTGCCTCTCTCTGTCTACAAGCCTGAGACAAAAAGGTTCCAAATCTAGATCGATGGAAAGCAATCCCCTGTGTCTATATGTCCCGGCCCCCTGCTAAGGACACAGTGAAGATCACTGTGTTAAAAATGCTGAAGCTGCTGACAGACAGCAGTGGAGGCTGCCCAGCACTATTTCACATAGGGAATGGCTATGGCTATACCTTTGTAAGCTGGGTGGCTTTGGTCACACATTATGCTGGTAGTTTGACATTTTTCAGAAGCTTCTGTGGACTTCAGTACAAAAACAGTCGCTAGAGCAAGCAAGGACAAAAGCAAAATAAAAGGATGACAGAGAGAGAGATTAAAAGCCAAGATAGAAAAGATCAATCCTTCCCAATGCTTTTCTTTTTCTTTCTCTTTCTCTTTCTTTTTCTTTTTCTTTTTCTTTTTTTCTCTTTCTCGTTCTCTTTCTCTTTTTCTTTTTTTTTTCTTTTTCTTTCTTTTTCTTTTTCTTTTTCTTTTTCTTTTTCTTTTTCTTTTTCTTTTTCTTTTTCTTTTTCTTTTTTCTCTTTCTCTTTCTCTTTCTCTTTTTCCTTTTTAATTTTCCTCTGTCAGAAAGCCTTTGCCAGGTGCAGGACAGAGAGTTTGGATTTGTTGGTTTTCTGTCTTGATTTCAGCTCTCCTCTCTCTCAAGACTGATCTCAGCACGCAGGAAAGGAAAAGAATGTACCTCTGAGACCCTGTGGGGCTAAGCAGCATGAACAAGCACTACCTCACTCCTCTTCTATCTTCCTTCTGCCTCTGTGCAAGTAGGCAATGGGCAGGTCTGGCTCCTGTGGCCATCCCTGTGTGGCTTGCAGGTGTGTGGGACTGCTGGGAAGGTCATACTGGGCAGTGATGTGCCATCAACACCATCCAAAGCAGAGGAGGAGAGAAAAGCAGAGTGCTGACAGAAAAAAAAAAAAAAAAGAAAAAGAAAATCTACTTTTCCCCTTGCTACTGCATAGCAGGGTCACAGCTGGTGGGGACTTCCTAGGAGAATGGCCACAACATTTAACAGTAGCTATGGGAAAATGCTGTCTTTTCCTTTCACATCATAGCAAATCAAAAGGAAAAATATCCAGCACTATATACATTTTGCAAAAGCCAGGATGAGAAAGCACACTGGCCAGATACAGAGGAACATACAGGCACTGTATGGTGACTGCATCCCCGTATTTCCCAAAATCTGCCCAGGATCCACTGAAACCAAGAGTGATGTGGAAGTGGCAGACACATGTTGAGATCAGAGAGCTTCCCTTTAATAACCAGTGCAGAACGTGGTGAAAATCCTATAAGAATTATTTAGCCAGAATGGGGGAAAAGCCTTTTGCTCCATGACGCTGTGGGTAATTCACCAAGCATCAGCTACATTTAAAATGCCGTGCTGTTTCTCAAGCCTCCTCTTAGAAATTGTTTCAGAGGCAAAAAGTCAAAAAGAGAGAGCAGCACATAGTGAGTGCTCAGGATTTTGTGTTTTCCAAAGCAAACTGATTTTCCAAGGGGCTGCACAGCCTGCTGTTCCACATCCCCCATGGGTCAAGTTCTCTTCAAGGTGGATGGTGACACATGTCACAGAAGCTTTCTGCAATCAATTAGGAGTGAAAATGTCTCATGAGCTTTTGATACAGTTCATCAATTCACTGAGCACAGTTTGTGCCTGGCTACCTTCCCTCACCTAAACCAAGGCTGCTACTGTGGGCCAAATCTGGAGGTTATGTAAAAGCTATTAAAAAAAATTGTCATGTGAAGGGCACAGTGGGATTTTTTATTATTATTATTTTAAAGGTAGCAGTCACTTTACCTTCTCTCACAACAAACCTAGTGTTAGAATCTCCTGCACAGATGGCATTTTTTGATACACTTTTCTGTCCTAGAAATGGGATTTGTCCATTAAATTCTCATCTGCTCTCCCCTTTTCTGTGATTTTCACTTCTGTTCCCTGTAGTTCCCTTCCAATACAAGCGCTCAGATGACCTTTGAAGGCACGCTTTTTCTTACATGCGTCTCTCTTGAAGAGAAGGAGCTGTCATTGTATTGCTTACTTCCACCTTCCCGAACAACCTGGTCCTAGATGATCCTGAGAAAGAAACTGCTGCTGATTCTGGGTTTGACTAGAGCTGTGGTCTCACAGCGGAAGAGACTTGTTCCAAGGTCAAAAGAGCTCTGAGCAGCAGCCATTAGAAGCAGAACAGACCCAGCTGCTGACTGTGGAAGATGAGAGTAGGTTCTCCTTCAACCATACTACAGCCACAAACAGTCACTTCCACACAACTTCAATTCGAAAGACAACAGCCATCCCCATTCATTCCACCTTTCAGCCTCCCAAGTGTTGCTCCTGTCCCCCCAAGTACAGTCAGGACTCTTCACAGCTTCCTTGTGTCCCGGAGGTTCCACCACGGTCTTATATGCTGATTTTCCCCATTTGATCCATCTCTGTGTGCCACTAGGGACCCAGAGGGGCTCCTCTGAGATGGGTATGTCAGGGCATTCCCCTCCACAGGCACTGGCTGCAGATGGCAGAACAGGGACCGGGATGCACCAGAAGAGTGCTCTGTTTCTGGTGTAAGTAAGGCTGTACAAACCATTGATGTTTCTGTGTATGTCAGATCTTATCTCAGAAACTAAGATGAGTCTGGCACATTTCTATTTTCTATCATAGTAAGTGTTGAAAAAGGGAGTCTCTTCACATGCTCTGCATTAGGGCTGGGGCTTCAGCCCAGGGAAAGAGAGGTCAGCCAGATCAGACAGTAAGGATCAGGCAAGGCCTAGGAGAAACACACGTATTGTAGGAATTGGTACCTGAAGAGCAGCATCGATTCTGCATGCACTAACCTAAGTACTGACCGTGAAATAGGTCATTTCGTCCTCTGGGTTTTGTTCAAATTAGCCTTCAGTGCATTTTCCACCTGAAGTGACCAATTCCTCCTGACTAAGGAGGTGCTTATCTCCTCTGCTGATGCCTTTTAAGCAGATTGTTGAAATGACAGCAGCTGGGTGATGACAGGGAATGAAGGACTTCAGCATTTCTGCCCTTCTGTGCCTAAACAGTCTTTCTGCAGACTGGTATCAGGTGCCTTCACTGGAGCAGTTTAATGTCACAACATGCTCCCACTAAGTGAGAAGCTATGGTGTCCTTTAACAGCAAATCCTTTTTGTTACCTGTGCTTGGATGCATGACCTTTCTTTCTCAGCTGTGGATCTGAGCAGTGATTTAAACAATGCATTAAAAGAGAGAAAAAAAAATCAGCATGGAAAAGCCTGCAGCATGCCTATGGAGGCAGCAGAGCTTTGAGATAAATTTATTTGATAGTTTCTGTAACAGGGGAGAGACAGCACCTGAAATTTATGCGAACATTAAACTTTCATGTGCAGTGGTCCAATGAATCTAGAGCAGTGTCACAAATCCGTCAAACCCAGAAGCAGCACTGTTGCTTATCAAAGTCAGAGCTTTTTCCCAAAAGTGTGTAGTCGGGCAGGGCAAAGGAGTTCGCAATTGAGGTCTCTGGCATTGACTCTTGTATTTAGTTTGTGGCAATGGCAGGCAATGATTTCATTGTTTACCAACTGTTATGCTTTATAAAAAGTGAAAATAAAACTGATCTAGTGTGAAATGAAAATAAAACTGATCTAACTAAAAATGAAGGTGTTATTCAATCACTTTCAGAGTTCTTTGTGTCTTTGAATACAAATCTTGTTATTCCCAAGTACAGCCAGATATGGCATGTCACCAGCTGAACCAAGACCTGAGATGGGACAGGATAGCATTTTCAGAAATTCAGCTTGCAAGGCAAACTACAGTCAAAATCAGCCTGACCTTACCAAAGTGCGTCTCACAATAACATTTCTTTATTCTTTCAATTGCTTTATTCAAATGACCTGCCACAGTTGTTTTATTTTACCCTAACAACATTAGAGATGAAAGTGCTCAGGGACAGAAGCCAATTTTAACAAGTTTCTGAAACCAGTGCACAGCTTTTTCTGGAATGGAGATGGGCAGAGACACATGATACATTTTGGCTCCATTCTGGTGTTACAGCATGCCTTTGGAAGTAGGCATGTTTGGCTCCCAAAGGCAGAAATCCAGTCTGGATACTGAAAATAATTTTGACGACCACTGGTGTGAACCAGGAAGAAATGAAAGAATCATAGAATCATGGAATAATTTAGGTTGGAAAAGACCTCCAAGATCATCCAGTCCAACTATTAACCTAACACCACGAAGTCTACCACTAAACCATGTCCCTAAGCACCACATCTACACATCTTTTGAATACCTCCAGGGATGGTGACTCAACTATTTCTCTGGACAGCCTGTTCCAATACTTCACAACCCTGTCAGTGAAGAAATTTTTCCTAATATCTAACCTAAACCTCCCCTGGAGCAACTTGAGTCCATTCCCCCTCGTCCTATCACCTGGTGCGTGGGAAAAGAGACCAATCCCCACCCTGCTACAGCCTCCTTTAAGGTATCTGTAGAGAGCAATAAGGTCGCCCCTGAGCCTCCTTTACTCCAGGCAAAACAACCCCAGCTCCCTCAGCCGCTCCTCATAAGACTTGTTCTCCAGACCCCTCACCAGCTTTGTTGCCCTTCTTTGGACACGCTCCAGCACCTCGATGTCCTTCCTGTAGTGAGGGGCCCAAAACTGAACACAGTACTTGAGGTGTGGCCTCACCAGAGCCAAGTACAGGGGAAAATCACTTCCCTACACCTGCTGGCCACACTGCTCCTGATACAAGCCAGGATGCTGTTGGCCTTCTTGGCCACCTGAGCACACTGCTGGCTCATATTCAGCCGGCTATCAACCAATACTCCCAGGTCCTTCTCTGCCAGGCAGCTTTCCAGCCACTCATCCCCCAGCCTGTAGCACTGCACGGGGTTGTTGTGCCCCAAGTGCAGGACCCAGCACTTGACCTTGTTGAACTTCATACAGTTGGCCTTGGCCCATCAGTCCAGCCTATCCAGACCCCTCTGTAAAGCCTTCCTACCCTTGAGCAGATCAACACATGCACCTAACTTGGTGTCATCTGCAAACTTACTGAGGGTGCACTCGATCCCCTCGTCCAGATCATTGATAAAGATATTGAAGAGAACTGGCCCCAGTACTGAGCCCTGGGGGACACCACTAGTGACTGGCCTTCAAACGGATTTAACTCCATTCACCACGACCCTTTGGGCCCAGCCACCCAGCCAGTTTTTAACCCAACGAAACGTATGCCAGTCCAAGCCATGAGCAGCCAGTTTCTCCAGGAGAATGCTGTGGGAAACGGTGTCAAAAGCCTTACTGAAGTCTAGGTAGACAACATCCACAGCCTTTCCCTCCTCCACTCAGCACACCACCTTGTCATAGATGGATATCAGGTTCGTCAAGCTGGACCTGACTTTCATAAACCCATGCTGACTGGGCCTGATCACCCAGTTGCCCTGTAAGTGCCGTGTGATAGCACTCAAGATAATCTGCACCATGAAAGAAAGTTAATGGAAAGGAACAGTTGAGTGGATAAAGGTTGAGCAAAAGTCTGCAGATTTCCAATGGGATCTAGACAGGGCTGGTGAGCAATCGGATAGATCCAGCAGGACCAGAAAAGGATCCTGAGAAGGTAAAGCTGAAGAATTCTGCTCTATTGTGAGGATGCCATCTATATTTTTCTAACATCTAGTGAGTCTGAAATATTATTCACATAAAATTCATAGATCAGGCTTGACAAGGGTTCTGTTTGTTAAGGTGATTCATTTGTCAAGATCAGCTGATATATATGTGGATGTGACAAAACACCTTTATTAGCAGGCCAGGAGAGAAAACTTCCCATGATTGCATCCAATGTTAACAGCTGTGTCCACCAGCAACAACAAGTTACATCAGTAGAGTATATAGTTAGGAAGTATCTTCAGGTGGTTGCTGGCAAAAGTCTAAGTTATAATTTAGGAACCTAAATTTATACTTAGTTTTGTTTTATACATATGTGTCCTTGCTTGACTGCCTTGCCTGGTGGTTTGAAGTCAAAAGGCCAAAATGTACAGGCTTACCACCCATTTCTACAGGGAAGCCTAAGGCTCAGCTCTCCCCAAGTGCTGTTGTATTGTGCCCCCATGGCTGCTTCTGAGAGGGTTTTGGGTTGTGCAAGCCAGATGAAGAGATGACATGGATGGGAAGGCAGGAGATGCAGTGTGCAACCTGACTGCTCTCCATCACAAGGTGGTACCAGGAACACACATTTTCTCTGATAAAGATCGAAGGAAAGGCACTTCACGGTGGAGTGGAGCTGCTTCTCTGGCTCGGTATTCAAAGTTGAGAAACAGGATGGTGGCAGTGATTGAAGAGAGGGGGATTAAATCAATTATACTAACACAGATGAAAAAGCTAGTTCTGCACAGGATTTTCAACTAAGAAGTCCTCAAAAAATCCCAGCAGAATGTTCAGCATTGTGCATTTACAATTTCATGTTTTGGCTATATCTTGTTAACTTGCCATGTAAATGCTGATGATTTGTTCATTGTATTAGCTTAATTACTGTAAGCCTAGTGTGTCTGAATCAAACAAAGTTAAAACAATGGAATTACGTTTTTATATAATCACATTTGATGAGAAAGCAAGTGGTGTAGAAGGAGGTTCCACTTGATGTTCTCAGATATCTTTACAATGGAATGATAATTAATTCTGCACTATTTCTTCTGAAGGGATAGAAAAAGATGGGAAAAGATAATGGTTGATGGTGGTTATGTAATCCCTGCCCATTCTGTTTGCTGCAGAAGGTTGGTAATGAATGATCTACTTGGATCCCTAGCCCAAGAGAAGCTTAGCACACACATCAGGACAAAGAGCACATCTCCATTTTCCGGCCAGGAGATAGGTCATTTTTGTCCTGATTCACAGTGACAACTCAGACCCATTTATGATAGATGGTTCTGGGATGCTTACTGCCAGCAAGCAGATTGCCTTGGAAATCATGTACAAGCATGGGGTGAAGATGATCCGTCACTCACAGCAGACCAGAGCTGAATAATCAGCTCACTGTGTCCAAATCCAGATTTTCAATCCAGGCTAAGGACTTTACCAAATTGACATTTACACCCAGTTCTAGCTAAGGACTGACAGATTAAACTAAACTAAAGATTATGATGAAGGACCATTTCTCTTTTCCTCACTCACCCTTCCTCTCCTTATGAATGTTTCCCTGTGACCCGCAGAGCTCCTTTCATCCCCACTGAGGGGAACACTGCTTGGAGAACATCTTTCTTTGCACTTACAGGCACATGCCATGTTCCCCCTCTCCCTTCTCTGAGCTTATTATCAGAAGTGGAAAAATATATTTATATTTATAAGGAATTGGTGACATTCATAGAAGAGCACATCATATACATCATAACATATACATCAGTACATGTGAAGTTTCAGTAGAAAATCAACATGTTTCAGAATTCCTTTGGTTTGGGAGACTTTTGAACTATTTAGTTTTCTGAGCAAAGTAAGGTACACACTCATTCAGGGCTAAATGATAATTTGACAAGACAAATGAAAGACATTTATCAGTAAAACTTAGATGGGGTTCTGAGCTTTGCCCAGTCCAGAAGTGGTTGGATTCAAGACTCCAGAGAAGGGCATGGGGGACTTTTCTAGGCAAAGCAAGGAAAAACTTGTATTTTCAGAGTGACTTCCAGCAGAACACAGCTGTTAAAACTGCCTTGTTTGACTGTAGGTTTTAGATACTTATATGAAACAGAAACTAGATGATATTTCTAAGCCTTGAAAAAAGTTGAAGCTAGATGAATGTCCCAGAGTGAGCTGTCTCCTAGTTTATCTGAGTTACTTCACTCCTTTCCACTTGTGCTGCCACATTTCCTCTCCTACCACGTGGTATTGTACCAATGCCTAGGGGACTGTGTTAGCCATACAATAAGCAAACTGTAGAACAAAAACAGGCATTACTCACCAAAATACCTGCCACTAATTCTAATGCTATCCAATTAGTTTCTTAGACAGTTTGTTCATGAATCATGCAGAGAAATGGATCATTTCAAAATGTATGGAAAAAATCTTGTGAATCTACGTAGTGTAATATTGCAGTACTCTCATATCTATTATTAATTATAATTTATTCTTACTGCAGATCCTGGACAATGAAATGTTTGTATTTTATTTTGTAGAAGAGTCCTCCACTTTAAAATCATTTTTAATAGAAAAAATGAAACTATTTTAATTAAAAAAAAAAAAAACATGAATAGGAGGCATGCTGGTTCTACTATCAGCATCACTGAAAGCTTTTGATGAAAATTACTAACATTCCCTGACTGCGACATGTTCAAAGAAAGAAACCTGTGATTTCAAAGGATTTCAGAAAATCGTTTCCTTGGGGCTAATGCCTTTAATGACATGTAGAAGCTTGGGCAAATCTAGCACTAATGCTGCTAGATCCACATGTTGTAAAACCTCACCCAGTCCTTTAGCAGCAAACACTAGCACATCTCCAAGGACTCCATGAAAGGACTTTGTTACCTCAACCCCCATTTTAAAGACAGAGGCACATGAGGCTTTGTGAGAAGGGATTTGCTTAACCTTAGTTAGGTATTACCAGGAAGACAGGAAAGAGCTCCACGTCTCTCCCATGTGTGTCATGTAACATCCAGAAATTTATTACAATGCTGAGGGCATGCTGATGCCCCACATACGAACATTGTGGTGGGAACCCTGCATTACACTAGACCCAAGCTGGTTCCTTCCCATGGGAGAGTGCAACATTTTGCAAAGATACCAGTTTACATCCTTACAGAAGGACTTACAGATTCAGGCACGGCACTGAGCAGGGATTCACTCTGCCTCCATGTGTGAGCAACGTGCCTTGCACAAGGCAACCACACTGAAAGCTGGGGTCTTTAAGTACCACAGCAATACAAATGGCATTCACAGCATAGCAGGTGAAATGAAGAAGAGGTTTTGCAATAGCATAGGTGTTTCCAGTTACTTTGTCAGAAGGAGCTACTTTTTTTGAATCAAATAAAACTGGCTGAGTTTGGGGAAGAAGGGCTTGCTGCATCATTGCACATACTCTTCTAGGTTGTGACTTTTGTGAATTTGCTACTCTGTGGCCATGAGTCATGCTGATTACCTCACCCTGTAGTGAAATAGAGAGAGGAAATTGGCTCTCCCAGTTTCACTGAGGGGTAGCTTATGTCACAATTAAGAAAAGAGAAGACACACACCGTCCCAATGCAAATTTGTTAATGTTGCCCTTGAGGCTTACCTGTCACTAATTCATGTGCCCCAGCCCATTTATACTTGCTGGATTTTGTCATTCCCTTCTGCTGGATTTGTATATGGCTGGTTGACATCAAAACCAAAATACATAGTGCCACCAGAGCAATGTTAGGGAGACAGTAGTAAACAAGAACTTGTTATGATTACAGGAACTGCTCTAAAGAACATCCTGTGTCATTTTAAATTTCAGTATTGGTACAGCTAATTACCAATGAAATACCATGAAAATAGCAGTAAAAAGCAGAATGTTTTTCAACCCAAGCAATTACTTAATTTAACCTAACCCCACTGAAGTACAGATAAAGTTCTGGTTGTCTCTGCATAGATTTCTTCCATTGTTTTCCCTATACGCTCTATCAATTTAATAATCATAATAATGGTCACACCAGAGAGAGCATTGTTTCTGATAAAGGACCTTCTGCACTGGTTTGTATGGAAAACATATGAAGAAAAGAAGATGGAAGGGCTATGGCTTGGGAAAATGAGCCATATTCCTGTCTTTTCTTCCCTTTCCCCATCCCCAAACTCTTAATAAGTGTCCTTCCTTTCTGGAGCTTTCCAAGCAACCACAAACACGGAAATTCATCTTCTCCTTCAAGAGGTGGGAAAACAACTATGACATCTCTGGAAGGTGTAACTGCACCAGGGAATCTGGTGGAAAACTTCAGGATCTGTCTAAATCAAATCTCTTGTGTCAGCTTTGAGGTATTTACAAGTGTACAGCTCTGTGCCTGCAGAGCCACAGGGACAAAAAGAGACTGTAATGAAGTGAGTCTCAAATGCATTGCCGGAAGTCAGGAGGAAGGAATGGTACACAAGCCCCTAGCACAGCCTGGGTTTGGCCTTCATTGCAGCACTGGAAATTTGCTTTGCTAATGTCTTAAAACCGAAAAACAACCTTTCAAGCCATGAGATGCCACAACATCTTCAAGAGAACAGTAAGCTAAGAAACATCCCCAGCCATTTGAGAATGCTACCATTAGATTCAAGCGGAGCAAAACTGATCTCTCGGCTGGCACCCTATATAGAAGATATTAGTTTGCTCTGGCCTTTGACAGATTTTCAGCTTTTGGAACATAAAACATTAATGCAGAGCTGGCACGGGCCAATGCAACTTGTCATAATTCAATAGATCGCTATTATGTTACAATCCTGGGACAACTATTTGAAGACAGCTGCCTTTGGAAATTTACACCAGAATCTCCATACTAAGGGGAAAATAAAATATTCATAAAAATATTCTAGAATCCCCCAATCTATATGAATTTGTGCCAAAAACTCATACAAAACAAAATCATTATTCAATAGCCACTGCTCTTCTATTTATAAAGTTTCTGTCGCTCACCGGCAAACAGACGGAATAGCATTTGACTTGGATGACAAATCACAAACCATGGAAAGTGGAAAGTGAATTGCAAGTCATCAGCCTGACCATACTGCAAGCTGAAAATTGTTGGTCCAAACTATTTTGAGAATTCTTATGAATAACAAACGTATTTGAAGAAGCCCAGATCATTTCATGCACAGCTCAACCAGAGAAAAACAGGCTAAATTTACGAGCATCACTCTCAGTGGACAAATTAATCAGCTCTGCGATATGCTGCAGCTATGACCAGAGAAAGTATCTTAGCATCAAGCATGAGTAAAATTTCAAGTGGTATTTCCCAGCTACAAACTGTAACTCCTTTAATGCAGTTTCAGGCTCGTTTTCTGTCCCAGGAATGAAGTGGTAGAACTGAGTTGTCCCAGCTTGTCTGTATGAATATATAATACCCCTGGTATTGGATGGGTTCTCGAGAGTGTGTACTTCACATTCCCCTTTGTGAACAAATGGCCAACAGTTGGGAATGTTGGCATGACATGACACAAAGGGCAGGCCACTCTCAGAGATGAGAATGGTATTAGGACGAGTGTGATTTATGGCAGTGACTTTTGGGGTTTCCATATCCCTTTCAGGTTATTCTTGACATGAGCACACTGACTCAGAGGAGTGAAGAACTTTGAGTTGGAATAGATACCGGATGTTTGGCTTCAGGCTTGGCAATCTTGTTGTGACCTTGGCAATGAGAGCCAAGGGAGAAGAGAGAAATGGATGAACGATGGAAATAGCAGCCCAGTCAGAGCCCTGCAGGTTTCCCTTGTAGCCCCATGTGGGAACACCATGCAAAACTGGTTCAAATCAAAACCGCAGAACAGTATTTGTGGAGAGGAAATGTGTCAAACTGATTCATAATGAAGAGAATAAGTCATCACTGAATCATACCAACAAAACTAAGGGTCCTGCAGCCTGACAGACCCTGCAGTTTGGGGTATATTTTCACTCCCATCCCTTATTGTCTTCATATTCACAGTCTCTCAAACCTCTGTCTTCTCCCCATGCAGAATCTTCCTGACCTGGACCTTCCTGTCCACAGTTTCTGCAAAACCTCTGGCTTTTGCCTCACCATTTTACCTCCTCCTCTGTTTTAGCATCTTCTTGCTCTATTTGCATGACCACTGCCTGCTCAGGCTCCCCACAGTGCTCTCATCTTCATTATGACAACCTAAATGCCCAGCACCACTCCCCCCTGTCCTGCTGCTGCCGTTCCTCATCGCAAGCTGCTCTCGCTGCTCTGTAGAGTGAAATGAAGGCTCTCCAAAGTGAAGAAAGTGCTCCTCTGTCCCACCTGCTCCTGTCCTCTCATCTCACCCTCAGTCCTTGTGCCTTGCTTAAAGGAAGGCAATGCACATATACATGTATATTAATACACACATATATACAAGCTTTCCCTTCCTATCTTCTCAGCCACTGCTTTTGGAAGAATCATCCTGGCAGTGTGCTTCTGCAGGAGCCTTTGAGCCTGTTCCCCAAGAACACCTAGGTTACATCTAAGGGGCAGACACAGCAGCTCAAACACTCTAGGGAAAAAATGTCTAAATCTTCATTGTCTTCCCTACAACAAAGCAACTTGTGTGACATAACCTAATGAAACAACAGCAGCCTTGTTAAGGCCATCTGGTTAGTCATGTAGATGAAGCTGTAGGTTTGTGCTGTTTTCTTTGAATTTCATATTTCATGCAAAAAAGATCCACCAATACCCACAAAAAGATGCATAGTCAAATAACCCCAGGAAATAGAAAAAGAGACAGATGGAGAATTTGCCTGGCTAATTTTCTCCCCTGTGGCTACTGTGATGTTTCTGCTAGAAAGGATGCAGAAGGAGGCAGAGTGAATAAATATAAACTGACTTTGTGGGATGCATAGATAACTCTGATATTTCTTTAAGTCCACATGAAAAACACCAGTGAAAAGAAATAAGATTAGAAAAAAGCCACAAAAGAGACCTTATAACTGAAACAAACAGAGAAGTGGAATTTCTTTTTTATTGTGGTAAAGTTTCTTGTTCAGTATTGCAAAAAAGGAACACCTTCTGTTCTGAAGTTAATACCTTCAAGGGGACCTAACCATACACACAAAATAAAGTCCATGAGAAAGCATTTTACCAAAAAGAGAGGACTTCAATGCTTGATTCAATGAAGCCAATGAGATGCTTTGTGTTTGTGGTCACCGAGGGCAGATGGCATGTGCCTGGCTGCCTGATGGGTGCAGTGTGCCCTGCTTTCCTCAGCATGACATTCAGTGAGATGATGTGGCAGCTGCTTGCTCCTCTCCCCCAGGCACATTTTGATCTGTTCCTTCCCGTTGTGTCCCCCTTCCTGATTCCCAGTCAAGGTTTCTGCCTGTTGTCACCTCCAGTGATTACAAAAGGGTGGTGCTGCCATTTGAATCCTTTGCTTCCTCTACCCCAGCCAAGGCTGTGGGTTCCCCAGGGCTGCTTTGGTCCCTTTGGGCAGCTGCAGTGATGTGATGTGTTTCAAACCCAGGGCAATGAGCAGCCTGTGCAGGTTTTGTGGTTTTATTGCTTGCTTTGCCATATCTTTTGTTCCTCACACACCACAATGGGGAAAGGATAGTCATAAAATCCTGTATATATTTTTCTTAGCATCTCTGGCTGCTTAGTCAAATGTCAAAAATATAACTACTTCAGAGAACTTGTTTCCTTTTATGTAGAAAACGTGAAAGGCTGACAGACAGAATTCTGTCTATGTTAAGTATTTTCTTTGCTTTTGTTCACAAATGGAAAGAATTAGGCAATTAAAATAATAATAAAACCTGTAACACTCGTTTTGAATGTTGTTTACAGTTGGGGGATATATTTAAAGCTTCTGTTTTCCCTCCTCCCTTTCTTTCTCTTACCAAATAGACGGGAAATTGCCTAATTTAGTTTGGTTGCTCAGTTGGCCATATTAGTGCATCTCACTCAAATGAGCATCCCAGAAAAGAATGGCATGTTTTTAATGCCCACTTAATGTCAGTCTTTGCATTTCTGCTTAGTGTTGATTAGTGAAGTCACTTTGAAGATCAGATTTACAAGCTATTCTCCTGGTCTCCAAAAGAATGTTAAGTATTTCTTGGCTGGAGAATTTACTGTATTTGTAGCCTGACCTCCAGATGTAAACATCTTTTCTGTTCACCCCTTGTAAGGGTAAAATTGGAACATTTTCTTATATGCCCACTTTTGTTCTGCATCTCTCCCAGAAAGCTGTATATGTGCCTGAAACATTGTTTATTACATATATTGGTGAATGTGCTTTAAATAACAGTAAAATCTGTGTACAGATGTGTGGTTTTGCTTCTGTAGGTACAATAGCAATTAAAGGACTCATTAGTGTTGGTGGTGGGCATCCCCATGCTCACAGAAATTGCCTTAGAAAAATGGCAAGAAAAATGACTGTGCAGAGTCAAGTTCTTCATTGGCAAGGAGACACTAAAGTTAAAACAGAACATTTGGAAAGAAAAAAATATTTGCATTTAAATCACCTCCAGTAAGCAGCATGATTGTTGTCATGGAGCAGTGCCTGGGGATGATTTCTCCTAGATGGACCCTTGGAGAGACAAGGTTTTGTCTTGACAGGACTGAGAACCACAACCAGGGGGTTACATAAAGGTGTGCATGGTTACTGGCCTTGGTTAAAGATTAATGCTATAGTGAGGAGCCAGAACAGACAGGCACTTTGATTCTGTTCAGAACAAAACAGAACAGAACAGAACAGAACAGAACAGAACAGAATAGAATAGAATAGAATAGAATAGAATAGAATAGAATAGAATAGAATAGAATAGAATAGTTCAGTTGGAAGGGATCTGAAAAGATCATCTAGTCCAACTGCCTGACCACTGCTATGATTATGGGTCCCCAAACGTACCCTGTACAGGTACAGTGAGATGGATAATCCATGCAGGTAACCAGAACAGACTCGACTATCTTCAGCAAACTGTGTATTCAGTGCACAGCCACACTGTCACACACTTCATCACTTGGCAATTAAAATACTTCCCAACTGCAGCTGTTTCTCAACAATCTCACCTTTGCTTTCGCAAAGAGAGATACACTTTTTGAAAGCCTACCGAACCATGTTGGTGGAAAACCTCATCTGACAGCTCTTGCAGAACTTCACAGGAAGTGAATAAATTGAGCAGCCTATTAATTATCTTTCTTCAAATTATTTTAAATCTTTTCCTCCTGCCATTAGCTGGGTTCTTATGCTGGTATGGACTGTGTCAGTCACTTGCTGCCACTGTTGCACATGGCAGAGCTGGCAGTGGGGAGTGGTCTGACGCATCACTGAGCACATAGCCCTCCCTATCACTGACCTGACTTATCTTGGGAAAAAACTCAGCCCTGACACACATGGGTGTTACTTCCATTATAGCTGTTTTGCAGAGAAGAGGGACAAAGAAGTTGAAGGAAGAGGGCACCAGATCTTTCATCTTTCTGTAATCTGTTTTTCCCACTACATGTTTTGTTAGCCTGCAAGGCTCATTCCTAATCAGAAGAGGTCATGCTAATTTGCCATTCACACCCAGTTTATTACAAACATGTACCAATGTGTAATTTACTCCCCCAGTTATAATCACAGTTGAAATTTTCACAGAGCCTTCCTAGCTGTTTCTTCAGCTTTTTGCAAAATCCTTGCTGATCTGAAGTAGACGTATCCAAAGAAAGATCCTTACAATGAGATGGAGGAACACCACCACACTGGAACCACTTTGCCACTCTGAACAGCCCCAAAATCTGCAGATGGTTCAGCAGAGGTTCTGTGCCTAATATGTTCTCATTGGGAAACAGATTCCACTTGGCTTGAAAAAGTATATGAACAGAAAGCAACAATAAGGAAAAAAAAAATAAAATACTGTGAATACCTCCAGTTCTTTTTTTCCACTGTTTAGCAGGAAAGCACCCTTGCACACAGAAAGATTGCTCAGTCTCTAAGTTCAGGGAGTGATACTCCCTGAACATAACTGAGTAACTCTGGGGTCTGATTTTACGAACTTTCCAAATACACAAAAAGGGTCAAGGCACCTATTTTCTTATTAAAATTTAAAACTGTTAACCTAAGTACAGGAGCCTACAACCCTAACAGGGCTAGACATGAGACTTTTAAATCATATTGGACAATATTTGCAGAACCACACACTTTTTTTTTTTTTTTTTCAAAAGGGAAATGTACACACCGATTCCTTCCATTTCAAGTTACTACAAGTGTGGGGCAAGATATTGCTTTCTTTGCTTTTTTGTATGCAGAAGAATCATGCACCCTCCAGGACTGACAGCTCAGCAAGGAAGGGCAGGGTAACCCAAGCACCAGAGGAGAACAAAGGGAGAGCAGCCAGGCAGCATGGGGTCTTTGTTAGGTTTGGATAATAACCCACATTTGGTGCTGCTTAATGGCTCCCACCACCAGACTTGGATAGGTTGGCTAGCTCTCTGCCAGTCTGGCTGGGGAAGGCAAGCTTTCAGGTGTGGTGTGGCTAAAATTAAGCCAGTTTACTTAAAAATTTGCAGCAGGCAGATTTGCATATAAATTGCCCATGTCTGCTAACTTCATGATCTCTTATTCCATTCCCCCAAAAGATCACTGGCAGGTTATTGATACATATAATGTCTTCACAGTGTCAGGTTTCAATATCTGCTACCACCCTCCAACATAATAACCCAGCAGTTGTTCTGTGCTCAGGTCAGAGTGTCAGGTCAAACTCATTTCTCTAACTTTATCTTCCATAAATTTCAGTTCAAATTCTCATGATCGATCACAGCACAGGAACTGGTACAAATTTCTGCTATTTTTCCAGCACAGAATCAAACTGTTCCCTCTCTGTGTCTCTGAGCAACTGCACTTTGATTTCCTCTTCTGAGCTACCTGAGGCTGGAGAGCTGCAGACAGGATAGGAAAGAGGGTGGCAGTGACTACTGCTAATGCTGGGAGAGGTGGGGAGGGAAATAAACGGTTAAAAAACATGCTCCATTTCCCATCCCACTGCCTACTCTTTTATGAGAAAAAACAATGTTGTACTTCCAGTGTGTGGCCACAGCACTGAGACAAGCCTTCTAAAATGATGAAGTGAAAAGAAAAGAGCAAAAAGGTGTTTTGTCCCAAAATGAGACCTCCCATGAAAATTGGCAAGCAGGAGTATTTTCCTTAGCCTTCCCTACTGTCTTTGAAGCTTTCCATAGGGAAAGCTTCACTTTCACAGTCCAGCCACAGTTGCACAACCCTAACGTGACCATGTCCTCTTGTTGGCTTATAAATCCCATAAATTCCCCTTCACGGATACTGGTAGTTCTGCATGGGTAGTATGAGACTCAGCTCCCCACTGAGATTAGAAGTGTGCGTGATACTGAATCCACACTATCTGTACGTCTCCCAGTGCTGTCAGAGATGATAAGGACTCACCGCAAGATGGACATAATCAACAGAGTGAGGAGCAGCAGGGCTCTCAGAGGAAAGGATAAGGTGAAATGTCCCCCGGCAGGAACCACACACCTTGCTTTCAGATTAATTCAGGCCTTGGGTTGCTTCTCTGCAATTTCACCTGCTGAGGATTGCAGAGGACAAGGAAATTTCTCACCATGCCAGTTATGCAAAAGTAGTGGTTGTTATCTGTAAGCACAGCTATTCAGTGTTGGATATATGATGATCTGGGGATGTGAGCCTAACTCCTTATAGAAATAATCATGGAAAATTGCCATATCCCTGCAATTTGCTTTAAGTCAATCTAATATAAGTGGTGTTCCAAAAACTTCCCAGAAATTGAGCTTCAAAGGCAAGTTTTCTAAATGTAGGTGATGCTGGGATTAAATTGCCCATTTGAACTTTATTCTGCTCCTTTCTGCACAATCATTATTACACAGATTTTAATTGCATCCTACATTTTGCAAAGACCTCATATCTTCTTCACTGGATGTAATGGATGGACTGTAGGAGTGACATGGAGTTGAAACACAGATTCCTGGCTTGAAAGATTGTATCCCAAACTGCCAAAGTCCGGCAGATTGTGAGCAACTGAATGTAGGGCTTCCCACTGCAAAGTATCTGGTAAACTGAACTGTGACAACATCCCCAGTGGTCATAGTGCAGTGACTCCTGTGGGAAAACCAATCTGATTTAAGTATTCTTCACTCCTCTTTAAAAAATGTTTACATAATAAACATATCATAAACACATACAAAATGAAACAAGCAAGGCCATGTTGCTGGGTAGAAGGAAAGATGAGGAGGCAGGGTGGGAAGGCTAGAGATGCTTTTGAATCAACAGGAAGCAAACAAAACCTTTAGGAAGTTGGCCAGTGGGATTCCCAGATAATGCTTCCTATAAACCTTATGGAAAAAAAAAATGTATTTATGCAAAAGAGATACAAACTGTGAAACAGCAAATCTGCTTTAAATTTTGAAAAAGGTCTATTTGCTTGCAAATCTCTCGTCAGCTGCAGAAAAGATATTAGAAAAGGATAGGACTGAAAGTCAATTTGCTTGCAAATCCTATAGATAAAGATGACACTGCAATACAATTGAAGAAATAACATGCACATCATTTTCCACATTTTGTAATTTAGAGGTTATGAAATTTTTCTAGAGCATATCAGCAAATGAGTTTTAAGGAAAAAAAAAAGCTGGACTGTGTCGTGTTTATTTGAACAAAGTTTAGATAGCAAGTTGTCTACACTTTGGCAAACTCACAGTTTGTGGGAGTAAAAATAAATGGTTTAATTTTACTTCCAAAGAAAGAATGAAAGACAATAAACTCAAACTGCGGGAAACAAGAGTAGTCACTGTTATTGCTGTTTTTGAAACAGTAAGCTTTGGTCTAAGTTATCTTATGTTCATAACTCAACAACAACCAGAAAGGTAATACTCAATAATAGTTAGACAGTTTTCCCCAAGCCTTATTTTTTTTTTCTACATTTCTTTCAGTATGTGTTAATAAAATCTCACAGAAGCCTGGAAATATTATCTTTGCTATGCAGATCAGATGCCAAGTAGACAATTGCATGTATGAAATGTATCTTCTCCTTATGCAAATGAGTCATGTTTTAAAGAACGCAGAATGTAAACTACACAGACATGTTTTCATTAAGCATTCGAATTAAAAAAAAAAAATGGTTCCAAGATTAAGATGAGCAGCTTGTGTAAACATGCCTCTGTGTTTCTCTTCTCTCTAGATCATGCCAAATTCTGCCTTGGTTCTGATCGCAGGAGCTCCCCGCCCCAAAGCCCAGCAGCAGCTCTCTCTGCCTGCAGAAATGGGGTACACCAGCACCACATCCCTCACTTTCCATCTCCAACCCTTGCATCTACACTCACCACTGCCTTGGCATACGCAAGGACCTCGCTTGCAAGCAGCCTGCCACCACACCGCATGAACACCTCATCCCTTTGTGCATACCTGTCTTGTGTAGGTTTTCCTGCAGCCTTCCTGGCACAGAGACTTCACACAGGGACTATTCTTTCACCATGGAGTTATGGTTCATGGCTGCAGTGCTCACATGGTCTGGAGAAATGAAATAATATGTCTGAAAGAAAAGCTGTGCCAGGGTGAGCAGTAGGAAAAACAATAGGCTGCAGTTTCTAACATGAGATATCACTAGCTGCCCCACCATCAGGCTAGGATCATCCAGCTGCCTGTTTTCCACAGAAACCATGTGCAATCAGGGTGTTTTTTGCTCTGTTTGGTCCCTGCTTCATTGAAGTGAGATGCAGGGTAACTTCTAGCTCCATATGTGTTGTCTGGAGGACAGGTCCACCACTCCACACCTAGCAGCAGCACAGGTGAACCCAAAGCATGAGAAGTGAACCTTCCTGAGAATCCTCTGCTAGCTCCCAAACTTCTCCTCTGTCCAGTTAAAGGCTTCAATACTTTTTTTTTTAAAACCAAGAGTAGGTCATGATTTGGGTTATAAACCAGCAGGACAGCTCTTCCTTTCTGGCCAGTGTTTCTGAAAATCAGAGCTGGCTGCAGGGGCTACAGCTGGGGAAGGGGGAGGCGTTTCATGCACAGAGCAGTCTCTCAGAGGACCATCACTGACCTCAGACCACCTTTAAGATCCTTTGCAACACTATCTTCCTACATGCTTTCCCCTGCTAAGGAGTCCTGCAAACCTGGGAGCTCTGATGTCATTGTTTGCAAGAGAGAGAAATTAAATCTAATCCAAACTGCTCTTCCTGCCACAAACGAAGAAAAAAAGAACATAGCCTAACAGATCTTTGACCAAGAAAAAAGTCAGGGAATGGCACAAACTCCATGAAATCCCCAAGGGAGATGGATATTGCCTTTGTGTAAGAAGTAGGAAGATATTTCTGTGCACGGCAGCAGAAAAGTCCAAAGGCAAGAGGCAGATCCATCCTTCCCACTCTACTTCAGTTGGCAACCCCATCCCATCCTTGCTGGTTTGGGTGCATGCTGGCCCATGCCTGGCTGGGACTGCCTGGCCCCAACAGGGCTGGTCACGGGGCCAGCACAGACCCTACTTCACAAGTGACTTGTCGCTTTTCTGAGTGTACGTGTGTACTGCTGTGGTTGAGTTACACTGCCTGAAATGATGGGCCTGCCTGCACAAAAACAAGCTTTTCCTCCCATAGCCTCCAGGAAATGGGCAGCACTGACACCATCAGTTACCGAGGACATTTGCTTCCATGCTGCTAAACCAGCAAGGCATCCAGCAACAAACATAAACAGTAGAGACTGCCATTTAGACTGAGAGTGCTTCGTTAAGCCTTTCTCATTGGCTGTAAAACTGCTCTTAGATGAACTTTAGCATTCTTGGCTCAGTGTGAGAAAGTGTGAAGAATTACTGCAGGATGAAAGTCCAAGAAGGGAAAGGCTGATTCATTCTTTCTGTGTGAAAGCACACACTCTAATTGCGTATTTAAAAAGCATTCTAATTTTCACAGCTATTATGCTGGTCAATGCAGCTTGAAGAGACTGTTGACTGTTTGTATGTCTTTGCTTTCCAACAGAAGAATAAGGGTGTTACTGATGATAAATATAGCATTTTGCTTACTTTGCTGAAGTTAACATCAGTTAAAACTTCATAATTTTTGGGAGGGCTGGATATGCAGGTAAGCTCTAGAATGCTTTTTGTCTTCCCAAGTGGTAGTCTCACTCAGGTATGTGGGAGGGATATTATTTTTTTCGCCGACTGCACACAATTTCTCTTCTCAAACCTTCTTCTCAAAGTAAAATAGGCTGTGCCATAATTTGCAGGGCTTCATGTTCACAGCTGGTTAAGAACTATCTTCTCTATTCTGATAGTCAGCTCAGTGGATAACAGGCCAAACAGCTTTGCATCCTGAAGAAGGGGAATCAACAAGGAGAAAGGAACAGATTTGTGGCTCAAGCACTGGATTAAGATGCAAGAGAATTGAATTTAGTTCCTGGCCATCGGCATTGCCTGTGCTTTGCAGCAATTCCTTCACTCTTGGTATGCTTCTGCTGTCTGTCTGAAAGAAGCTGCCCTGAAACCTCCAAGTCACAGAGGTTCTGAAAAGACAAATCCATTGCATTTGAGAAAAAGAGAGGCATGAATAACTTCTGCAGCTTCCACTTGTTTTTGGACTTACTATTCTACACTCAAATGGATTGAGGGTTAATTGTGGTAGGAGGTAGATAGACAGTAGATTGAACAGATATTTCTTTTCATCCCAGAAGTATACAACAAGAAGTGTTTAAGCATCTTTCAAAATGCAGGATCCTAATTTAGTGACAAATTCATACAAATGCAGGATTTGGGATCAAAATTTCCCCAAAGGCTGGAGCATTTGCATCCAAGGTTGTATATCTGGCAGATGTCACCCTGATCTATTTTGTCAAACACACAGCCTTAATCAGGGAGTGTTATATGAGGGCTAAGCACAACCAGATCACAAAGGAATGGAATGTTTCCAGAATACTAATGAAGGATTAGCTCTTCAATTCAGCCTCTGAATTTTCAGGAATCTTTTGGTTTGCTTTTAGGTTAAACTGAGGGCAGAATAAGCAGTAAAGCATACAGATGAGGCATTGTCATGAGAAAATAATAATTTGTTTCATTGCAATAAAAAATCTCATTTACATAAAATGAGAAATAATTAAATTGGAGCTGAACTGTGTGCCCTATCAGTTTAATTGAATCTAAGCTACATGTCTGTGGTTGTTTTATCAGGGCTGGTTCCTGGAAAGCATTTGTTATTAGTCATTTTTGTAATAAAAAGATGAACCACCATTTCTTAAATAAGCAAGAGAAGTAAGTCCTGGAATAAACTCACACTGAGCACCACAGAACAATACAGACAATAGCAATGTGCCAGTAGAGCTTTGGAGAGCTTAGTCAATGGGGAATGTAAAGCATTTGTGAAGAAAGCCTTCTGTGTAGATTTTATGCTACTATAGCTATCCACTCTGACCCTTTTAACAACTCAGGCAACATAACTTCACCACATAACTGTCTTCTTTCCTGATTAATTCGTTACTATGTGAAGGAGCAAGATCGAGCCCTTGGTGGATGTAGAACATGCCTTTCAGGAGCTTCCCCATCAAGGAGGTCCATCCAGCCAATTTCTCTTCAGAGACAATACTATTGAAGGTTGTGTTTCTTTTCCTCTTTGCTTTTAATTTCAACATTCATTCACTGGATGTCCTACTCTTTTGCCTGTTACATAAAAACCCTCAGAAATCGGATGTGTTGTCTAGAAGAACAAAGGCCGTCAACAACTGAGCTTTCACCCTTTCTTAAAGAAGTCTAGTAGATTGAAAACCCTGCTTCCTCAGTGTAAGGCACATGCCCTAGATCTTTATACTGGTTTACAGGTCTTTCTGAAATCCCCCCAGTTAAGTGCAGACACCTTGACTACACAGTGTTTCCAACTGTGACTTGATCTCAGCTCTTTGTATACACATCTCTTCCAAATTGCCTGAGCTTTAAGGCAACATTTCCAGTATGCCCATCTACACAGTAACAAGGTCCTTGGCATTCCCCAGCTGCTTGTGAGAAGAGCTTTTCCATGTTGTGAGCTGAGGAACTCTGCTGCTCCTTTCAACACCCTCAACCCCAACAAGCTACAGCTGGAAAGCTTCAGCTGGAAGCTACAGCTTTTTCTCTGTCTCTGTTTGATCATAGAATCATACAATCATTAAGGTTGGAAAAGACCTTCAAGATCATCCAGTCCAACCATCTCCCTACCACCAATACTACCCACTAAACCACGTCCCTAAGTACCACATCAAACCTTTCCATAAACACCCCCCAGGGGCGGTGGCTCCACCACCTCCCTGGGCAACCCATTCCAATGCCAAACCACTCTTTCTGAGAAGAAATTTCTCCTAACTTCTGACCTGNAAGACTTGTGTTCCAGACCCTTCACCAGCTTTGTTGCCCTTCTTTGGACCTGCTCCAGCACCTCGATGTCCTTCCTGTAGTGAGGGGCCCAAAACTGAACACAGGACTCGAGGTGTGGCTTCACCAGAACTGAGTATAGGGGGAAAATCACTTCCCTACTCCTGCTGGCTACACTATTCCTGATACAAGCCAGGATGCCATTGGCTTTCTTGACCACCTGGGCACACTGGTGGCTCATGTTTAGGTGAGCATAGACCAACACCCCCAGGTACTTTTCCTCTGCATAGCTTTCCAGCCACCCTGCCGCAAGCCTGGGCATGGAGTTGTTGTGCCCCAAGTGCAGGACCCAGCATTTTGCCATGTTGAACATCATCCCACTGGCTTCTGCCCATCAATCCAACCTGTCCAGGTCCCTCTGCAGGGCCTTCCTACCCTCTGGCAGATTGACACTTCCCCCCAATTTGGTGTTGTCTGCAAACTTACTGAGGGTGCACTCAATTCCTTCATCCAAATCATCAATAAAGATATTAAAGAGGATGGGCCCCAATACCGACCCCTGGAGAACACTACTCATGATTCTTGTTTCATCAGTCACATTTTGTCAATCAATTCTGAGGAAAACTACTCAAACTATGAGTTGGGTGTGATCTAACCTTACCAACAATATCCAATGTACAGTTGTTCATCTGGACTACATGGTTTTGTTTCAAATCTATGATGAGATTTTAAGTTTCAGACTGACCAGATCAACTGTTTTAGGACTGAATGCAGGAGGTTTATCCTAAAAAGGATGGAATAAGCGAACTCATGCTGTATTTCAGTGAATTTTGCCAGCTGTGAACACCACCATGTTTGTTCTGACATTGTGCTGTGTTCCTTCCAATGCATCCTTGGAAATATCTGCCTCAACATCCCAGCTGCAGACCTCTGCTTCAGGTGTGGTCTCCTCTTCTGACAGGTCAGGGCAAGAACTGAGACTGGAAGAGCAGAAAGAACAAACTGCACTATTCACTACGTGTTTGCCCAAGGAATTAGGGGAATCACAGATTTACATGTCATACAAAAGAAAGGTCAAAAGTGGTTTGTGACATGCTCCCACCAGCACAGAGAAAGAGGCATCCTGCCCTCCTGGGAGATTCAGCTAACCTCTGCAAAATCCTCTGTCAGTATAAGAGAAAGCACACACCGTAGCACACAGCTGCAGAGCACAAGCAGGGGAAGCAATGCTGACCGTTTGCCTCAATCCTACAAGAAGTGTTTGAATGACTCTCCCCCCAATTGAAAAAAAAGCTCATTTACACTGGCAGAGTTCTTCATTCAAATGCTCTTGACTAAATCCATTGTAGTTACTGGGTGAACATGTGTTCCCAGCTCCCATACTACCAGCTTTTTGGCACAGCTTAGACACATGTTTGGGACAAGGGAATGGAAAAAATGGTGGACCAATTACATCCACCAGCCATCTGTTTAAGTATTGATTTAATTGCTCTCACCACAATGCAATAAATGTTTTAGCCAGCCCTCCAAAAACAATGCAAAGTATATTCACAGTGCCTGAAGTACTCAAAGCTTGAGCAACTTGTCAAAATCACACAGGAAGTTTGAGCAGAGTGAGAAATGGAGCATAACCCCACCCACTAGCAGTGTGCAAAATCTCTTGACCAGAAGAGCAATATTGCTTTCTCTTTAATGAAAGATCTTCAAATGTTCACAAGTGTTATTCAGAGTTATTTACATTTGTGCTCTTAGATGGTGAGTTTAAGTCCTATGCATCCTGACAGGTATCTTCACCTTGCTGAATAAATCTAAACAAACCCTCAAAGGTCTGCAAGTGACTACATGGGACTGACCTACCTAGCTCCACACAAAGATTAATGTCAGAAAAAGGCTAGTACTCATGAGCTCTTGGCTTCTAGTCTTATGATTAACTCATCTTCTAGAAAATATGACCAGATTAAAAAGCAACACTAGGGAAATGAAAAACAGATTCATATGTGACCAAAGACATTTTTTGTGACAAGAGCTTAGAGGAATTTATTTTTATTTTTTAATCCACAGAGTTGTTTTGAGTGAAAAAAAGCAAGTTTAGTAGTTCTGCATGAACTCGAATTGTTTTTTACTTACCAGAAAAATGTCTTTACACATTTTTCTTGAAACATCTCATTTTTATATTTCCTTAATAAAACATTCAAAAATTTTAAATTGAAATTGATTTTATTCCAAAGTTCCATTTCCTTTTATTTACTAAAAGACAAAAATATTTTTTAAAGATCATACATATGACATATGACCTTTTGAAAAACATATTACATGATGATTCTCCAGTCTTTAACTTCCTGATATTACCAAGAAACCATAAGACCCAAAATACAGCTCAGCCTAGTTCCTGTTGCTCATTTTACAGACATCACCTCCAACACTAGTAGCACTGGCAAACATTTTGGTATCCTTAGCACAGATCTCAAAGCCTATGAAAACTATATTAGGAGAAGTCAAAGAGAACAGCCGAAGTAAAACAGATGCTAGAGCAGAAGTCCAGTTTCCTACCATTTGTGTCCTTTGTCATACATCTCTCTCTGGGAAAAAATATGTACATACATATATTCTTTGATCCTCAGCAAACAAGAGACAATATAGAGCATGGTTTTAAAGGACTTGCATTTTTGGTGTTGACTGGCCAATTGTCTATAGCAAGCAAAATGACAAAATGTCCAACAGCTGTTTCTTTTTTTTTTCTTTAGAAAATGGAAGCTCTTCTCCAGCTTCCATTTCTCATCAATCTTACTGTATTTGAGGAAATACATTTGTGACACTTATCTTTTTATCAAATCTAGTTGACACTAAGCATTGATTCAGAAGTAACTGTTCAAAGGTAAGGAAAAAGACTGGTAGACACACTCTTCTTTCAGCCTGATTTCCTATACCAACATCTTTTTTTCAAAGCTCATACGAGAGAAAGGACAAGGAAATTTGTGACTGAAAGGAACAAAAGGGAAAACAGACAGGAAAAAAAAAATGGGATGGTAAAAAATATGAATTGAAGGCTATAACTTTTCCCTATCTCCTGGCAGGAGTGTTCCTCCAGAAAATGTTTGTTTACTGGAGAGAGCTCTATGCAGAAGACAACCTTTTCTGTTTATTGCAGGGGAAGATGACTTTTCCAGAAGCTGATGTGTATGATGGATGAAGCACACTTGCAGTTTCTCTACCTGATCTAATTCCAAGCCAACCACAGCCTTGGGAGAAGGAAAGCTTACTTTGATTATCACTTGATTTGATGTTCTCCCTCACCTGAAACACACTTTTCACATAGGTGACATACTACTTCTTTGCATATGGAGAAACTTGACACTTCCTGCTCCTTCTTGCACATTATTCTATAGACTTTGCATGTAGAATGATTCTAACCCTCTTCCTCTGCTCACCTCACACACCAGAGCTGCAGAATGGTGGCAACTCAGCCACCTTTCCCAGGAGCCAAAGGCAGCAGTTGCACAGAGCAGCCCTGCCTTCAGCAAGGACCGTACCTCACTAAGCTCACCAAGGCCCAAATAGAGCCCAAAAAGACCTTCTCCAGGCTAAGGGGAGCTCACATCCTTCACCTTTGACATATCTTTCAGGAAACATTTGAAAGATATACCTGTCATTGGCTATCTCAAGAGGATGTACAGGAAAATTCGTTGATATTTATGAAGGAAAATATTTTACCATTAGGAAGATGCAGAGAGGGGCAGAGGCAGGGAGAAGAGCTTAAGCATGGTCACAGAGCAATGCTGGATACAAAGCCACCATGTCCCATGTTTCTTGCTTCCTTTGGGCCATAGACCCTACATGGATCCTGATTCAAGTCCTCCTCAAGAACTGCTCCTGCTTGTGGCAGAGTCTGTCATCTCACAAGAGCTCTGTTATTGTTACCAGGATATTTTTATCTTTCTAGGTCAACGGCATGTTATAGGCTTGCTGACAGCAGGTGATGATTGTGCACCGGCCGCCAGGCCCCCAGGTGGGATGTGCGGTGCCAGCAGTTCTGGGAACGTGCTGGGGGTTGAAACCGGCTGAAAATCCATCCCCTTGGCACGAACCACTTACAGCCTGCCCTGCTGCATTATAAAACATGGGAAAAGGGCTGTGGAGGGTCACCTTCGTATATGGTACAGCAACAGGCAACGGAAATGGAGACAGAGCTTTTCTCCTTTTTGTTCCAAGTTGTGAATGCTTTGGGCATTTTGGCATTGTGGATTTTTCAGACAGTAATTTTCATTACTTGCTTAGGCAATGTACTACTCCAGCTATATATTTCTGAAGGAGAAAATCATAATTAAGTCCAAAGAAATGATTTTAAAGGAATTTTATTGCTTTGTGAACCTGTCCTATCTAGGGTAGAGGTTATTAGAAAATAATTGTTTTAAATGGTGAAATAATCAAATAAATTTGATCACATGTCCCTGCAATGCAAAAATTGTTTCTACAGGAGAAGGGAGCAGCCATGTCCAAAATATTAGCCTGCAGTTTCTGAAGACAGTACAACTTCTAGCATAATCATAGCTACAGATGGGCAGGAAATGTTTCTTCTCTAATTTGGAGAAAATCCTGTGCTTGATCCCATTCAGCTAGATAACCTCCATGTGCACACAAAAGGATTGAACTGTCAGCCTTCATCCATGGATGTGCCAGATGAAGACTGTATGTATTCAGACTGAAGTCTGCTTTGCAGTGAGGTCACGGTTTTGTGTGAAAGGCAAAACACCCCGCATGTTGACGGAGCTCTGCCTGTCATCTGTCTTGGTTCACCTAGTTTGTTCAGCCCAGCTCCAGCCAAAAAACATAAATGAGTAAATTAATGCAGTGAAGACCAGGAAAGTGGTGATGCATCAGCTGTCCATTCAGCCATGCATCATTCACACATTTTTAAAGGTGAGTGAGTGGAATGGAATGAACCCATGTTCTCCTATAGCCACCTGATTAATCAGAACAAACACTATATTAATGGAAAGAAAATATAACTTGCTTTTGAAATCAACCCTGCAAGATATAAATGACTGTTAAGCCAAACATGTCTATCACATTGCACTCATCTGAATAAAAACGTGACTCATTTTTTCCCCCTGCTTATGCAGCTACCTCCTGCTTCCTCAAGCCCTGTCATCCTGTTGGCAGAACCCAGGTGCCAGGAAGCCACCCAGTAAGACACTGGTGACTGTCCATCAGGGGAAGGGTCTGCTACCTGTAGCAGAGTAACCTCTTTAAGGTTCTCTACCTTTGCGCTCCTCACAGTTCTGAGAAATTTTGGATGATATAGGTCTGGCGTACCCTGCACTGGCTGTACAAAACTTCTGTGGATTATCCCATTTGAACTCCCCTTTCCAGTGCAATTGCTCCACTGCAGGTGCTCTCAGCACCACTCAGCATACTGACCACCACCACTGCCCAGAGATGGAGGAAACTTCCCATCAGTGCCTTTCTGCTCATACAAGCATCTAAGCTGTTCATATGGCAATGGTGGTGGGAAGCAACACATTGATGTTCAGAAGCATGTCAGAATTTATTGTGTGCCTTGCAAGCTGTCTCCTGGAGCACTGGAGGATAAATAACGAGTGTTTCCACAGGGCTCTGTAAATTTGCAGTGCTGAATATAAAGTGAATGAGCAAAGGGGTAGAGCCACTATGCCCAGGTACAGCATTTCATCCAGCAGGCTGGAATTGCTGGTGTGTATGTGATCCAAGCTCCACCCCACATGTTCATACATGTTGTAGAAGCACAGCCCAGAACAACAGCAGGAGGTCTTCCTTTCCTCACTAACACCATGTCACTTGTCAGGGGTGTAAGACACCATTCATCTTGCACAAGGCTCTTGCTGCACACCTTGGAGCTGTCTGCACCAGAGGGTGGGATAGCAACTAAGGCTTTGCACAGAGAAGCAAGGTGAGGTTCTTGCACCTTCCCTTCAATCATCCTCTTATTCATCCAGAAAGGCTGAATTACAGTCTTCCCTCAACGCACTTCATGCGTCCAGCCTCACTAAACTTATAGGACTAGCCCCTTAGTACTCACTTCTTTCCCTCACTGCACTGTTGTGCACGTGCTAAAAGAAAGCAAAATATAAAGACAACCCCAAAGATGTGATAAGTTGTATGGTGCCTAGGACCAAAGAATAGACTAAAAAAATGTTATTAAAAACTGAGTTGCTCACCTAATTATGTATCATTATATTCTGCTAGAGATATCTTCAAAAATAAGTTGGTGTGCAGGCAAGATTGGGCTGTGGCAGAGCACAGTTGTGCAGAGACCTCCAGTGGGGATTTGGCACTTACAACAAAAGGTGAATGGGACTTCAGTACCTGTGGGCTTTTTTGACCTCTCTGGACCTCAAATTCCCTAATAAAATAAAAATGTCACAACCTATTTATATTGCCAAAAGGCTGTGGGAAAATTGCCCTTAGTGGGTTTATTTAGTTCAGTATGCCTCTTTCAACAATTAATTATTAGCCTTGCTTTCAAATGTGTGAAGAACTTCGTACATGACAGGTATAAGATGAGGTACGATCATTTTAACA
Source organism: Anseranas semipalmata (assembly GCA_013399115.1). Taxonomy (NCBI): domain Eukaryota; kingdom Metazoa; phylum Chordata; class Aves; order Anseriformes; family Anseranatidae; genus Anseranas; species Anseranas semipalmata. The sequence continues at coordinate 18,331 of VXAA01004799.1, read as the reverse complement.
TAGCACTAAGAACATTTAGTGCTTATGTCTCAAGTGATCAACAGTTTACAGAATAGCCCCAAAGAGGCCCTATTGGTCAGGAGCCCCTATACTTCCCTGTGTGTCACTGTACCTACAGCAAAAGTACATTCACAAGCCCCATAAATGCTCCTTTACAGCAGCTATGGGACATAGTGGGGACGATATGAGTGGGGCAGAAGAAGGAGCAATGGTTGTTCATGCAGAGCTAACCCCCCAGATGGGTGGGACGACAGGACTCCAACGTGTGGCTGGGGGATGGCAGGCAGCTGGGATCCAGCTGCACTCCCACCACAGCCTCCAGTCAGCACAGGGCCAGCACTGAAGGTAACACGTTCACACTTGAAATGCAGTGTCACAGTAAAACTCCTTCACTAGAAGGTCAAATTAAATTATAGCTCTGGGAAAATCTCTGCTTTATAATTTACAATGACGCCTATGGGAATAGAGGAAACAAAGACAGACAAATAGTAAAACACTTACACCCAATGAAACACATTTTTTTAACATCTCCTTTTTTTGTTCTAAGGACATGGCTGTAGATACATCACTTTCTCTTCTTCACTCTGCACAGAAGACTGGAATCGGTGTACTACAGCCTAGGTAAGAGTTTCTCAAGGATGGATCCATAGCTGGAGTCCTTTTCTTCCCAAGTCAAGGCTGCTACTCATTCTTTCCCCACTCAAAACTCTAGCAACTTTTGCAAGATCTTCCAGCAAAAGGTGGCAACACTGTTTGCACATGAACTTTCTCTCTCAATTCCACATATATTAGCTCTGGTCCAGTTGGAGAAAGGAAATAAAAGAAAAACAGAAACAAAAAACTGAAAGAAGACAGGATGAAAACCATCTGAATATAAAGAATCACTTGAAAGAGGGAGAGAAAAACCATTTTCTCTGCCCAGGTCAGGCCAAGAACTGGTGGTCTAAAACTGAAGGGAGAGAGGAAAAAAAATTCTAAAGCTAAGGCCAGTGCAATATTGCAAGGATGGCAGCAGCAGGCTGTGTCAGAGTTCAAGAAAAAAAAATTGTTTTTCAAGAATGGTTTTAAAAACTAATCCCAGGCTGTGGCAGGACATGACATTTCAGAGGCCCTTTCATCCCCTTTCTTATGATTTCTGCAACAGCTGTACTGAAATCAGCCACACTGGCTAAGGATCAGGACGAGAAAGTTAAAATAACATTGTCATAGCTTCTGCAGAAGTACTGTGTAAAACCTCAGCCTGAGGCCTCGCTTCAGGTTTGCTGTTCCTGTTACATGTCCTCTACTCCATGCCAAAGCCAAATTCTCACTCCAGCCCAAGGGCAGGTCCCATTTCTGTTTTATGTAAGTGAGGGAACAAATCAGCTGCACCAGTGAGCCAGCAAAACCCACCTAACACTTCCCATCATCTCCACCTGCTATCAGTTTCACACCAGAACTGATAGCCTGCTATGACATTTCCCTAAACTAGTTTCCCCTGCAGTAAAAATGCTCCAAGGATGGTTCAGCATCATTTCACTGAAGATCAAAGTACCAGCTTCAACCCTACTGTATCATCTGATGTTTCAAAACTATTTAAAATAACCACCTAAAAACTGGGTCCTAGAGAGGTGGAGAGTGTACACTCCTTCGGACTGCAAAGCCCTACAGCAGAGGATGTCCCAGCTGCATTTGCAGCTCTCTTTCTCTACAGCATCAAAAATAGACCCACGAAGCAGACGCAATATAATATAATCTCAAACATGAGATGCAAAATTTGCAGCTCTCCAACAACCTGAAGAGGAATTCTTCTTTTTCTCAGCTTCCTCTTCTTCCCCCCTCCTCCTTTCCTTGCTTTAAAATAAATAAGCAGAGAAAAATCAGAACAGTGAATCAGTGCTAAACTGTGCAGCTTGTGTCTGCTGTCCCCTCCTTCTTTCTGAGAGACGATATAAGGGATCATTGATGATGAGCCTCAGGAAGACTTAATTGAGTTATTTTACTGATGAAGAAATCTGGTAGGTTCACCACACTGTTTTGTGAAGAGAAGCTGTGTATACAGGGCCTCTGCTCACCATGCCTCACTACATCTGTATTCTGGACAGATGAATGTTTAATTTGTGTGAAAGTTTAACTCCTGTTCTCACACAGGAGTGGTCACATAGCCAAGTGGCCAACAAGTGGCCCTGGATTCAGCCAGTGCTATTCATCTCAGCCCACATGGCCCTACTGTTCTACCATCATCTCATATGCTGGCCTCAGAAGAGTCACATAATGTGTGTCACTTCCTATTTTGCTAGCTAAACACATGGAACTGAGGAAACTCAAGAAAACTCATATTCCTTGTTTCAGGTCTTTGTTGCAAAAAAATGCAACTGATCATTTGTTTCCTAGCACAAATAACTAGTGCTGTAGCCTTTTACTCTTCACCAAAAATTCTAATATAGTTCATGCTGACAGAGAGCTCCAGTCACTTACTAAATAGCAGCATTATGAGACTGATTTAAGGTCCTATCTAGAGAAATTTTGTCCATGTTTTATATAAAAACTACCATTACCCAAAGCTGAATCACTAAGGAATAACTTCTTTATTTTTTTTGAAGTGTCACCATAGTAGTTGAAGTGACTATGAATGAAGTTATATGTGTAAAGATCACTGGGAAGCATGGAGGAGATAATGGAGAACAATTTGAAGGGTGAACTCATGCCTCTTACATCTCCTATTGTAAGATGAAAATACATATAAAATATTAGCAGACCATGCAGCCTCTCTGCTCAGTTCTCAGCCTGTTCCAGATTTTATTTTCACTCTGGTTGTATTGCTATTGAATGGGATTTGGTTTAACCAAGCCCAGATCCTTCAAATTCTAAGACTATGTAAGACACACTCATGCCATCTTCCTTGCAGAGTTGTTGTATCAGGACCTCTGCTGCCTATTTTGCAATGAGGGCAGACCCCCATGTTGCAGAGAGAGCACTTATTGATGTCTGGGTACTGTCTCTTTTGCTTGCTCTGCCTGATTAGTACCTTATTCTGCCGGTAGTATCACCAAAACCAAGAGGAATAGGGAAGTAATAAACAACTAGTGATCAAAGGCAACAGGATTTGCCTTTAAAGAAGATGCATACGCTTTTGAGACAAATGGTTTTTCACATCTTCTATCAGACTAATCATTAGGCAAACACATCTACAACACCACCCAAAGGAGGAGCAGCTTGGTAGCAAATGAAGAACCATTTCAAAACTGCAGAGAATAGAAAAGAAGCAGAAAGTCTTGAGAAAACTGCCTCCTTTATAAGGAATTAAAGCAAAAAAAAAATGTCAGTACCTCATCTTCATTAAACGGATAACCTGTGTGCATTTCAGATGTAACTCCCAGCCTGACTACCCAACCCATATCACACCTTTCCAGAAAGATCTATTGCATACAGGTACCACTTCATCCCTAGCTGATCCAGACAATGCAAGTGCCCTGAAATGTTGCACTTTCGCAATGAATTTTGCTCATGCTGCTATTTTATTTTCAGTCGTTTATGACCCACTTATAAGCACTCTGATAACCAGCACTTCCAGAACCTTCTACATGTACAGTATTTTCAGAAAATACACTTTATACTTACACTTACATCGGTCACTGGGAGACCTATGGCCAAAATCTTGTTTATGCTACTGTACTTTGTCACATTGTCAGGCCCGCATTTCAGGTGAAGTTTGATGGTATGTTGAAGGTCATGTCTTTGGTAGCATTTTGACAAGCACTCTTCTAATACAGGCTCTGAACACTGATCCCACTAAACTCCAAGTGCACTGTCTAGGTAAGAAGTCACCACTACCTTACCACCTCAGCAGCATCAGAAGGGTAAATGAAGGAAAAGGGCTCTCTTTTAAATAGTAAAATGTGGTGGGAAGTGCTAGACTAGTGGACTAGGATCTCACTGAAGAACTAGAACTTAGATAGCCTTTGAAGTGTTAGTCAGGACTGACAGGACTTAAAGCTTTCTTTTGAATTAACAACATATTTTAAAAACTCCAGAGCTGAAGCCTTAGGGAAGGCTACACAAAATTTGTTAGTTTTAAGTAGTTAACATTCTCCTTTCTACAAAAAGTGAAATTGTCCACAGAAGTCTCACAAGAGGAAGAGGGGGGCACAGCTGACTGTGAAAACTAAATTTGGCTTTACTTCAAGTAAGACTGGTGTAATGTGGCTGTCCATTGCTATTTGAATAATTCAAAGAGCTTGTGCTTGTCCCTTTATGTTTTTTCCTTGAGATTAGCACATAAAGCTAGACACAAGCCAGCAGGCCATACAGAAAACTAAGAAGGGTCTTTCATTTACTTCATCCCTGTAAGTAAATGGCTGAGTACTGCTTTGAGACAAAGAGGTGCCTCCAGGAATAAGTGACACTCTTAGAAGGAAAAATATGGGTCTTTGAGAGCAGATCTCTCTACTTCAACCCCTGCCTCTGGCACATGTCTACCACAATGATCACCTCCTTAGCCAGAAAGAGGAGCAGCAACCCCAAATTCCTTCCACAGTGAGATATGTCCCTCATCCTGCAGCCACTACAGTGACACTTCTGCCTTACACCCTACTGAGGCCAGTAAAGAAAAAGCAGTGCAATCCTTGACCGTTTGACCATTAAACATGCACATAAACCAGAGATATGCAAACTGCTGCTCCGATGTGAAGATGTTACGCCCTTTAGGTTGAAAAGAAGCTCTTCTGACTCCTGGTTTGAAGGAAATAGCTTGTGTCAGTTTGCAGGTTACGCAGGCTGACTCATCTGCTTGGGAAGGGCTGGCCACCAGGAAGCCTTTTTCCCCCGGCTTTTTAAGGACATTTTTTCCTTACTTTTACCTTTGAATGCTTTGATTTTTTTTCCTTTGAGTATGAGATTAGCAAAGCATTTGCTGAGCTATGTAGTGGGATTGATACAATCACATCTCCCCGGGATAACAAGAGGAAGCAGAAGTCACTTTAGCACTGGAGATATATGGGGATTGCAAACCCTCATGAGAATGGGCAAGTAGCTTACTTTGAGTATTAACTGGAATACAGAGGAGAAAAATTCATGCAATGTCTATGGCTCGATTGCATTTTAAATGAAATGTAGAGCTTTCTACTGAAATCCCAGAAAGCAGAATGTTTTTTAAGTGGATAATCTGTGTCCCAAATACATGTTTCATGGTCATGACTCCTGCTGTGGTACGGCCATTGAAGAGGGGGAGGATTATAGGCAGTATTATCAAGTACAACATTATCTGTATTGATCCTTTCAGAGGAGGGAAAAGGCTGCTGCTCCTCATGGGTGCCACAGCCCCTTGTATTTGGATTATCTGCTAGGAAGATTGGGAAACCCAAATCTCGTGTTCTTATGATCAGCCTTCATGGATCAGACCAAGCTACCATCTAGTTTTATTCAGTATCACCTACATTTTGTGTATGGGAATTACAGGACAGCAATAAACCTACCCATAGAATGTTTAACCATGCTGATAATTCCTATTAGAATTATCAAGGTTGGAAATCATTACAGAAAGGATCGCCCGTGAAAGAGACTAGTTTTTGTTTATTTTCCAGGATTTCAGAGTAATTCTGTAAAAATGTGCAGATTTATGCCTCTTCATTTCTATGCAGTTCTTTAATAGTGATCTATCTTGGTTATCGAAACAACTTGGCAGCATAACTCACCCATGCAACATAAATCCCTGTATCACACTACTGCTGCCTGGTGATCCACTGATCTGACTGAAGCAAAGCAGAAAGATTTGCCTCTTTCTACTGACCCTGTTTCTGAATTATTGCCATTGAACCCTCACATTCCTCCTCAGAAGACAAGCTGTAGAAGCTGTCATGTGCAGGACCCTGTGTCCTGGTGCTGATGTGGGCGGCTGCTCTCCTGGCAGTGAATTCAACACCCATGGGGTTACCTTGTGATCTTCATGTAAATCATCCTGTGTAAAAGGCTACTTCATCCAGTTTTGGGACACACCCATTTTAGTCAAGATAATTGTTTGGATGGCTGGGAAGGTTTCTGTTCTGCATCTGTGGGTGGGCCGTGGGCAGAGGTGGGAATTACAGTTACGACTTTCATCATTCTCAGCTGCAGTGCATCCTCACTGTGGACATCCCCCATGCACATGTAAGGAAACCTATCTGTGCGCCAGGATGCTTACAGGCCCGCCTGGACATTTCGCTGAGCAGCATCCCAGGGGTCCCTGTTTCATCCCTTGGCAATGCTGATTAAATATATTGAACATATGATGCTGGATCACATCACTTCTCCTTCACTCCAGGCAGCCAGTCTTCACCAAAATCCATCCCCTCCCCACAAATTCACAGTCAGCACCTGCACATGGCAAACCAAATCCCTTCTGCCCTCTCATCATTAAACCCCAGGGACAGCTTTTCCCCATTTTCTAGATGAAAAAATAGTTAGATGCTGGCAGACTGGGAAGAAAGGGGAATATGAAAGCTAAGCATAAAAACTTTGTTACAGTCTGTTAAAATTTATGCTCCTGCACCCTTTCCTTAGCACCCAGCTCAGATGCCACAGAGGGCTGTAGCAGCATGGCCAGACATGAGGGGCTTCACAGGTGGGAGGAAGTCACATCATTGCAGCACCAGGACGGACCCCATGAATTGTTACTCTTTTATGACACCATATGACATCTTATGACACAATACAAATGACATCATTCCCCTGAGAAGCATTACATTTTCACTGATTCCTTTGACTGTTTTGAAAGGCCAAACTACAAAAACATTTACTTGGAGGTGATGTCATGGGACAGAAGGGCAAAGTCTGCCTGCCTTGTTTAAAGCCTGGGTTTCCCTGGAGCAGGAAAACCTTTCTGGAAAGCGGTTGCATCATACCAGAAAATAAACACCAGGGGACTCAAAGGGCAGGAGAACATCAGTATAACAACTGAAATCTCATGAACTCTTTACATGGTGGGCAAAAGTTGTCCAAAAAATTGTCCTCATTTGCTGTATTGTATTTCACAGTTACATTAGATCCCCAAATACTTACAAAAATGCACCAAGTCTATGAAGCCAAGTGCTCAGAGTTGTTTGGATAGAGGAATTAAGGTAATCTTGTCCATTATAACAGAGTCTTTAACTATATGATGCCATACTATTTTTTTCCTCGCCTATGTTTTGTTCAATAAGGAGCTATGATGGCAAACCTTCTTCTTTTCCCACACTTCATGTGCCCCAGATCTCGGTGACCAAATACTGCCACTGTTCACTTGCAGCACCCTGCACCTGGTCTCAGAAGCCAAATTCAGGGGGATGCAGGCACTCCAGCAGAGCTGTCTGCCTTGGAGCTGCAGAGGGGCACCAGCAGGGTGCAATAGCAGAGGATGCCAAGGCTCAGGTCTTCCCATCAGGCTCTGCAGCTTCTTTTTAGCAGCAGAGGACAAAAGCTCAGCCCATTTCAGAGCCTGCAGAGGATGTGCTCAGGTCCCTCTTCCCTGCTTTCTCATGCCTTCCTTATCTCAGCTCTTTTCCCAGTCTCAATTTTGTGCCTATGTACTCTGTTCCCTCATCAGCCCCTATGCTTCCTCCAAGTTCAGCTTTCCCACGTTTTCACCATCCTTTCCTCTATTACATCCCCGTCTCAGTGCTGTCTCCCCAAGGTCCTTGCCCCCAACTACCTCCACCAGTCTTCCTAAAGAAAGTCTTTGCCCCCTCTGAATTTACACTCAACCTATAACTTTGGTTTATAAAAAGAGAAATCAAGAAGCGTTGTTTTGTGTTGCCTTTTTAAAGGACCTTTCCTCAGATAATACGGCAGACATGGATAGCTGCAGCTGTCCCTCAGCCAGCACTACACAAAATAACCTACCCTTCACCCTCCAAGGCTTTTATGGGGGATATCTAGTAAGCTAGCATCCCTCCTAGCCACCATCAATGACAGGCACAACATATTCCAGGTCCTGGGGCACTTCACATGGAAGTCTACCTTCAGAGATCTGGGAATGTGTCCAGCCGTTCTCTGAACCAGAGGGGTTCCCATTTTAGCAGCATCAGTGAGCGCTCCTGGAGACTGCAGCAGATGCAGCATTAGCCTGCAGAAGCTGAGCTGGGCTGATGGGCATAATTAGCATCACTCAGAGCACAGTGCTCTGCACTGCATATCCCAAAAAATGTGAGGTACATGCTGGGTGAATGCTTAGCATTTGGGGAATCTACCCCCACACAAAATCTGAGCATTTTCTAGCTTGTTTATATGACATATTTCACCCAAGAAACATAGAAAATACTGGCTTTCCAACTAATCACTTTTAACCATCTCCATTTCTACAAAGCAGCTGTGAAAGGCTTTGGCTGGGCTGGACAAACCTCCACATCAGGTGTGTGTTCAGCTTCAAATCCACAGACACAATATAAAGGAAGGAGTTGAGGATTAAAAGGAGCATTTCATTGTAGAGAGCAGAGAATTTCCCTTGAATGGCCAGATCACTTCCTTTCCTTCCCACTGCACTCAGTTTCCTCATGTGGGAAGGAACAAAAGATCTCATTTTCTTCAAGTAGCAGTCTCACCTGCCACGCATTTGGCAGAACAGATAAGCAAGAACCCTCACAATGAAAGAGTTCATGTTTTTTTCCCCAGCTTCTTTTTCCTCAAGACCAACTTTAATTGGAGGTTTGACTAACAAAACTCCTAGCGTACTCCCTGAGGGCTACAGTGTATTGGGGAAAACATTTATTTGGAGAAAAAACTGTAAACACCTACAGAGCTATTTCACTTAACTTATAAGCATCCAGAGGAGGGCAACAAAGATGGTAAAATGGATGGAAGGCATGAGGAGAGGCTGAGGACACTTGGGTTGTCTAGTCTGGAGAAAAGAAGTACAAGAGGTGACCTCATTGCTCTCTAAAACTTCTTGAGGATGTGAAATGGGGAGGGAGGTGCTGGCCTCTTCTCCAGTGTAACTGGTGACAGGACGCATGGGAATGGCACAAAGCTGCACCAGGGGAGGCTCAGACTGGACATTTGGAAACATTTCTTTACTGTGAGGGTGGTCAAACACTGGAACTGGCTTCCTAGAGAAGTGGTTGATGACCCATGGCTGTCAGCATTCAAGAGCTATTTGGATAATGCCCTCATTAATGTGCTTTAACTTTTGGTTGTCCCTGAAGTGGTCAGGCAGTTAGATTAGATGATCTTTGTAGGTCTCTTCCAACCGAACTATTCTATTCTATTCTAAGCCTTGCCAAGATACCCACAGACAACTGGGCAATGTGTAGGGTTGCCAATTGCCACATGTCCTTTTCTCATTATGCTGACCAGCACAGTTATTTCCTTGTCCATGCATGTCTTGCACCATTTTGCCTCAGACTGTGGAGTTTCTTGGGAGGGGAGTTCATCCTTACAGCACCCATCACTGCCACACTCTAGGCAGGAACAGGCAGTGATGTTACATACCCTCTCTATGTTTTGCATGGAAAAACTATGAAAGAACATTGCAACAGTTCACTGCTGCAAGAGTGACACCTCTCCATCAATATATTCCATATTCAACTCCAGCTGAGAGCCAATTGGCATAAAGGAGTAGGACAAGCTTCCTGTCCCTCCGGGGTGACAGTCATACCAGGTACTTCCCCCCTTACCTGCGCTTTGTTATCAGAGCTCTCTGACGATGCTGCACCTGCTGTTTCTAAACAGTGGTAGAGGAAATCTTATAATAAACCCAGATATTGCATTACAACCCATGTGGCACGCAGCAAAAACTGCATAAAGCCCTCAGTGACAGATTGCTGAGTTATAAATAGGTGCAGGACTGACATAGCTGGAGTGACTTGTAGCTGCAGAGCAGCCCTCCAAATTAATGACATTTATGAACTTTCTTGCTGCAGCTGGCTTGCTGGCTGCCCAATAACTGTCTCTGTGCAGTGTGCAGCAGCAGAAGCTTCCCTCCAAACACTGGTAGCAGGCACATCCAGCCAAGGAAACCTAGTGGAACTTGTGCAAGCAGAACTGAAAGTACACAGGTGGGGAGAATGTTTTTCTGTAAAGTTTCCCATTTCTAGTGAGTGTTACACACAAAGCACAGCCTGGATGCAATGCCGAAGCTTGTATTGTTTAACCGATTCGGGCAACAATTACATCTACTAGATTTTTTTTTCTTTGCCAGAATAACAGACACATAAAGTTGGTTTAAGTATCAGTACTGTCACATTTCCAAGTTTATAATCTGCTAAAACAGGGATTATTTTATGCCTGATGAGCTGCTCCCAGCAGCAAGCAGGCTCTGAGGCACAGAGTATGGCACACAGAGTGACTGGCAGCGACTTTCCTTGCGCACTCTCACCTCAACAAGCACACACCAAATGAACTAGGTTTACACTCAATTACATTAAAAAAAAAAAAAAACACACACACAAAAAAAACCAGCAACAACAACAAAAAGAACACTACATTAATTTAAACCAACTAGTAACTGTGAGACTACAATGTTGTGAGACTACAGCAAGCCAGAAGATGGCTATGACAGATTGGCTGAGGAAAGGCAATCTGCACTTTTTCAAAGCTTACATAATACAACTTCATAATTTGTCCAAGGTTTTAACATCTTCCCAACTCCCTAGAGCTAGCAATAGCACTTTCCCTTCCTGGGATGCTTCCCTTTGGATGTCCCCCAGAGCCAATTCTCCAGCTGGGGCTGACCACAGCGAGGGGTCAGCAGGGAGCACATCAAAAGCAAAGACCTGAAGATGCCTATCTTTGTCCAAAGAAAACTGGGTTGAGTGCAAAGGTACGAAGATGACAACAGTCTTTAAAAAAAAGGCTATCAGAAATCCACAGCTGAGCTAAGGTCAAAGGGTCCTCATCAAGGAGAGGAGCCACCAGAAGTGAGATTGATGGGGCACATCTTTTTGGCAAAGCCACTATAGGAAACTGTTGAGACCCAGCACATCCAGAGGAGTCCCATGCAGGGTCTAGAGCTGATCCTGGAACAGATTACTATGCTCTCTGTGGCTGGGAGTTTATACTGACACGTAATGGAAAGTCTCAGATGGGATTTGGTCATATTATGCTGAGTCCACACATTTTATCTTCCTGGCTACAGTCCATATCTTTATATTCTTGCCCCAAAAGATTGGTTGTCCAAATAGCATGCCAAGTTTATCCTGGTGTCTAAGAAAGTCTCTCTTAAACATTTAATTTTCACATAGAATCATAGAACAGTTTGGCTTGGAAGGGTCTTTAAAGATCATTTAGCCCAGCCCCCCTGCCATGGGTGGGATACCTTCCACTAGATCAGGCTACCCAACATGTGTTACATGGGGACTGCAGACAGCTGAATCATTAACAGAGATTTCCCATACTGCTATGGATGCAGGCTCTGCAAAATGAAGGTGAGGGTATTAAGTCTCTTTAGGATTATGGACCTTACTGAACAACATAATGACATATCACAGGAGCCTTTACGCTCCCTACATATTTGTATCATTTTATGTGACTATGGATTACATGATATACATGCAGCCCACTCCTTTTTTTCTTTTTTTTTTAATTACCCCAAATTCTTGTCTGTGAGTCCCTCCTTTAGTGGGAAGTGCCCTACTATGGCCTGTATCTTAACAAATAGAAGAATCATGGGATCATAGAATCATAGAATCATGGAATCATGGGATAATGGAGTCGAATCATAGAATCATAGAATTATAGAATCATAGAATCATAGAATCATAGAATAGAATCATAGAATCATAGAATCATAGAATGGCTTGGATTGGAAGGGACCTTAAAAATCATCTAATTCCAACCCCCTGCCATGGGCAGGGAAAACTTCCACTAGACCAGGTTGCTCAAAGCCCCATCCAACCTGGCCTTGAACACTTCCAGGGAGGGGGCATCCACAGCTTCTCTGGGCAACCTGTTCCAGTGCCTCACCACCCTCATAGTAAAGAATTTATTCCTAATATCTGATCTAAATCTACCCTTTTTTAGTTTAAAACCATTGCCCCTTGTCCTATCTCTATGCTCCCTGATGATGAGTCCCTCTCCAGCTTTCTTGTAGGCCCCCCTTAGGTAGTAGAAGGCCACTATAAGGTCTCCCTAGAGCCTTCTCTTCTCCAGGCTGAACAATCCCAACTCCCTCAGCCCATCTTCATAGGAGAGGTGCTCCAGCCCTTTGATCATCTTCGTGACCTTCCTCTGGACTTGTTCTAATATGTCCATGTACTTCTTGTGCTGGTGGCCCCAGAGCTGAACACAGTGCTCCAGGTGGGTCCTCACAAGAGCAGAGTAGATAGTGAGAATCACTTCCCTTGACCTGTGGGTCTTGATTCTTTTGATGCAGCCCAGGATATGGTAGGCTTTCTGGGCTGCAAGCACACATTGACAGCTCCTGTTGAGTTTTTCATCCACCAGTGCTCCCAAGTCCCTCTCCTCAGGGCTGCTCTCAATCCATTCTCCACCCAGCTTGTATTTGTGCTTGGGATTGCCCTGGCCCATATGCAAGACCTTGCACTTGGCCTTGTTGAACTTCATGAGGTTCGCACGGGCCCATCTCTTGAGCCTGTCCAGGTCCTTCCTTTCCCTCCAGCATGTCGACTGCACCATGCAGCTTGGTCTCATCAGCAAGCTTGCTGAGGGTGCACTCAATCCACTGTCCTTGTCAATGACAAAGATGTTAAAGAGCACCAGTTCCAAGACCAAAACCTGAGGAATACCACTCATTCCTGATCTCCACTTGGACATTGAGCCATTGACTGCAACTCTTTGAATGCGACCATCCAGTCAATTCCTTACCCACTGAGTGGTCCATCCATCAAATCCATGTCTCTCCAATTTAGAGACAAGGTTATCATGCAGGACAGTGTCAAATGTTTTGCACAAGTCCAGGTAAATGACGTCGATTTCTCTTCCCTTATCCACCGGTGCTGTAACACTGCCGTAGAAGGCCACCTTCTGCCCTTAGGGAAGCCTTGTTAGCTGTCACCAATTATGAAATGGCTTGAGTTGGAAGGGACCTTAAAGATCATCTGGTTCCAAACCCAATCACCTCCTTGTTTTCCATGTGCCTTAGTATAGTTTCCAGGAAGATCAGCTCCATGATATTGCCAGGCACAGAGGTGAGACTGACTGGCCTGTAGTTCCCCGGGTCTTCCTTTTTTCCCTTTTTTAAAAGTAAGGGTATGTTTCTCCCCTTCCAGTCAGTGGGAATTTCACCAGACTGCCACAACTTCTCAAATGTGATGGATAGTGGCTTAGCAACTACAACGGCCAGTTCTCTCAGGACCCGCAGATGCATCTCATCGGGTCCCATGGAGTTGTATACCTCTAGGATCCTTAGATGGTCTCAGACCTGATCTTCTCCTACAGTGCATGGTTCTTCATTCTCCCAGTCCCTGCCTTTGCCTTCTGGGGCTTGGGAAACTAAGAATAAGTAGTCAAATACTAAAGAGGCTACAAACCAACTCAGTCTAGCATCTCTGGGCTAGCAGAGAAATTGTGCTGCTTTTACTTTACATAGTCTTTTTTTTCTTGCTTTTAACAGCCCTTTCAAATGTCAAAATCACTTCTCTATATCTTCCTTGCCCACAGTTATTCTCTGTACCATTCTCTGGATCCTCCCAGCACCACCCCATCTTATTTTTTTTTCTATTTCAAATTCAGGCTCAAACACCCAGCCCTCTTTCTTTCTTCTTTTCACTCCCGTCATGCCTCCACCAGAAATGTGTTTCCTCTCCATGGACCCATTGCTTTCAACTTCCCACTCCCCTCTGGATGCAAAACTGTGAAGCACCCCCCCCCCCCCCCCCCCCCCCCCCCCCCCCCCCCCCACAGGCNCCCCCCCCCTCCCAGATCCACAACCAGCCAGGTTGAGCTGGGCTGTGCTTCCCTGGAGCTCCCAAATCCACCCTCTCCAACCTGCCTGGCCTTGGCTGGGTACAAGCTACCTGGTCAAGGTCAGGACATTTTTGTTGAGTATTTTGAGTCACACACCAACTTTGGCTATGTCCAACAAAGGAGACAGAGGGGAGTTTGGCATTGCATGCAGTGAGGGTGCCTGGAGGAGTTGTGCTGTGGGTGCACTTGGCCAACCAGCTCAGGAGTTGGGCACACCACACCAAGTACATCAGCAAGTTTCTGAAGCCAATGCACAAGCGATATTCAGAAGAGCTTAAACACCCATTGGAGAGCTGACAGGCTGAAGCTTGCAGTGTTAATGGCAGGCCTAAAAATACCTCCCCAGGAATTCAGAGTGCATGGCATAACCATTAGGACTTTTGATTTCCAATAAAGTCGGAAGGTGTTTTTAGCTATAAAAAACACCTGATCTCATTAAAGTTTTCAAAGAAATCTTCTGGCAGTTCTGGCTGCTACTGAAGTGCTTTAGATTAAGTTTCATACAGAAGACAAGAATAGAAATACAGAAAACAAAACCCAGCCCTTTCCACATGAATAACAACTGCAGTGCCTAGTGATAAATGTTGTCCTTCAGCAGTCAACTCCTCATTCAAATCCTGTGCATATGACAAAACTGTCAGTAATCTGGGATTGGGAATTGTGGAAATATCACACAAAATAATTTCTGGAAATATTAGAACGGGGCAGAGAAAATTTGCATCCTGATCTTCCCTGCAGCCAGCAACATTGCCTGGTGGCAGCCAAGCACATCCTGCCTTTGCTGGTCCTTTCCTCCTTGTAGCCTGCTGGAGAGCAGCTCTTGGTAGCACAATGAGGAGCTAAAGATACTTAAACTGTTGGGCATACATTATGTCTGAATAAATTAAAAAAAAAAAAAAAAACTTTTAGCTTGCTAAGTCAATATAAGGCACCAAACAGAATTTTAGACACTGAGGTTGGATGTCTTGGCCCTATTTCTAGTTCTACCATTCATCTGATGGCTGAAGTTGGTCACTCTGTGACTCTACTTCTCCGCTGGTGACATTTCTCTTCTCTCCTAAAAATCCTGAATTACCAAGAAAAGTATGCAATGGGATGCTAACTGAAACTAATACCAGAAAGGAAAAAGTAGTAAATATTTCTTTCATTACTATTTGCCTTGTTGTTTTTAAGGCAATCTTGCACATCTTGAAAGCGATGCAAAAAAGCTGAAATAAAATTGTCTTAAACAGCTGCTAAAATATTTAGCCAGCAAAACCAGCTTTTTCAACAGTGATTGTTGCTAACATATCAGTGAAATCTTCAGTAGACAAGCCCCAGTGAATAGTCCACATCAAATATACAAATTTATAATCACTTGGGCCTCAGGCAATGCAGGTTAGAAATTTGGTTGTAAGAGCTAATGGAAAATGCCATGCTGCTCTGTGTAGGGAGGACAACTAAAAATAAAGTAATATTAAAGCTGAGATGACTGTCTCATGCTCTTTGGACATTACTTTGATGTCTCAGTGCTCTGGAAATAAAGTGTCTAAATTATAGACATTATTGGGAGCTACATGTAAATATCACAGGACAGAAGCAGGTTATTAGAGAGAAAGTGAATAAAGAAGGATGGAAAATAATTTCAGACAGCTTAGGGAAAATAGTAAAATCTGCTTTTGGCTACTACTGTGCATACAGACAGGTTTTAATTGGAAGAAGTAGCTGTTTCTGTCAAGTATGGCACTATGTTGTCACTGACATCCCATCAACAAACACAAATATATGAATCAATATTCTGAAAAATATGGGGCAGATTAATGAGTTATCATCTCCTACAGACCTCCAAATCACATTAGTGAACAAGGCAATATGCTCTTCAAACATCTGTCTCTAACACAGCTTTCTCACTAGGCATTATGGACAGGATTTCAATGTGAGGAACTTATTTTGGAGGTGTCAACATGCCAGAAATAAAGTATGGCCATATTTTTTAAATTATCTACAGCAATTTCAACTATTTCCTGACTCAAAAAGGCTGTATCTTTACTTGATCTGGCGGATAGCAAGGCAACAGAAAGCCAAAACAGAAACCAAATAGCTACTTCTATGCATGAGAGCATGCTTCGGCTATTCATTTTGAACATCACAAATGCAGAGTCCAAACCACTAATCTAACTCTACTTCCTGCCATTTCAGACAGTTAAAAACATTTGACAGTAAGAAAGAAAACCATAAACACATAAATACGACTTATCATTTTTAAGAGCATTTTACTAGATAACCTAGAAATGAAGATGCCGCATTAAAAAAAAAAAAAAAAAAAAAAGCCTTCAATGATTATAAAAGCACTTGGCTTAAAAAGGCAAAATAAGTAGCTGTACACTTGAAACAACATCAAAAACCCAAGCTATACACTTAGCCAAGTGGGGAAGTTGTTAACAAGTAATATAAATTTAAAGCCCAAATAAGAGAAGGTTGAAAAAAAGAAACTGAATTTAGGACTGTAAAGAAGACTGTTTTTTTCTGAGCATGCTGAGAAGAAAAGCAAGTGATACAGAAACAACAGAGTTATTGGTAGTCGTGAAGAAAATGCAGAAGCAGTCAATAGATATTTCTGTGCTATAGAAATAGATAAAAGAGCATGTGCTTGTATCATATGGTGATGAAATACCCTGTGTTATAAAAATAACAGGAGAAGGTTTAATGGAAGCTAATGTGGACTCAAGTTTTAAATGAGGTGTCCAAAGGATTATTTATATCCCTGAGGGTGAACTTTCAATTCTTTGAATGTTGGAGAAGTTCCAGGAGAATATAAGAATGCATATATTTTACCAGAGAGGTCAAATTTTGACCAAGACAGAAGAATGGCTGATGTGGGACTTCATAACAGAGTTGATACAATATTTTTTACCCTTCTGCCATAACTTGCCTTCTGGAGCAGAGAACAGCAACGATACAAATCCATGTGGTACATGCTAAGTGACTCTCTACTTGGATAGCTGTCAGATATCCAGTAAATAAGAGATCATTTCCAAATACATGCGATTTTGGTGGGATTCTGTGGGAATCAGTCTTCACCCTTTATTATTCACTATTTTTTGTCAGTGACCTCAAAGCACAAGCTAAAACACTCTTGATCAAGGATTACAAACAAGACAGAGATTTGAAGACTAGCAAGTAATGAGGACAGTCTTCAATGCACAGTGGCCTGAATTGCTGGTTAGCCGAGAGCAAGAAAATAGCTCCTGCTCTAGAAGAACCAATCATGTGGTTCTGTACCCTTGAGTAAAGAATTCATTCAGGCCATGCTTACCTGGGAACAAGCAATTTTTAAAAAAGGCTTATGTTTATAGCAGTAATGAAGCTGCTGTGAAATACTGTGACCAGCATATTTAAAGTATGCAAACACAGGAATATCAAGAAGCCAAACAACTGCTCATTTGTCTTTGTTGCAGCTACTGCTATGCTCCATTCTAGTATCCACATGTCTAGAAAGCAGCTGAAAAATTGTAAAAGGATCATTGAATAATGAAAAGAGTTAAAGAATGAAGGATATATGTGATTCAGTCTATTTGATTTATGGAAAAGAACATTACAAATATTTTCATCAAATTTTAATCATCAACTTTCACAATTGCCATAACTAATCACTCTTAAATTCAGCAACCAAAAATATATCAGGAATTAACTGATAGAAGATGAAGCTAGGAAAATTTGTTCTAGAAATAAAAGACAAAACAAGAGGGGAATAGCTAATCATTGGGATTACATACCCCATACTTTGTGATAGATCATCCCTCGCTGGAAATCTTAAAGCAAGAAGAAAAGCATCATCTGAAAGCTATGTTCTGGATTAACTGTAAAGTGTACTTTGTGTTGTAGGTCATCCTGGGGAATTGTCATGACCTTTACAACACAAGACCTGACTACATATGAATTCTCCAAACAATTCTGCACAAACCTACAATTTAAAATTGGAAGACAATAGCATTCTCAAAAATATGCACTTTTAATCCATTTTGAGGTTCCTGTGCTATCACATGGCCTTACAGTAGCTCCTTATGTTTACACCTTTGTGTGTCTGTTTTGCTGGTTACTAAAAGAGTGCTTTCTTGGAACCAGCAGACATCAACATTATAATTCAATACTTGACTCAGCTCCACCTCAGCAACAACATCTGAAAAGACCTGGGCAAAAGAAAACGGCGAACTGACACGCATCTTTAAAATGGACTTTTGAGCGGTCTTTGACATTTTTTAAGAGTACATGGAGCAAGTTTTCGAAAGTACATTGGGCTGCTTCCTCTGAAGAAGAGAGCTGAGTACCTCACGATAGGCGAGACGGTGGTCCACAGCCAGTCATGGGACTATGCCTTGGACTTCAGCAGAGTTAGTCCCAGCACCCTCTGAGCTGTCACATCCTGCTTTATAGAGGGGCTGGCCACAAGTCAGTGGAGTGTGGCGCTGTATGTAAAAGAGGGGCTGGACTGTGTGGAGCT
>VXAA01004795.1:587211-617421 GCA_013399115.1 Anseranas semipalmata | reverse complement strand
TTGATTTAAAAAAAATGAAAAAAGTGCAATATGGGAGCACATTAGAATATAATTTACTATCTAATAAAAGAGAATATGAATAACTAACTGAAAATAACATGAAGGGTCAAGAATCCACACTTGGTGTTTAAAGTCAATTCTTTTTTCCTCCACATTTTACTTACAAGTGTTTTCGTAATTTCAGTGCTTTTTAAAGGAGAATTTACGATCCCAGTTTCAGGATCTCTCCCTACCCCTTTTGCTAACCTGGTGTTTCCAGGTCTAATATCAGGCCCTGATGCAGAAAACATGCTACTAAATCCATCTTTTCTTCTCTTCCACATGAAGGCGAAGGAGGTCATAACTCTCTCTGTGGAAGAGAGAATCAGCCAAAAGAAAAGGTTGCAGGCTGCTAATCTGCTGGCACTCGGCTGAATTTGCCACCATCCTCTGCCTTTATTCCATCTCTAAAGCAGCCACCAAATGGCTCTGTCACAATTATCCCTCTTGCTCTGGAGGGGAAAGCACACACTTGTGACATTTTGATCACCCACCAGCTGTGGCCAGAAGATGGTCAGTAACAGTCACAAGCAAACCTGCAGTTGTTCTGAGGCCCCTTTTCACAGAGCTGCAGACTAGTAAACGCAGTCCCCACCTCACAGTGAAACTAGATCAAAGATCACTACAACAGACAGGAAAATGACCTGGACTTACTCACGTGCTCAACCTGATCTGTCTTTAGCCTATATACAGTGTTGTGGCCAAGTATAAACAGAAACTCAAATTAAATTGCTGCAACTAATGCATTATCTCTTCTAGTTCTCTTTAAATTACCAGTTTAGCAAAATCTAAGAGCATTGTATTACTTTAATCCTGTTCTATTTTCTTCAGAAGAGAATAAAAGTATACATTGAATGTGAGGAAAAGAGAAAGGAATAAATCTAAGTTTAAGATTTTTGCCAATTCAATACTCCTCAGTATAACAGTGTACAGTGTTTAAAGAAAATAACCTCTGATGTGATGAAGTATCAAAAATACATAACTGTGTAAGATATTGTGATATATTACAGTAAGCCTAAAATAACCACTGAATTTTATCCTGGTTGAGGTTTACTTACTTGTTTGGTTTTACTTGTTTTAAAGGTAAGAATATTTTTAATTTGGGAAATAAGCTTTTACATTCCTCAGCAAAATCTGTGAATTTGTGAGGAAGAAGGTGGGTACACAGTAGCCAAATCTGTTTGACATACAAGACAGCCTTAATAAGGCATCACACACACACACTTACACATTTGCACAAGTAAATGAAAGTGGTAGAGGTAGAAACAGACTTTGAAATTCTGAGTTTACATTTTGATCTACGAACCTACATATATAACATATCTACTGATACTTTTCTAGAATTTAAAAAGGAACTTATAGAGAAAAGTAAAGTTTTCAATCTAGCTTTGCTTTGGAAAGGAGGTCAACAAGATTTCCACTAGTCTAAATTGTATATAGGGAAAACAGACTTTATTCTACCTTAAAGAGCATATATAATGCTTGACGGCTTTGTTATTAGAGTTGCTTCAAATGTATTCATTTTGTGTTTTAAAATGAATGTAGATTTAATACTTACTGTGTTTTTCTGAGATACCATATCCTGGAAGAAAAAAAAAAGAATAAAAATACTTAGTCATTTTTATTGGGAATTATTATGTCCAATAAAAATAATATAATAAAAATACAGTATACACATATATACACACATACAAATGTGTTCTTCACAGCATAATCCGTATTTCCTGCCATAGCAAATTCCAAGTAAAGGGACAGAACATCATCAAGAAATCCTCAGTAGTTCATGTTACAAAAGAATTAATGATTCAGAGAAGGAACCTATTTAAAGAAGTGCTCAGAAGATGAACAAAACTTGTACTTGCCACTAACGAGTTTCTCAGGCTGGGCACTCCACATACCCAGTCACATACTGGGCATTTGTGAAGCAAAAACATTCAAAGCTAGATACTTTTTCCTCTCAAAGAGTATCATTAAGATACCTAGGCCCCTTTTCCTACCCAGATGGGTACAGCCCAACACACCTCTAGACGTTAGTTCTTCTCACCTTGAAATCTAAAGAGAAATATTGAAACCATGAGGCAGATAATAATTTAATGGACATTTAAACCAGACCTCAAAGATCTTCAGTTGCTGGTAAGTAACCTTCTTCTCCTTCTAGTGATGGTCTACATGTCCAATGAACACTGCTTGGTGAAATAAACAGATCTCCAGATAAGCCACTCTAAAAAAATCAGACTTGTTTCTAAGCAAGGTTATTGATATAATTTAATTGTATGTGCTTTGACAACCTAAGATAATTCTGCTCGAGCAACTTCACATCCAACAGCCTGAAATCCATTTGCACAGAAATGACGGTGCCCATGTACACCATCAGACCAAATGTCAGGGACCATCTAAGAGGTTTCATTCTGTAAATATGATCCTCTTGAAATCCAGACTATATATTCTTTTATGTATTTGGAAGTAGGTTGTTTTGGAAAGAACATTGGTGAAACTGAAGAGACAACTCTTCGGAGAATTTCAAGGATGGGTTCTATGAATAGAACTTTATAAGCTATATAAAGTCAGGCTGTCCAAACTCCACAGCTCTTCCCAGTAGGAGTAATAGCACGAATACCGCCTTTATAATAATTAGGCTAGCCACTCTTAAGAGGCATATACAACAATCTAGATCCAAGTGAAGTAATAAATTCCTGAAGGCAAGAGAAAAAAAACTGACCAGATATTAGTCAGCAATAAAGAACCACCAGCAGACAGTCAACAATATATATTAAGGTACCTATACCTAAACAGAATTACTGATTAATTTAAACTCTTTAGGACAATAAAATACTTCAGGATAAAAATGATGGAAGGCTTAGACATCTGAAGCATCACATATCTAAAAATAAACACGTCCACCTAGCTAAACAAACATGAAAAATATAAAAAGAATAAATAAGAAAAAAACTACAAAGCACGAACAATGCTGCTCTCAGTGAAAGTAGTAAGAAAATGAATGATATTAAAAGCATCAGTAGTAATTACACAGAGAAGAGTTGTCTAAATGTGATCCAAACCAAAGAGAACCTACACTGTGAAAGAAAAACATCCACAATATAGGACTTAAAGCCAGAACAGCAATTACGGGACTTAAGCATATAGCATGTATTATCCTACTATAAAAATGAATGAAGAGGCCTATAAAAAGATTTGATGAGGATCTCTTTCTTATCTTCAAAGAGCAATAAAAAGAAGATTCCTCTAGTCTTAGCTACTCAGAAGCTAGTAGATACTAACCCCATCTGTGAGAAGCACGTCAATAGTAGGAGTAGGTTGCAATACATTCCTTGTTCAAGTGTTATTATTATACAAGCCATAACTTTTTTTTTTTTAAAAAACAAACAAACAAACAAACAAACATGTACTCTAATTAAAAGAAGAGGGAGAGGAAGGAAAAATTAGACCTGCACTCTCACTTCCAAGTCTAACCATCTGAAGCAAATTCAGTACTGTACTAAGGATCTTTTCTTATAAACAAGCTTTTACACTATTCTAATCACTGCTATTTTTTGCTAGCAGCTTAGTAGCTATTATTCTTAACATGATTCTGCCACATAGCCATCAGGAAATCACATTCAATGGAAGTTTCAGAAAAACACACAAATGTTTGCAGGATCGGGTAGTTAAAGGTGTTTCTGAAATGAAGCAGATTTTGAAGTGAGAACCTTACTTTGAGAGACTGAGCAGTGTCAGCATCAGTGTCATGGTAGAGTATAACATTATTTGCCATGTCAAAGCTTTCACGCACACCAAGGTGGTAGAATAGTGATGGCTGCTTGGAAATATCACTCATATCCACAACTGCAACATCTGAAATGAGAGAGGGAGGGGAATAAGTGCTAATAATAGTCTTAAAACCCATTTTATTCTTACACAGAATTTAAAATAAAACCTGAAATTACACATAAATTTGGACAGACAAAACCAGTATGCTCAAATAAGGATCATTTTCTCATGGCACGAGTAAATTTTACTATGCATTTAAAAGATACCATACTCAGGAAATGATCATGGTTTTACATGAGGCACGGTATATGAATTCACAGTTTTGAAATCACTGCATCAGGGATACTGCAGGTGAAGAAGCAGTTCTACATTTGCTCTCTGAGCTAGGCCCGACAGTCAGAACACCCAGTAAGATGGAAGGTGCAGAACCTTCAGGTGGAACCTCTGAGAAGAATAATGCAGCTGAAAATTAGGGAAAACTGCAAGACCAAGTTTATCTTAAGAGGCTGAGGTTTGGAGTACAGGAAATTCCTAAACAGTGGAAAAAGAAATAACTTGTGAAAGTTGACTCTTAAAAGCTACACGCATTATGGAGTTCAAGCCGTGGTGGGGGAGGGTGGAATGAAGGGATTCAACCACAAGTAGCCTGAGCAAGACTTCCAGGGCTCTTGGGTAGCACCGTAGTCAGAAATGGAAGTGAAAATTTACATCAACGGAAGACAACCTATGCAGACAGCTAAAGAGAAATACCCCATACTATGCAGAACAGCTGAGATACAGGCTAGAGATTTGGAACTCACCGTTTGGTTCTGATACAAGCCTGAAGGCCAGTACAGAGAGAAGAGGTAACTGGAAGAGAGGACATTTATGCTGTTTTTCCCCTGATCTTTGTATCTTCTATGCTACCTAAGAAAGCTGTGGTTTAAAGCTTTTCAAAGGTCTGTATCTCTATGACTGTCTGCTTTCACTGCTGTGGGATAGGTGGATGAACTTAAATCCAAAGTATTCATAAGACTAGAGCCTTGGCATTCAAACCACAGGGGAGTCTGAGGTTCAAAACAGATTCCAGAGACTCAGTGCAGCTGGGCAGTAAATCCTGCACCTCTGAAGTTGCTAACAGACAGCTCCCGTATCTACAGAGAATGAGAGAAGGGTGAGATACTAACAGACAAGAAATCCAAAAGCAGGCCTGATGTGTGAGATTCACACACAGCAGCCAGTTTACCTGGGCTTCACCGAGGTTACCCATCAAAAGAATCAAAGCCCCACACTCAGTATGCAAGTTCTTGGTAAAGCTTGCAATGAATATCCATTCTGTACAACTCCATCTGGATATCTTAAAGGCTGCACTAACACACCACACTCTGGGGTCAACCAAATGCTCTGGTTAACCTGCTAAAGCACAGGGAAAGGTGTTTGAGTCCACGGAAAGTGACCTGCCTCAAAACCAAGACTCCGCCTTTCAAGAGCTGGGAAAAAAAAAAAAAAAAAAAAAATCNAAAAAAAAAAAAAAATCGATCATGGAAACATGAGAAAATTCCCTTACCCCTGAGGAACCTCAAATCCTGTACCACCTACTGATCCCCTTTCCAGTGCCTGTTTAGTGAGCTTTCTACAGCATGGGCATAATTCTTAGTACACTGCACACTGTAGGGTGACACAAACTGTGCAAGGCTTGAAGGAGTAAACCCCAGCACCACACATCCATCCAAATCTAGATTATCCCCACCCTGAACCTTAGAAAATCATTTTGGAAAACATGAATGATCTATAAAATAAACATTAAGACAAAGTAACAAGCAGACCTAGAATCAAATTACATCTAAGAAAAAGAAAAAGAAGTCTAAGAGCTTGGACTGTTTTTAGTGCCTGTATAAACTGTTTTTGTGGAACTAGAGTGCTGTGAAATCAAAATCGCCTTCCTGGTGTGAGGATTTAGACAATGTGTTCATGTAGCACACAGATATTGCATTTTACAATACAATGTGAGCAATGATCCATAACAGGGTTTATTGCAACAAAGCTATACACAGTTCATTGCTGCACAAATAGTAGTCTACAACTGAAATTTGTTTTCTATTGACTGCTGCTAGGTAACAATGTAAGTAGCATCAGAACCACATTACATGGACATAAGAACAGAAGCATCTGCATTTAAAAGGGGAATTATTCACCACTTACATATTCATTCGCACAGATAAAAGATGACGTATGAGAATGATTTTTTCTTGTTTATCACACCTCATGAACACAAGTGTGAATAAGGTAAAAATAAAAAGAAAACAAATTGAAGACTAGCAGAGGAGATTAAGATGGTACCACAAAAATATACATTCAAGTGGAAAAAAGAGCCCCAGGAAGACAGTTGAATGGATGCAGTCCGACCATGCGAATCAAGGGATGAAACAGAAGGCAATGCCAGCTGACCGAAGCAGAGCACCAGCAGTGCTGGCGGCTGCGGACTGGAGCAGTGCTGAGACCCTGCATTCCCAGGGAGGCCTCCACGGCCTCCTCCGTCAGGAACAGCAGCAGGCTTGGAGCAGGGAGGAAAGAGGATGCTTGCATCTACTCACACACCAGCTTGACTCAGGTGCTAATGAAACGCAGCCAGCCCGGTGAGCCCAGGAAATGAACGTAGATTTGGGTGGAGAACCACCAACCAAGCAGCAATGCTTACTAAAGAAGCTGCTCCCTGAGACATACCCAGTGCACTGGGTGCCGCCAGTACAGCGCTCGGTGCCACTGACCACTGGGTCTAAACACGCTCCCCAGCACTATTGTTTTCAGGGTTACATCTCTCTTCTTCGTGTAGGCAGTTCTGTGAATCGCTCAGTGAACAACGCTGATAATGTGCCAGCACAAATGCTGCTGTTTCAGTTGTCCCGCATTTTACTTATGATTGATGCTAAAATCTTTCATCTACAGTTGTTGAAACACAGACATGGGCCTATGTTACAACCACATATTTACTATGGTTGCAAAGAGGTAAGAATTTCCTTATTTATAAAGTTCATGAAATCCATAAAAGAGAACTACTACGCTGGTACCTGCTTAGCAAAGCTTGGTTTATGAATAGAAACACAAGTCAATCGTACTTCATCCTCAACTCCCATCCTCCATGTCAGGAAAGCCTGTTCAAAAAAAAAAAAAAAAAAAAAAAAAAACACCATACTCTTAGGCTTCTCCTTCCAAATATAGGTTCAACCTCCATCATTGCTGGAAGTGTGAAGCAAGAGCTAATCACAGAATCACAGAATGGTTGAGGTTGGAAGGGACCTCTGGAGATCACCTGGTCCAACCCCCCTGCCAAGCAGGGTCACCCAGAGCACATCGCACAGGATGGCATCTAGGTGGGTTCTGAATATCTCCAAAGAAGGAAACTCCACAGCCTTTCTGGGCATCCTGTTCCAGTGCTCTGTCACCCTCACAGTAAAGAAGTGCTTCCTCATATAATGCCAACTTTGATCAAATCTTTTAACGAATGACAAATTTTATGCAATAATACAGTTTCCTGTGTTAAGAAGGACAGAGAGCAGGGGAAGGTACAACCCTTCTGTAAAGGCAGAAGGCTTCTAAGTGAAGTACAAAGATCTTTACAACGTTATCTACCACAGGGTGCTGGAGAGGTAGGGATGTGTTTAATGTTACACAGAATCAATTTTGGATGACTCTGGAACAAAACATTTAAAGTCATTGCTTCTTTTCTGCAGCAGAAACTCACAGTTCTCTTGTTAAGAACCTAAAATTTGATCTTGCTTTATTAAGAAGCTGATTGCAGTTTATTTGTCTAAGCTTTTGTTTCTATTGTAAAGCAGTTACATTGTGCATATTTTATAGTGCCTTAAGGTAATTCATCAGTATTACTAGTATAATCTTAATTAGGTCTCTGCACTGCTGCAGCAGATGGCACATAAATAATTTCTTATATTACATTTTATATATTTCAACACCAGCAGGTCTTAAGAGACCAGACTGGAACCAGAAATAACTGTGACAACTGAAATGAAGATTAGAGATCATTACCTGTGGTAAAACAGTAGACTATGAAACTAATAAATAACTCAACAGGAAAAACATTATTATAAAGAATTAAATCCTCCATTTTCAACCTCTATCTGGAAGGCATCTGAAGACATCTTATAATTTAATGATCTAAGCAACTCACAAGTCTTCACATGACTGTTGTATGATTTATAGCATTGCTAGCAACAACAAAAATAAAACCTTGGCACTAAGTTTCTGAATTTGTTAGTGAAAAGCAGTAAATGAGAAAGTGCAGAAGCATCCTGAAATATGCTGAAAGTTAAATGGAATCTAGAAGGCCTAACAGAAGAAAAAGCCAGAAGTCTGTACTGCTTTCAACTTCTAGTCCAAGACTTATCTTTATCCAGCCTTATCTGTGTGGAGAGCATGAATGTTAGTCCATTTTTATGGATTGATTATTTTTCATTACTTGGAATTTTATTATACATTAAAAAAAAAAACAAACACCTTAAAATGGCAACAGAAACCTTATTGGAGGAAAACAGTACAGAACTCAGCTCCTTATTATTCACTGGCATCCTGGGAACAGTTATGGACCTTCAGATTGCTATTGCTTCAGATTATTGGCTATTTGGATTTGTATCCTTCATAGTTAGCAAATAAATGTGTTATCCCTGAAATACACTGGACGAGACTGTCAAAATTATTCTTCAGAACAACACTGCTCCTAAAGAAAACAATCACCGTAACTGTCCTCAAGAAACCATAACTTAAGGATGCACACAATTTTTTTTCCTACATGACTGCATGTTCCTTTAAACGAAAGAATAACAAAGTTTTTATAGGGAAACAACTTTGGTAATGCTTGAGGTGCATCTGAAAACTAGGAACCTTTTGCAGCTTTCACTTAAGCTAGACCAAAAGACACAGCAATCATGGAGCCTCTCAGCTTTAAAACACTCTGTGCTCCTAGAACCTGCGAGAGGGAATAGCCTAAGTTAATAAGGCACGGTAGTAACTACCTAGAGCTATTCATGTCGTATTTTTCAGCATATTCTTAGCCCAACAAACCGCCAGTGCCTTCCATTAGATCCTAAACACAAGTCAATTTTATTGTAACCACTGTCAACATCTATGATGCTATTACGGTTCTCACATCGCACAGAGTTTTGTTAAAATCATGTTATTCTGCAGGAATTTACTTACTTTTCTTTAAAAATAAAAAAAAATAATAAAAAAAATTAAAGAGTTTGTTCCCCTCACAATCACATAGTAAAATACAAAAATGTAACCAGAACTTGCCTAAGAGGATAAAAGTCTCATAGGACATAAACATGCAACATTTTTCTAAAGTCAAGAATTTCTAGTTGAAACCAAGCATGTTTTAATTCAGCCTCTTCAAGTTTGCAATATTATAGCATCAGCTTCGCTGACTTTGCTGGTTTACCACAGAGCCAGAATTGGTCACAAAAATGAAAGCCAGCTAGGCAGTAATGATACATCCTGCAATATAGACTGTATAGATTATAAACCATATTAAAAAGCATTTTAAAAAACTTTTCATATATTTGAGACTAGTCTTAACTTCTTGCAGATTAAAACCAAGTGCTGTACTTTTGTATAAGAACTGAAATTTAAATGAATTGCAATAGCTTAGAAAGAGTTTAAAATGCACCTCCAGAAGGCAAGTTGTTCTTCTAAGCTGCAATCAAGCTTTGCACAAGAGTTCAGTTGAGGCCGGGCTCTGACTACAAGTTTCAGCCCACTTCCTACTTCAGGAAAGGAAACACAGCATCATGCCGGACCTTTGAAACACTTCAATACAGCAATGGCACCTTCTTTGGAAAGAGTATTTACTTCATGGGCCAAAAGAATTGAGAACTCAAAGGACAGGAAATTTAAGAATGAAATTAGGTATGATTCCTTGGATATTAATTTGGAAAAAAGATTTTTTTTTTCTGTTCATATTAGTAATCTCTGAAGAAAAGAGTGAGATTTATGGGTTTTATTAACGATGCCAATCAAAAATTCAAGAAAGGAGACAACTTTAATATTGGCCAAATATTTTTACTTATTTATTTAAGGATATTTATCTCAGGACAGAGTTGAGATGACAGAGAAAATTAGATTCTGATTCTGGTGTGTTATCTCCATCTACACTCATTCTGACTATAAAATGAAGCAAAATCTCAACTTAAGTATATCTCATTTTTGCCAGCTCTAATGGATTTGTTAAGTGCTTTAGGAAGTTTGAAAACCTGTGCAAATGGCAAAAATTCTGAAATGCCCTCTTCCATTGTTTATCTGTTTGCTCAGGAAAAAGGACTGTTATAAAGTTACAATTTCAGGTATGTGTAGCTTTATCAAAACCAGGGCAACTCCTCTAATCTGTCTTCTCAGAATGAAATTGCCATTTATCTTTTACTCAGCTATGGCTACAACCTTATCTTCATCTGCTACAGGTTTTACACAGCAAAAACGATCTATTGGCAAGAAAGGTGCACCACACACCAAAATGTACGAATTCTGCTCCTCTTACCTAGCAAAATAGAAGGAAAAAAAAAAAAAAAAAGACTTCAAAATGGGGTCCTTCCAGAAATCAACATTATCAGAGTAGCAAACACAAAAGTCAGACCTTTCTTTTGCATTTCTTCCTTCCTTCCTCTGTCAAAGCTTGCTCTGGAAAGCGGTCTCACATCCTTCCCCATGAAGTCATTCTGCTCTGTGAATACGAATACTGTGAATGCTGAAGAAGTAATTTTAACTATGTATTACCTGAGCAGAAAAGGCATCCTTGGCTAAGGAAAGTCAACTGTTATAACTTTCCAGGAAGGACCAAGCAAATCCAGAGCCCTGCTGTTGCGAAGAAACCGCAAATCTTTAATTTTCAGATGAGCCTTTCACTATATGACAGCAGTACTAACTGCAACATTTAGGACTACTGCTTTGCTCCTTTTGAAACACCAGCACGCTGAGGCTGGCTGTGTCTACCTCCAGAGAGGAACCTGGCAACAGCTGCATTAAGCAAAGTGTTAGAAAAATACAGGGTATGGACGCATGCTAGAGCATCCACCGCAGCTTTCATGTGGCCCCACAAGGCATCTCCTCCTTCCAACGCAACTAAAATATTTGGAGCTCTCAAGCCTCTCAACTCCTGTGTTAAAAAGCTGAAATATGGCAGTTTTTAAGCTACCAGAATGGTTAGAATTTACCAAACAAAGCCCTGGCTTGGATAACACTCTGAAAGCAAAGATGAGGAGATTGGGAAGCTGGTACGCTTGTTTTTCATGTACAGATCACAAAGGTAACTCATATGCTTCCCTTCAAACCACTGGGAGAACCCTAGAGGCTTGAAAGGACACAGGAATGAGCTCTTTTTGGATAGCCATCCTGCAGGTGGTAAAATCTGAAGTCCAAAGAAGCAGCCAGCAGAATAAGCCAGCTTGGAAGAAACAGTGGCACGTGTGGCTGGAGGGAAAGCAGTAACAAAAGCAGCCAGCACATACACGGAGCCTGAAAGCATTTTAACATAAGCAAGGAATAGAAAAAATACATTTATTTTAAATATTTATTTTAGTCACAACCAGAAACTTCTTGTTCTTGACTTCAGTTCTCACCTGTAACCTTTTGCCCTTTGAATTTCAAATACCAGCCCTGGCACCAACCATTCCCATCCAGCAAAATTGCCCCTCAGGATACAGTGAAAACCAGACAGCCACCCAGAACAACAGCACGGACAAGACTGAGGGGCCAATGCTCATCTCTAGCTTCCACAATTCTGCACGAGTACCCATTTCATCCAGTGAGCTCCAAAACAGGGTTACATTCAGACCCAAACGTTAGAGCCACTAATCATGTCAGCACTGTGGTGTTACTTTACAGTTGCACACAGATAGCGCATCTTTCATCTGCCCTCTGGTACAGAGAACACACATTAAAAATAGAACTAGAACATATTTGTCATGCTCCAGTGGCGTTTACTGCAAATTGGGAGAAACTAGTAGTTAAAACTATACATTTTTCTAAACAATGATGAAGTATTTGTGCTATATTTACAATTGACACATTCCTTATCAGAATAACCTATCTGTTTTAAAAATTACATCCCCCGAGAAACTACACTTTAGTTAAAAGTAGCAGAACAGCTTAAAGTAGGTAAGTAATACTGTCAGTTCCAGGGATTGATCAGAACCTAAGTTCTCATTTATTTTTAAGTTTTGGGGTTTCCTTATTCATTAGATACACCACCAGAAGCTTTCAATTCTTTCCCTTCAATTATAAGTTAAGGATTTTCTTTGTTTTTAAATGGAAGGAAGCATTCTTCCAAAATCCTTGGAAATCAAAATCAAAAGCTTTACAAAATACTCTTAGATATTTCTTAAACATAATTAAATTCACAGTAAAACTGTAAGTTTCAAAGAAGGCAAGGCACTATTCTAAAATAAGAACGCTGTTCTACTGATTCAGAAAAGCAAAAATTCTCTCCAGAGCACGCCTCTGCTTATATTTAACTGATCTTCTAAGCGAGTATCTCAGACTCTGCCAGAACAGAATACACCTGCGCACCTTCAAGAACTGGTGTGTGAGGAAAAGTAATGCAGTTGATATAATACATGGCGCATTCAAACTTAGAATGCACTTTTAATGCTTCTGCACAAGTATGAAGTAGAAAATACTGCATTACTGGAAGTGAAACACCAGAAAATAACCTGTCACTCAGAAGAGGGCAGAAAATTTTGTTATTTTTCATTCAGTTAACAGTGCAGGGAAAGAAGGAAACAAAGAACTAATCCTCAAAGAACTTTTCTTGCAATACTGAATTGCAGAAGTTCGGAAATATGTAATTCACTGTAAACAGTGTATGCCTAAGCTTAGAAATTGCTTAATGTTTTCCATGACAAAGCTTTGTTTTCAGTCCTTTTTAACTTTGCCAGTCTTTGCTTAAGGTTGTGTGGTTTTGTTTTGTTTCTTATAAAAGATTTAATTAAAAACAACCCAGCCATTTCTGAGACTGTGTTGGGGAACTTACTCTTTTGGCCAGTGTTAATCCTCTCATGTCAAATTAAGAAGCCCTAGTACTTCCATGCACCGAAAGAGAAATCTGTCAGAAGAGTCAGCCTGTCTAGAAATACTCTTGCTAGCCTCAAGAAATGTTTCTCATCCCAAAGCTAAGATTCAGCAGTGATTTGGTCAGTCACAAAGGCAGTGTGTTTGGTCTCAGATGAGCCAGTCTTCATACCCCTCATCACCAATGCTGAGACAGGAAAAGCACTTTCAGAGCACCATTCATCTGATCTGTCAGAAGTCTACTTTAGGATGAGAACTGCAGCCCAGAAGTGCCAATTTCTCTCCACTAGCTCCAAAGGGAGTCAAAGACAACTGCAGACACCTGCACTGAAGGTGTTCAGTGCTATGAAGCTGCTCCACAGAGCCTAGCAGCTCTGCTCTGAAGAACTGCATTCAACCATTACAACATTTCAGTCCCTAACTATGTCATCTCAGTGGGTATTTCCCTGCAGATGTTCCCACCAGCTGACCAATGAATTGGTGGCCACTGGAGAAGAGCTACCACAGCTTGTGATGTCCTGAGCACAACACGGCCTCAAGTCTGAGGAAGCTAACTCGGTGGTGGGAGAGATCAGAGTTAAAAAAAGACAAACAGTCTGCACACACTGTCACTGGTAACTTACCCAGTACACCTCTTTGCACACTCACCCTTCCTTGAGGAAGGACTGTAAAAGTTTGCCCACTCTGGGACCACAAGCAAAGCCACAGATCTGTAGCCAACAACCCCAATCAAATCAGATGGGTCCTGCCCAGCTCTGCACACTGCTAATAAATGGTTTCTGAAAGTTGTGACATGCACAAGAGATCACTATTTACACTATTTCCTTGTAAAACTACAGCCTTCAAACTCCTGGGTTAGAAATTGAGAGAGAGAGCTCATCACTTGGATCTTAGTCATTTGGAGGTTTCATGGCTCAGGCAGATAAATGCTTATGCCTGCCTGCAACTCCTACCTCTTTCCCATGACCTGTGCTCTCTGCTTCCCTCCCTTTCTACTCCATCCTCCCCTTGGAGTTTGGATACTTCCAATCTTATCCCTCAACCTGTATTTAACTTCATAACGTAGTGCCAGCACAGCAGCAGATGGGAGGTCTGTCACTGCAGCTGATCAGTCCCGTGAGTGGTATCAGCCTCCAGCCTCCTACTAGCCTCCTGGAAAAACACTAAGATTTAGACTTCAAGAGTTTTTAATTTACAAGAATTGAAAGAAATGCAGGTAAAAAAAATTAATTTCATGAAAGTAACTTTTTGCGTATATTATAATAAAGCATACTTGCATCTGTAGCTAAAAAATCAGGTTTTGTAAGTAGTAGACTAGAGTCTGGGCTGAGACAGTCCATGCACAAACACCTCTTAAAGAATAGTCATCCACACTGTTGTACAATCATACTTACCGAGTGTCAAAACAAAGTACTTAAATTTACAGTGACTTATTTCAACCATGTAACCGTGCACCCAACTGAAGTTAAAAAAAAAAAAAAGGGAGGGGGGAATTAAAGCAATTTGCTGTTGCAGGTTGACATCCCCATTCCTAATATTTTACCTAAACCATTCCCTTCTACCATCTAGGCACAAGTTACAACTCAGAAAGTCTCTGATTTAGCAACTGTCGTCTTCCATCTGCAAAATAGCTAAGTATCTACAAAGCAATCATTACTCAAAATAGACAGCTATTCACACGTCCCACATGCTCATTCAACCCTGCTACCCAAATGAACATTAACGAAGCAGCATTCAAAATTGTCAAGGCTTATTTAAATAACCTGCATTCGTTTCCCTTTTTGTTATTCACAGACATTAGGCAAACAGTTTCCAGAAGTCACTCATTTCTCAATTTTTCCCAAAGTTATTACCAGCGATTGAAAAAGGGCTCTAAATCTACATACCCAGGACACTACAAAAATACCCCCCCATCATAGATTGTCTGGGAAAGATACCTGCTCAGTAATTTTCCCTGCTTTTATGCTCCTAGCATATTAAATTTTTTGACATAGATGCTAGACAGCCATAAAGAGTAAATGTCTCACGTCATACATACTTTTAACTACGCCAGCTCACTGAGGATAACATTATTTCCTAAATTTCACTGCAAGTTAAAGAGCCTAGTAATTCTGCAGAATCTGTCATTTCGTTGCCCTATTTAACAGAGAGAAACAGTGGAGTAAATTAAAAACAGGCTCTTCACACTTGCCTGCTGCACTAGCTGTGTGCCAAGCGTCACATGAGAATATTTCCACTGCAATGTTTACTAGAGCTGAGCTTGCCAGTTGAGAGAGTGTACAGAAAAAACACCCAACCCTGAACCTAATTTGAACCTTGCCTGTAGTTTGGGGGGGGAATAAGAAAGGTGAACTTTATTTTAACTTCTCTTACACCTCTACAGTTCCTACACTGGCTCGTAATAGGCAATGAAAGGGACTGAAGTATCATTGGAAAAAAAAAATCTTTATGTAATAGTCTGGCCTAAGTGAAATTAAGAAGAGTGTGAAATTCAAGAAGAAAGGCTGCCCTTTCCACCCCAACTGCAGGCAAACCAATTTCTAGGCCAAGGAGGTTTAGATAAGCTCTAAACTTTTCAACACTTATCCAAACTAAATCACTTAAGAGTCACCCATCATTTAATGTTGAATACCTTGGCTGGGGAGCAGGAAAAAACTGCCAAATCTGCACATCTCCAGCAGGTCACACACTGGCCAACAACATACATCGAAAACATTTGAAAAAAATAAAATTATGCTGAGCTTTATCTTCTGCCCAAAGAAATGTAAGAGATAAAGTAATCAAAATACAAGGCACTACAACGGAAAGAAGCAAAAAAGATTTTGGTACACTAAAGTTCATAGGCCTGGGTAAAGCTATTTAAGAGCCTTTTTTCCTTTTTTTTTTCCCTTTAGAATTAAAAATATAGCATATATAGATAAATGAGATTTTCCAATCCTTAATCCCTCCCCCCTCCCCTTTTTTTTTTTTCAAATAATTTTTAAAAAACAAACGTCAAGAAACACCTCCATCATTAACAATGTGTAAAATCACACCGAGGTATCCAGCCTTATAACCAGATCACAGATTTCCTCTTTATGGGGATAGACTCTCAGACTTTCATTTAGGGCCCACATAAAGTAAAATAAATTATGCATAGATAAATTGTTAATTGGAAACAGGCAGTATTATTAAAGTGGAAATACAAATAAAGTTTACATAAAACCACAGCATTCTCTGTGAGCCAAGAGCCTTCCACTCACGTACAGATACAGAGTTCTTGATTCAGTATTCTGGATGCTGGGCAGATGTGGATTCAATCTGCTATTTTTAACTTGCCTGTAAACAGTACAAGCATTACGTGCCAGCCTAAAAGCTGTATGCACTACTGCAAAAATCCTTACGCACCACTGAATACTGTAATTTCAAAAATGTGCAACATCCATTAAAAAATGAGAAAACTATTTCCAGGCACTGAGTAGTGATCAATAAAATCTAGAATTTCAGTAGAAGCTCTCATTTCCAAAGCAAGTTGCAAACATTATCTACTTTACCTATCCTATCAATATAGTACATATTATTACTTCCAGCTTGCAGATGGGGAACAATAAGCATGAACACAGCTTGTTCATTATCACAGCACATCCATTCTAAATTTCCCTATTTTAACTTGGAATATAACTAAAAATAAGTAAAGATTATAACCCAAAGCTAATCATCAGAGGATCTCTATAGAATCAGAGGAATGTTAGCACTTCCAAGTTGTGATTCATCAGACAAACTGAATCACATGAAACTGTGATTTTACAACAAGCCTCTAAATGTGGTCTCCATCATTTATTAGAGTGTAGGATGGCCCACCCCAAAATATACATACATATAAAGTTGTCAGAAGATGAAGCCCAGCATGGATGCTGACAATATCTCAGCCTAAAAGAGGAAAAAAAAATACACCATCAAGTATTTAATAAATCCCAAGATACATTGACTTTTTCACTGTAAATTCAATTCTACAATTATTGTTAACTGCATTTTGAGGATGATTTGTTGCAATGTTCTATGTATCACACAGCTGAATTTGCTGCTGAAGTTTTTACACTGCTGTTCAAATCAACAGTATATGGTTCCAAACAGACTTCATGAAATCTCTGGCACTTCCTGCTGAAGCATGCTTTTCTTCCTATTTTGGGGAAAGACTGTAGTTTCTACAACTTTGGGGATGATGAGCAAAGAAGAATAAAGACAGAATTAAAAAAAAAAAAAAAGCTGCAGAAGCAGTGAAAACCATCATTGTTACATGCAAGTTTTTCTACAAAATAAATCTCCCCTTTCGGAGATGTCTGAATTGCGTATTGCTCCTTTCTGTAGAGGATGGGTCCCAAGCTGTAATGCTAAGGCAGACCGCTCTACCCCAGCTTCATGCATATTCATCCTAGGACTGCTTCTCTGCTTTGTCCCAGTGATCGTAGTGTAGTACAGATCACAGATCAGAACTCAGCAGTACAAAAAACCCTAATGCTTGTTGTGTTAGTCACTCTGAAAAGTAGTTTACAACATTAAACTGGCAGAAAAAGCCAACTGCAAATGACTGGAGGAACTTGGAGGCCTGTGGCTTGAGCCATGGAGCAGGGAGAGTATTGGATTTTGTACCAGTGGAGTCTGTGTGCTGGTTTTACAAGCACAGTTTCAGATGTAGTGAGAAAATAAAAATAAATACATGAATTACTGCTGTGAAGTTTTCCGTTGGAAAGCAGTTTCTAAGAAAATGTTTTAGAAATTTGTGTTATCGGGTCATCCAAACCGTGTACAGAGTCCTGAAGCGTTTTGATGCCCATGGGCACATGGGCAGCATACCTTCAGCAATACATCAGAGGCATCTTCCCATCCATTCTGACGTTGCCCGATTTCACTTGACCAAGCTAGCATTTATTCAAAGATCGAGTTCTCATAATCACAGCAATGGTATTAACTATGACAGACTATTTAAATATGTAAAAATCAGCATCACTGGAATGCTGTTGGTGACCAAGTACATCTTTTATAATTACCTAATTACCAGCCTCAAAAATATGAAAGAAGACGACAGAATGCAGCTCCTTCCTGGTGTTATGTTGCTTCCAGAGAAAGGATGTTATGAGGACGGTCACTGAATTCTGCTGGAGAACACCCACAGTCAGAGCTCTGACAGACTGCCACGTTGTTATGGACCAAGTCAGCAGACTGGGTCTGTGCTTTCACGGCACAGTTCCTATTTGATCCTTCAGACCATTAGGACCAACCACCGTTGTACTGTGTTCTGGTCTGCAGTTGGACAATGAGACACCCAGGCTAACAAAGGATGTCAAATGCTGTTGAGAGTGGGCATTTGCTGCTTTTTCCTTCAGAATCAGAGTTATGCTGTGGTTTACTAGTTGGAATTAAGTATTAGCTGTGCAAGACAAGATTAAACCAACATATTTTTCAAAAGATGTTTTCAAAGCGTTCAGGATGTATGACAACAGTGACCATTTTCATGAATAGCAATACATACTCCAGGAGGAGGAAGGGATCTGTTCTACACGTTGCAGCACTCACTTTCACGACTCCTTAAAGCTTTATCAGCTTTGATGAAACACTTGTCAAAGTTAGGGCTGAACAACGACCATAGTCAGATCTGAGGCCCCACAGGTTTACTAAACAGACAGGATAGAACAGCAACTGCCAGCTCTTTCAGGGACTACCAGGTGGAAATTCAAATTCAGTCACATTGAGGAAAAGGATCAACTGTACATAGCTAATCTGTACCTTATGAATCTGTCATGGTGGGAAGTATGCCAGGAAGTTTAGATTTAACAAACTAAGTTTTGAATAACCATCTTTAAATTTGTCTAAAATGCCAAACATTAACAAAATTAACTTGTTATTCTCCTTCAAAGTTGTATTACATCTTCACAGAGGTGATCGCTACTGCAAAACAAGGAATCTGGAGAGGCATTAAAGGGAAAAATAAAAAGAGAAAAATCCAATATTCCTTTGTGTCGCCTTGACTGCAAGCCACATAGTCAAATCAGTTTCTGATTTTTAAAAAACAGTATCAAGACTTACCTAGTTTTGAACTGTAGTTATTATAATAAGCAAAAACCTAAGTTTAATCAATTCCAAAATCTAATTACCATAAAAAAAATCCAATTCAACCATTTTCAAACTTTGTTTCACTCTGGTTTAGATACTTTCTCCACGACTAGAATCCATAATTTTTCAGTTATCTTAAGGACCATGCACATCGCTAGTAGGCAAAGACACAATGTCTGGCTTTGAGTTTGGTAATCACATCCTTTTCTCAAGCTGACATTAAAAAGACTGGAGTATGTCAAGCACCAATTAATACAGAAAATATCTGAAACAACTCAGATTTCTACAAAAGGCAGAGATGATGTTGACAAAAGTGGACTGTTGCTCTATTACACAGCATTGCACGCACAGAAGCTCTGCTAAGTAAGAAAGCCTAGTATGAAGCAGTAATGCCACTGTAAACATTTTTTTGCAGGGGCTTTTTCCTGTGAATTTTTATTTCCAGCTGAGACTAAAGCAGCAGAGATGACTGGTCTGTCACAGTTTGAAAGCAGCACACACAGAATAAAGTCCCAAGTCCTGTTTCATCTTGTCACTCTCAAAGCAAAAGCAAAACTAACAAAAAATCTCTCCCCCCAGCACACACACGAATTAGAATTTAAAAGGAAAAAAAAAAAAAAAAAAACAACTTTAACAACTTTCTCCAACTGCTGTGAGTGAAAGACAGCAACAGAAGAGTTAATACAGCCAGTCTCGCCTCAGGGAAATTATGACAGGCAGGTATTTTTCTGCATTAGCCAAAACTTACATTGATTCTGACATGTCTTCTGTCTGAGCTAGCTACTAAAAATTTGTAACAAACTTAAAGTATATAGTATGGCGGGGGCAGGGAATAGCAACTATGCCAAGTATAAACAAGGCTATTCCCCCTGCTATTCTCCCTACAATCGGTTTCATGAATCTACAACTTTGTTTTCGATGGTCTTGGAGGCAACAGAGGATCACAACTCATGGAAAGCACTACTGAGACTAGTAGGAAATTGAAGAATTTTAGGGAAAGCTCATTGTCATACTGATTTACATGCAATTTATTTATTAATGTATTTATTTATTTTAAACAGAACTAAGGCGTTTCGAGTTTACACTTCAAAAGCTTTAGATACTAAGTGAACAACATTTCTCAGGTTGTTGAGAGGCCAATGAACATCTGTCACTGAGCTACAGTTCTGTCCATGCAGGCATGTTTTCCTACATGGGAGAGGAGAAAAACACAAACGGCAGAGAATCTAGACATTTCCTCTTACAACTTAATACAAAAATGAAAGAAGAAAGATGATAGTCAGTGAAGCGGGTTTAAAAAGCACTTCAAGATTATTCTATTTACAACTACCCTTTGTTTCTTTCTTTAAACAGATATTTAAGAATGTTTAAAGAGAATTTAAGCATAACAGCAATATATATTATACTAGACACAACTATGTGCACAGTTGTTCAGCTATTGTAAACCAAAATATTTCCCTTAATACTGGAAATACATATACCATCCCAGATGAGCAGAAAGCTAGGGATGTACTCTTAACAGCGGCATT
Organism: Anseranas semipalmata; assembly: GCA_013399115.1. Taxonomy (NCBI): domain Eukaryota; kingdom Metazoa; phylum Chordata; class Aves; order Anseriformes; family Anseranatidae; genus Anseranas; species Anseranas semipalmata. The sequence goes on along the minus strand of VXAA01004795.1, from coordinate 596,944 downwards.
ACTGTTTTGGATTTGTGCCTGTCAGCAGAGCCCACTTCAGTCAATGAAAGGTCATGCTTACCAAGGCTGGGGTCGTGCACTTCCAACATAATAAAACCTGGGGTACATTTTTTTAAGTTCTGAATCCTACTTGGCTTTGAGCTCCAAAGCATAACAGCTGTACTCAGACCAAAGTTAAAATGCTCAGAAGCTTTACTGGAGAATATCTGAAAAAGTTTCAGCTCTACTATCTTGAGCACCACAGCAGAATGATGTACCTCTGTGAGGCTATTAGGAAGGATAAAAAAGCAAGCATAGTTTACCACAGCAGAGCGATCCAATACTTTCAAGTGCCAGAATTGATGTTGCAGCTTTAGGTTCCCCTCCTCACCAACCACAGCGATGTAGCTTTTGCTCCTGGCATGCCTCTACAGCCACCCCAACCTTCCAGGAAAAGGCGAAGGTAGTTGCAGCAGCACCCCTGAGAGAAAGACAGGAGGCTAGGTGGAATCGTACTGTGGGACATGTTTGGGCCACCAGCAGCTGCCAGCTGAACCACACTGACCTCAGCAGGGACTGCAGCTACGCTGTTTACAGCAAGCCTGTGCCTGGGAGCAGGATGAAAGAGCTGCCCTCCCTCTTGGCTCAGTCTCAGGCACCCACTCTGCCGTTCAAAGGTAGCTTGAGGCTAAAGCAACTCACATATCCACACTGAAGTGTAAGGGAAACAGAGCCTACTACGTTCACAAATTCCACCTGCAAGCAGTAAACCACCTTGAGGTCCTCCTAAAGGAAGACCCTGTGCCCATCTTGACCGCCTCATTCCAGCCACATAACATCACTGCAGTGTGAAAGGAGGCAGCAGCTATGCCAAGCGGGCACTGCTGGGGCTGCTCCTCCGCACGTGCCAAAGCAGCAGCATGCCCCAGGTACCACCTGGACACAGGTCTGCAGCTGGCACGGACAGACAGCCAGTTTGAACTTGAGGCCATCGGTGAAGTAGCATGCAGCGGAAGCCAAAAAGCCTGGAGTTCTCACCCCAGGTCTGCACCAGCTCCCTACACATCAGAAGAGCTTTACCTCAAACTTCTACATCTGCAAAACAGGAACATTAGTTACTTTTTAACTAGGGAACATATCAACATTTGTTTAATACCCACATGTAATTTGATGATAAAACAAAAGTGAGGTATAATTACACTAATAAAAGCAGGACATGACAGCAGAACGCCACATGAGCTACTGCATTTCTATCATCATTTGTCTATTTCATGGAAGAACAATAATTAAAGCAATGTAATTAACCCACATAAAGAAATATTGCCTTCTTTTATTAAAAAAAAAATAATAATAATCTTGTGAGCTACAGAAACAGTTTGTAAATCTTAAACCTATGAAGAACACGCTGCACACAGCACAGCAAGCCTGAACAAGCATGCAGTCAGTGCAAAGGAGACAAGTGGCCAGGGACCAGGCTCACACATCAGCAGCCTCATGTGCGCATCCCGGCTGACTCAGGCCAGTCAGCCCCACAGGGAGCTTCTTCGCAGGAGCTCTCTGATATCGCTGAGACAACTGGAAGGCGGCAAGGTAGAATCACAGGTATGCTTGCCAGCATCTCAGGGTCAAATGGCACAGCAGACTTCTACAGAATAACTTAGGAACTATACTGAAAAATGTGTTTCTATAAGCATAAGATTCTTAAAAAAAAAAAAAAAGAAAAAAGAAAAAAAAAAAGAAAAAAGTGACCTTTAGAATTCACTGACTAGCATGCATAGTCAGAACTTTTCTCCTGTAGTCAGTAATCAGAACAATCTTTACATATACAAAGAGTTCCAGAAAACCCTGCAGAAATATTGCATTTTCCCTAAAACATTTAAGCAATATTTAAAAACAGAAGCAAAAACCCTAACTCCACTGTTTTCAAGGGCAGTGTGACAATAATTTGTCTTCAGATCAAAGGCAGCTCAAGATATATACAATCATTCATCTCTTAAGAATAAGCCTAAATATTCAAATATTCTAAATCATTTTTAATGGTTGTAATGGGTTCAAAAGCTTCTGTCTAACTAAATCTATTTAGAATCGTAAAGTGAAAATATTACATGCAGAGTGAATTAAAACAAACACACACAATTTGTTTTACATACTCATACTGGGTTTTGATTGTCACTATTTCTTTCCACGTGACCAACCACAACTAAAAAGAGATATTCTCCAAAAGGAGAAGTAATAAAACAGACTCCCTCTCCATTAGGAAATCAAGGTATATTTCTTCTTTTTGTTTTTAACATCTTCATTATTCTCTGAATGCAGCTCCGATCCTGCATTTTGCTTAGGGCAATATACCATAAGAACATTAATGAATTCCATATAACTTATTTATGGTTACTTGTTTGCATGTTTCTAAGCTTGTTTAATCAACATTAAAGCAGTTATTTCATAGAATACTTCAACCAAAGCGAAGCTTTTCAGGTTACACATTGAAACAGCAACAAAATATACCATTTTGTTGATATATACAATATACAATTTTGTTGATACAAAGCCATTTTTCACTGTTGATGGTGAAAATAATATTCTCCATTGCTGAGTGAAAGCATGTAAATCTCTGAAAGCAAGTAGGCATTTCTGTAAGGAGACTTCATATTGGAAATTGACCCCAATACCATTAAAGCAAAATACATCTCTTGAATGTAACGCATGCACCACAGCACCTAGGATGTATCATAACATCGTAACACCTACGCTTTATGGATTGCATCAAGCTTGTTCCAGTCATTTAGAAGTCACCTCATGCACTTAGATATAAAAGGACTGCAATACTAGTATATTAGAATTTTGTTACCAGAATATTTAGTTTGATGGCACAAGGCAGTGCTTTGCTGGAGACCTGTAGTTGCTCTAGATGTGCAGTACCACATGGAGATAAAAGATCGGGTCCTGACAACTCTGTTGTTGTATTAAAGCAGCACAACACCCAATCTAGTCAGCCTTAGCCTTTCAGCCATCACCTTCCTGCTCTGAAGATAGTTTGACTGCTTCTCTTCACATTCCTGTATCATATGGCATATGTAGCTCGTCAGATTTAAAGAAAATACACCCCCAGCCATTGGGCCAGTTGCAGGGCAAAAGAAATGAAAGAAAAAACATTAAGTGCTCCTCAGTAAAACAGCAACCTCTGCCTGCTGAGGTAAGCACCAGACAGCTAACCTTTAACCCTTCCCTGCTGTTCACTGTCACGCCCAAGGGCAAAGATAAATTAAGAAGTTATTGCCCTCAGCTGTCATCCTCACCTTCCTCTCAGAGATTACAATTCCTGCGGCAGTCAGCAAGACAAACACGTGCCTCCAGCTCAGCTACGCTAGTTACCATGCCATGTTAGCTTAAACTAGTGATAAATGTTTACTTTGACATACTAGCCTTGGGCTGAAGGAGTTGAAGCACCCCTGCCAATTCTGCAGTGGGGATACTGGCCTTCATAGGGCAGAGGGCTTCAGGGCAGGCAGCTGGGTATGGGCAACAGTGATTCCTTCAGTGACTGCCAGAGCCTGAAAACGAGGATCTGGAACATACACGTTGTCTTTCCCCTTTCATGGTGGTGCAGCATGAAGAAAAAGAGCTTCAGGGTCAAGAAATTAGGGTTACGTAAAGAGTGGTTCAACTACATCATGGAGAAAGGAGGAGCCATGTTTCAGTCTCTGTCTGGACCCCTTCCCAAATCTAATGTTGGCTGTGAGGAAGACAGGGCTGCAGGGACAGGTGTCAGAGTATCCGATGATGCATTTTGGGGCTGCCTTATCATGCAGGATGCTACTTAGAGAAGTTCATATGTAGCCAAACAACAGAAATGGACTTCAAAATATTCCATTATGCTCACAAATGATCTGACGTACTGTTTCCTGGATTGTCAGAAGGGTACTCTTTTTCTCAGGCAAACTTTTAGCTTTATTCTCAGTACTCCAGTCTCTCCTTAGCTTGTCTTCCTTTCAGCTGATTTTTATGCTGCTGACTTAAGCAACTGCTGTCATCTCAAAACACTGTGGCCAAATGATCCAAGAAATATTCCCAGCCTCAGAACAGATCACTGTGCCTCCTTCATAAGGTAAAAGGATAATCAACTACAGAAACAGGGTTTCACAGAATCAAAATGGAAACATCCAAAACTTGTACAACTGTAGAGGGTGCCACTCCTTCACTTAACATTGTGGCCAAAGACTTTGGGCAATAAACCTTGATAAAGTTTCAGATAAACAAGTAAAAGCTACTACTGTTTCCATCTAGCATCACTCTTCCATAGGTACAGGACCGACATTTAACCCTGACATCCTGTTTGCTGTCTTAGTGCATGCAGAACTGAAAGATCCTTTGTATCTATAGTCGGAGCATGAAAAGGCTAAATCACTCAATCTGTAGCTTCTCTAGACAAGCCACACTCACCTTTTCACCATGCCCCTTAATCTGTTTATGAATGTACTAGAGTGCTTGCAGTTTGATTTTCTGCATGAGATAATTCTGAAGAACTTCAAAAATCCTCAGTCAGTTCCTAGACTTCCTGTTCTTGTGTACAACTGCTTTTATTTTGTGCAAAAAAAGCTTCACACCAATGCCTTGCATCTGTGGCTTTCTGTCTAAAAATGACGACACTCTTTCTTCCTAGAGATACAGTCAATGTACACAACCATCCTGGTTGCTTCTCTATTAGGTAGATACCGTCACTCATTTCTGCATAACATAAATTACATAACATAAATTACTTTGTTGACAGCTTGTTTCTATAGCACAGACTGAGCAAAGAGAGCTCATCTTTTTGTTAACAAGCCCTAATTTCACCATTTGTTGTAAGTTTGCTCACAAGAGCTGTAGAACTTACCAGATCCCCTTTATTGAAGCATCTTAGAAAGTTTAGTGACTTCTGAACATCAGAGTCATTCTGCATTACCTGCTGACCTGCAATAACTTACTTAAGGCACAAGTCACAAGTCACACTTCTACTCATGATAAGATTTGAAATGGCGGGAAGTCAGTAATGAGTACACTCAAGGAGAAAAGAAAGAGACATCATACTCTCATTACAGAACATAGGTGTTTTTGCAGCACTCTTCTCAGTGGTTTACTGAAAAATCATCTAATAGGAAGTCTGCCTGCTGACAGGAAAAAGAGGTTCCTGTTGATCTTTCTCTTTGCACTCTCTCCTTAAAGTTTGCTGGTTTTGTCTTCAAAAAGGTACCAATTCCAAGAACCAGTATAGCATAGATTCATACTAAATAAAAGACACAAGCTTACCTGGGCTTCAAGTAAATGGCTTCAATTTCAGGCAGAGTGGGGAAAATGAGACAGTGGATAGCACTTTTAACAAAGACCCTGCCAATACTATTCAGAACCAGGGGACCTCACGGCTCAGTCTTTAAGAGTTAGTAGATGCGTACTGGTCAAGGTTTCAACTAGTAAACCAAAAGAGGGCTACAGGCAAGCATCTTTTAGAGAAGCCCTGCTCTCATGACAGAACAAGAGGAACTGCTTTTCAAAGTTCTGCCTGTAGCGTACAGAACGTAAATATGTATTATACTAGTTCAGTATGGGAAACATCTGCCAGCTATCTCACACAAGCATGAAATTTCTCTATATTTTTTTTAAATAAACACACAATAATTTCCTAACACAAACTTCACCTTGAGACATTAATGATCGTCTCTGTTAAGAACTGAATAGATGCCAACAGTCCCAATCCAACACACAAATAGAATAAGAATGCAAAAAGAATATGGCAACAATAAATTATATCTATGAGAAAACATAGAAATTAAAAATTACTGATTTTTCAAAGACAAAAGAAATTGTGGGGCAGCTGATCGAGAATGTTACAAGTAGATGAACAATTATCAGCTTCAGCATTTTTGGATAATAGTTTGCTACATATTCAAAAACGTGAGGCAGGGAGAAACCACCAATAAACAATGCAGAGTGAGAAAACAAGAAGGGCATAACAAAAGTTCTCAGAAACAATGACAGATCATTGTACACATAGCAAACTGAAAATAAAGAGGAGTACTTCAAAATCCACGGTAATGAAAATCCAATATGAAATGTAGGTCCATGGCTAGCTGATACCAGCGATGTAAATAAAATAAATAAATAAGAAAGGGGGGAAAAAGCAAAAACAGAAAAAAAAAAAGCAAAACAGAAAAGTGAAAAGTGTGATGGATACTTTTTGTCCCTTTGCAGAATGAAGCAAGAAGATGCAATAGTTCCATATAACACAGTTAAATCAACCAAAAATTTCCCAATATATAGCATGTAGTAGGAGGAAATAAAGTAGCAAGTACTCAGATAAGGACACTTCATCTTAATGTGCCAGCATAATTTGATAACCAAGTTATAAACTCACCCATTTTAGGTTCAGTTCTCTTCAATGTTTTCATAAATGACTAGGATGTAGGACTAGAAGGTGTCTGCAGATGATACTAAATTGGGAGGAGCTGTTGACTCCGTTGAGGGTAGAGAGGCCTTGCAGAGAGATCTTAACAAATTAGAGAGTCGGGCAATCACCAACAATATGAAGTTTTACAAGAGCAAGTGCCAGATTCTGCATGTGGTACGGGGCAACCCTGGCTGTATGTATAGACTGGGGGACGAGAGGCTGGAGAGCAGCCCTGTNTGTGTGCCACAATACGAGAAGGACATAAAACTATTAGAGAGCATCCAAAGGAGAGCTATGAAAATGGTGAAGGCCCTAGAAGGCAAGATGTATGAGGAGCAGCTGAGGTCCCTTGGTTTGTTCAGCCCAGAGAAGAGCAGACTGAGGGGAGGCCTCGTGGCGGCCTGCAGCTTCCTCACGAGGGGAGCGGAGGGGAAGGCGCTGATCTCTGCTCTCTGGTGACAGCGACAGGACCCGAGGGAACGGCATGGAGCTGTGACAGGGGAGGGTCAGGCTGGGGGTTAGGAAAAGGTTCTTCACCGAGAGGGTGGTCGGGCACTGGAACAGGCTCCCCAGGGCAGTGGTCACGGCACTGAGCCTGACGGAGTTCAAGAAGCATTTGGAAAACCCCCTCAGACATAGAGTCTGATTTTTGGGTGGGCCTGTGCGGACCCAGAAGTTAGACTCAATGATCCTTGTGGGTCCCTTCCAACTCGGGATATTCCATGATTCTACATGTTTAAAGGTTCTGACTGAGGATTTCTCTGAACATCGATTTTAGACATACCATAGGAATTGAGAAATCTCCAAAGGATGGCACAGAGGTCAGTACAGCCCAACTGTTTTAAACAAAGGTAAAGGCATGAACAAGGGAGCTACTAAGATCTTCAGTTAAAAAAGAGACAGTAACTGCAGCGATGCAAAAGCAAAAAAGTTATTCAAGAATATTGATGCTAGAAGTGATATTTACTAAAACAACAGAAGAGCAAAACAAATATTGTATTAAAATGATAGTTTATACTTAACAGCATTTTTGTTTATTAAGGATGTTCACATTTTCAGGGTACACTGTAGTTGATGGCAGTTAATTTGGGATTCTTAACAGTGAGCAAATGCTAAAATACTAGCAACATTTTGCATGGTTTTCAAAAAAAGTATATGCTGACAAATAAACCTCTGCTTTTTGACAGCTTGCAGGTCTGGTTGATAAAGGTGATTCATGCTAATACACTTGAGTTTCACGATACAGGTAACAACATTAAAGGATGCTTTGACCAAAAGGTTTGTCAAATAAGGGCATACATTACACACTAAAATGTTGTCCCCCTGGCTGATCTCAGAATGTTGCTACTGGAAGGATATGGATACAAAGACTATTTTGAACAGTCTCCTTTGGAACAATTATTGGTTCATGACTATCAATTAGTTTTTAATGGACGTTAAAAAATGATATAAAATATTTGCTGACTAAGCCTGGACATGAGTGTTGCAGTAGTATGCAGTAGTAAGGCCGTTTAGTATTGCAAAGCTGTGTTAATCACTTTTAAAGTGATCTTAGTCCTACAAGATTACTTGAACGCCAAAGAAGTTTGCAAAGTTAGGCCACGCTCTCAGACAAGAGACACCTATTTCATAACGCAACTTAAGAAAATTAATAACTGTCTCATAATAAGCTCTCAGTGCAATGCAGAGCAAGTGTGTGCAAATACATTAATAGGACTATTAGCAGAAACAGAGAAATAATTTTGCATTGATGAGGTCACCAGTAAGTACAACACTAAAATGTAAGCATACAGAAATACTGGAGCAATATAAAGAAATTGCTACTTCATGGTTGTGTACTAAGACACGCACAGAGTATATTTGTTATAGAATCTCCTGATTGGGAAGTTAAAGTTAAAAAACAACAACAAAAAAAGATGCAAGGTTCCTCAATATTTGGGTGACTTATCAGGGGATGAAATGGACTCATCATCATATGAGCATTTAAAATAAAACTAAAGTCTTAAGAAGTCTTCTTTAAGCTATCTCATGAGCAAAACAAAGTTTCTTCTTGTGTAAGATGGGCATAAACATGGACTTAACGGTACTTTCCTCTTCAGAGTCTGTGAATCCCCCAGTTTCCTGAGGTCTGCTCATAAGGATAAGAGAAAAATCAGTCTGGAACTTGTCCACATACCTTGATTATTTTTAATAATACCTATTTACTTATGGGCTTCCTCTGCTCACAAAGCTCTTGACTCTTTCCCGTACTGCCCAACCAACCAGGTGTTTTTTTGAGTGGAGAAGGGAGAGAAGGTTTCTTTTGAACCAACAGAGCCCAGTCACCAGCTGGAGCCTGGACAAGGTGAGCAATACTGATAAATTGTATTCCTCAGGGCACGCTTCCACACTCCCTTGTTCAGAGCAATCCTGGATTGCTCTGTGCCTGGCTGTGATGCAACCCAAGTTCACTGTCCAGGTCTGGAGTCAGGGCAGTGAACATGAACCATCTGGACAAGCCAGCTCAGGGCTTCTGGCTGGCCTGTCTTCATGCTACGTCCAGCTCTAACATACCTCAGCTCTGAGATCCCAACCAGACTGAGAGCTAGAACAGGGTTCTCAGCAAATCACACGAGCAAGAATTTTGCTACTCCTTAAGGCTTGGCTGGCACTGTAGGATCCCCGTGGTGACTGAAAGAGCTGGTGTAAGGAACAGACATTTTTTCACACCTCCTCCTCCTTGACCAGGGTGCTCCTGAAGACTGGACTCTTGCTGGATGTAAGAGTTGCAGTAGCATCCAGTAGAAAGGCAGTTTAGTATTGCAAAGTTACATTAATCACTTACAAAGCAATCTTGGTCCTACACGATGGCTTGACCGCCAAAGAAGCCTGCGAAGGTAGGCCGCATTCCCGGACAAGAAAGAAATTACACAGGGTTCCCCTCGGAGCAGTCTCCCTTACCCCACACCCCTTCTCAAGACCTCCCTCACAGTGTTACGTCTCGCCCCGCTCCCACTCTTCTCCGGCCTCTCCAGCACCACCTTTCCCAAGCCTTTCCCAGCTCTGCTGCCTGCGACCCCCCGCACCCCGGGAGGGCGGCACTGGGCAGGGGCGAGCCTCGCGCCCCACCCCGCACGCCCCCTCGGCCCAGCCCGCTCACCCGCGTCGTAGAAGGCGTCCAGCACCGCCGTCTCCCCGAAGTCCAGCTCCCCGAAGTTGACCGTGCCGAGCTGGGCCCCCTCGGCCTCGCAGGCCCGCAGCAGGCACTGCCGCGCCCCGGCCTCGGGGCTCCGCGCCCCGCCGCCCCCCTTGGGCGGGTCGTTGAGCACGTACACGGCCCGCAGGCAGCGCGCC
>VXAA01004795.1:563998-586900 GCA_013399115.1 Anseranas semipalmata | reverse complement strand
GGGCGCGGCTGCCCCCCAGCCCGCCGAGGCACAACCGGGCAGCCCCGGGACGAGCCCGCTTCCCTCCGTGTCCGAAGCGGTACCGAGGGGGAGGCGACGCTGTCGGGGCGGCCGCGCCTCGTTTATTGCTTCCCTTCCCCGCCCCTCGCGGGGCAAACGACCTCCACGCACCGCCTGCCACCCTGCTGTCACCGCCGTTATCATCTCCAGCGCCGGCCCCGCTCGCGTTCCCGGGCCGGGTTCACGGCAGCTGGTGTAAAGGCAGCCGGGCCGCAGCGACCCGCCCGTCGGGCTGCAGCCGCCCCGTCCCCTGCCCCGCGGCAGGGCCGTGCTGCGTCCGGAGGGGCTGAGGAGCCGCTCGCCCGCGCAGACCTGGGGGTCCGTCTGCCGCTGTCATCTCAGGTCCTCCTAAGGTGCTGCTTCTTAGGGGGCAGAGACAACTGGTGTCGCGTTTGCTTCCCGCACCTCGCTGTAGCGTCCCCTTTTCCCTACTAATTTTTCTTTCCGTTACCGTTTAAAAGACTCTGACCACAGACAAACTGTGTCAGAAGTTTGAGCAACAACTCCGTCTTCCTTAAAACCTCCCACGATCGTGGCAAAAGAGGCTCCCGGAAACTCTGTGGCAACTCCTGGCTTCTCTATAAGAATAAAACGAATTGTGAGCGTCCCGCTCACCAGCACGTCTTTCTTATTAGCTAGACTGACGGCGGCAGCCTCAGCCGCTGCCCCTGCTGCTGGGCAAGCTGCTGATGCAGGCAGCAAGAGAAAGTGAAAGAAAAGCAGGCTGTGTGTGGATCACTTTGTAGCTCGGCTTCGTATCCCAGCTGCCAAAAGGGCATAGGACCCACACTGAAACCATGGCCTACCAGTGACCAGAGGAACCGTGGAAAACTTCAGGCCTCGAATGAATTCGTATTGGAAGTGGTAAACCTGGCTGGAAAGCCTTTTCATCTCGTTTTTCACTCACCGCTACAAAACAGGTTTTAAGTGAACGGCACCTTTACCTTCCAGTGCAGCATGGCTGCTTACAGCTATCTGAGGTTAGTATTTTTACCACGTGCTGTAATGCAATAAAAGCAGCTTACAGTATAGTAATTTCTTCTGTAGGTGTCTGGCACCCTAGCTTGGTGACCACGAGAAGAGTTTCAGTGGCCAGTTGTTCTGAGAGACACTGCGACATGAGGATAACAGCATTGCACACAGGGGCTCATAAGGGAGAATGCGGAGAAACCGTTTAAGAGGCAAACCTGTTTCTCATTTTGGAGAGTTTGGGACAAGTAAGCTGTTGAATTTGGTCCGCAGGTAGGGGGTGCCTGTGTTTTTTTTTTTAACAAAAACACTAGTACATGAAACTTTGGGAGAATTACATACTTTGACCACCAGAGATCCTACTCTTCTTTCCTGTCAGTTTTCCTCTTCAGGCATGAGTAAGCCTTTTTATATGACAACTCTAACTCTATTTATTCTTGTTCCAGCAAGGTAACAATTAGGAGAAAAATCTAAATGTACATTTAGAAGAAACTCAGTGTGCACATGGCAGCCTTTGACCGACAAATAGCACTAGCACACACACTTATGATCCTCCCCAGTACAAATCCTACTTCATATTTTTCTGCATTATAAGAAAGTTTGGCTGAAGAGCTGGTATTGAAATGAAAAATGCAATATTGTGTAAATTAAGGGATTATTTACAAAGGAAAGCATTTATCTTACTCAAGAATGTTCTTAGGCTTTCAACAGCTAACAAGCAAAAATAAATTGCAGTTTAATGCGTTCAGAACAACGGAGGCATGGTGTGGTGCTTTCTCTAATCTTGAAAATTGTTGAAGTGTTAATTTAGAACAAATATGTGGCTGGAATTGCTTAGCGGGATGCCCCTGAGACATAATAAATAAGCCTTTTCTGCCTTCTAGAGATTATCAAAATCTTGTATGTTGTAGATGTAAGATGTGTTTTTGGGTTTCATTCAGCAGTCTTTAACATTTGGTACCTTTTTAAATTGGTTGCTGGGAGGTCTGTCTCTTCTTCTTGGAACAGAGAGACTGTCTCTCTTTAGCGATACTTTGTGTGCTTTTTAAAACAAGTCTTTTTCTCTTGTCTTGATTAGATACACTCTTCTTCCAAATGGTATCCTCACTATTCCTCTGGCATTTTTCCTAACAAGCTGCCACGTTCTGAAGATCCATTTTCAGTAGTTTAACCTGGTGCCGTTTGTTGAGTTCATAGGCGTCATTTAAAGCTAGAAACAATGAGTATTTTTAAAGGAAGAAGATCCATTTTGTATACTGCAACTGAGTCTGTCAGGTAGGCCTGACATGTCCACTGAATAACAGTATCTTCAGGTCTTGCAAGTCACCTGAGTGAGAACAAAAGGGAGATTCAGATTTTGGGGGTGTTGTAATGTTTCTGTGCGAGTAAGAAGTTAAATCTAGAGGAAAAAAAGGTAACTCATGCAACACTTTTTCCTCTTTTGGAAATGTGGTCGAGCAACGAGGTTATAAAATGAGCCACTCTGCCTCCAGAGTTGCCTATTCAAAGCTGAGGGATAGATGCAAACATTCAGCTTTCATACACCTTTCCGGGGCATTTTGTCTTTGCACAGAACCAAGACTAAGAAAATCTAGCAAAACTCAAGTCAACACCTGTTCTTACACAGTAATGTAGAGATGATGCCATAATTTTCTCAAGCAGAGCTTTGCACCTATCAAATCCACTTAGTGCAGAATACTAATTCTCTCTCAGACACCAGAAGCAATACGTTCTCTGCAGTTCACAAAGACAGCAAACACTCAAAAAACAGTACAAAACAAAACAAAACCCACATATCCTTGAAGCCACCTTCTGCAGACCTGAGTTGTTCTTCCAACGTGCAAATCCAGCTGCCCGTGTCCTGGAAGTGATCCTGAAGATCGCCCACCAGCGTGGCAGCCCCGGTGCAGTTACACCGGGTGCGGAGGTGCCCAGGAGTCCTTCCATGGGCCCTTGGCACTGGCCTGAGTGGCTCCTCAGCCACACCGCACGTCCCTCCTGTCACCGCATCCTTGGCAGAGAGCTGCTGGGCTGTACGGCCTTCCCCAGGAAGCACCGTCAGGGCAATGGCCACCTTGCACGGACGTGCACGCAGAAAGCCTGAATGCAGTACCCTGGACATGAGATTTTTTTTCTTTGTTGCAAAGATCAGACACTGGGGAAAATATTTTGATGTCCAAGTTCTTCCCTGGCAAGCCACCCTACTGACTTCCCACAAGGTAATGCAATCCGTGGTGTTTATTCCTAGCAAACAACTTGTTAATGAACTTCTTGGTATTACTGTTGGTAGTGTGCTCCCCCACTTGCTTGCATTTACAGTGAGCAGGTATGCAAGTAACCACACAGATGCTGCTTTTATGTGGATGAGGAGGAAAATAGTTAATGTCTTTATTGAACAAGAAAATAAGATTTTATTTTCAAGTATGGATTCAATGAAAGCTGTTTTCTTTTTTAAGGTCTTTATGTAGAAGCTTTGAGAGAGTTTAGATAAAATGCTGTGAATTCTCCCTAAGAAGTCTAGCAAAACTTGGTTTTGTTCAAAAAGCCAGATTCAAAATACTGTATCTGTACAATGGCAGCTAAACAACATGGATGAGCCTTGAAGGGAAACTTCATGAAGAGGCCTACAAATGCTACGAACTTTAAACATCAACTTGCAGGCACATCTGCTTTCTAAGGGTGCCCTAAAGCGGTGTGAAGTCAAAACCCCTCATAGCCACTGAATCAGCATTGGAACCAGCTTCAGAGATCTGAGATTCCTTTTGGTTTTCTCTCACTGGAGAGCATGAGACCTCACATGCTCATTTGACCTGCTGACAGAGAAAGAAGGCAAAGAAAATGATTGCTGGTTCAAAAGTGCAGCTCTCTGTTCAGATCTGCTCTTTTGCACAGGGTAGCGTATGGCACCCAGCACCTGCTCATCACTGCCCCTAGCAAACGAAGGACAGAGTGACATCTCGTATAAAGTACAAAGTCAGCCAAAGGGTGAGCTTCTGTTCTTTCCTCTCCACCCATCTTAGAAAGCATTAATTATATATATACGCTGTGTGCACACAACTATAAAGAGCAAAATGTAACCAATTTCAGAATTTGCTTTGATTCCATATTCTTCACCTCCTCTGGTTTTCAGCACATCAGGCACTCTAATCAAAAGTTCCCATTTAACTTAACTAACTTGTTTAACTTCTAACTTAACTAGTTACAGGGCAAGTCTTTGGGAGCTTGAATGATTAAGGAGTGCAGGCTAGCAGTGAAGACCTGCCATCTTTGAAATGATGCAGGTCTTCTCAATAGCATCCAGGAAGCCAGAATGTTGCTTATAGACAACTGTGCACACTTGAAATAAAATAAAAATCAAAGTCCAATAAATACAATAGCAAAGAAAAGGACAAAACAAAACAAACTAACACCTTTCCTGAATCTTGATCAGTGCAGGAAACTCATGCTTTCTACGTGGCTGGTAGTTAACATTATTCATGTTATATTGAGAGGAGGCCACATGGCGGCCTGCAGCTTCCTCATGAGGGGAGCGGAGGGGCAGGCGCTGATCTCTGCTCTCTGGTGACAGCGACAGGACCCGAGGGAATGGAGTCCCCTGCGACAGGGGAGGTTCAGGTTGGACATCAGGAAAAGGTTCTTCACCGAGAGGGTGGTCGGGCACTGGAACAGGCTCCCCAGGGATGTAGTCACGGCACCAAGCCTGATGGAGTTTAAGAAGCGTTTGGACAGTGCTCTCAGACACGTGGTCTGAATTCTGATTTTTGGGTAGACCTGTGTGGAGCCAGGAGTTGGACGCAATGATCCTTGTGGGTCCCTTTCAGCTCGGGATATTCTATGATTCTATGATTTATTTCTCTGGCAGATAGCTAGAGCAGATCAATTCCACAGGAGCCAGACATGGACACTTACAAAGTCTGGTAAATTTTTTTTTTTGATTGAAGTACCAGGGGCTCCCCAACCTTCCCCACTCAGTTCAGAAAGAGAGGAGCAAATGGCCAGCTGAGAGCCAGAGATTAACTGAGCTTCTCCAAACCATAGTCTGTGATCAGTTAGTCAAACCACTTATCGACAGTTTTCAACACATTTCTCATAACTTCTAGTCTGTACTTCAGATGGGAGAAAAACAAACCAGCCCCCATCCAGTATTCAGGTAATAGATATTAACATGACAACAGCCCTAGATTTCTTCACTCATACAGCCTCTTGACACGATGAATATTTTCTCTTTTGCAGTCCTAAACCTAACAGACTGCTCCTCACGTTAGGTCTCTCCAACCAAGCAGATCCTAGGGGTGAGATGTATACATTTCCCTGAGGAATAAGAAGCAATTCAAGAGGCCTGCCTTGAAATATTTTCACTCACAGAAGATTACATATTCTTACTGGGTCTGACTATTTTTTCTGTTTTCAGCTTGATCAAAGTATCCCTGACTTCTTTACATGTCATTGCCCAGTGTTTTCTTTGCAGTTGTTCTTATGGACTGTTTTAAGACAAGATTCTCACTTGTAGCTTCTCTCAAGTTATTTCTCACTGAATATTCATGACAAAAGCCACCTGAGCATTCACTCTTATTCCAGCTAAACAAGCTTGTTCTGTCTATTGATTAACAAAAGCCCAGAAAAATTGTGACTATGGCAGGGAATGTTTATGCACACAACGAAGATGTCTAGAATACGTGGCTCATTTTTGTTCACATTTAGGCTATTTCTACATTTCTCTGGATGCCATATACATGAGGATAAATAAAACTTATAAGTTTAGCAAAAACAAAGCTGTCAATGCTGCTTAAAAACATTTTAAATATCTGCAATCACAATGGGTTTGGTATTACCAGTAGGGACTGTGAGAATTTTTACTATTGGGGCTTGGCTATGTGCAGTTCTCTGTACTTTTAACGATGAGACCTGAATATGCATCCTACTTACTGGGCACCGGTCTACAACTGGTCCTGAAGCTCTCCTGGTTACACTGCGAGACAAGATGTGATGCCAAACACTTTATCTTCTCTGCTTTGTCAACTTGCATTACATTTATTCTTTGCCAGAAGAGTGTCACATGCTGGAGGCTATTAAAGCCACTGCTTAACAACACGTCAATCTTGTACAGTTAGAAAATTTTATGGCCAGACACACTGTCACTCAAATGCAGTTCTTTTTCAGACCTCTATCAGCCAGCAGGATACGAATCATTCCAGGAAAGTTTTGTCACGCCGCAAGAGTGAGACCTTCAGCCCATCACTGTGTCAAATCACATTTCTATCAAAGTAGCAAAGAGTTTCTTCCTGCACTTTGCAGTGGAAAGGGTCACAATACCAAGTTAAATAATAACTCGCTTCCTGTTCGGATCCAAGACACCCAAGAAACACAGAACATTCCTGACCTTTTCACAGGGACAGATCCGTGTTTTGCTAATACTTTTGTAACAGAAACATCTACCTCTTTCCTCATTTGGGAAATTCCAAATAATGGCTGATATTTTGAAGAAATGAGCGTTTAGCTTGTGACAGCAGTAAGACTTGCAGAAGGAGGGGTACAAGGTAGTCCTTTTTGTTGCGCAACAGCATTGTTTTCTCTCAAAGTTTAAATGCAGTTGGAAAACTGAATGATTTCAGTATTGCTCTGTAGTGTTCTTAGTTATTCACACAGCAACAAAGTAAAATATAAGGTTATTACTCTGGCACATACACGTGTGCAGGACAAACTTCAGATACCCTTTCTTAGCCCCTGCACATGAGAAAATCAACAAGCCACGAGTTTCCATACAGCATGCACACACTGCTGCAGCACAAAAACAAGTTGTGGAGCATCCCATTTGTTTCCTGATTGACAGAGGCACAGCATCAGCCCAGTCCTGCCTGCGAGGAGACACCAGCCAGAGCCTGCAGAAGGCACCTAGCTTACCAGAGCTGCAGCATCAGCGCAGCGCTCACATGGGCAGAGGTGGTGGGACGCATCCGTCAGCGGGCAGCTCCCCTCCTGTGCACCACAGGAGTGCGAGGACATACGCTTCTAAACTAGGAACCATCCGATTCAAGACAACAGGAGGTCTGCAGTCTGAGATTGCTGCCCTTTATAGTTAGGTGGGAAAAGGCTGGGGAAGCACAGGGCCTGAGTGAGGGGCCCTGGGAGGAGAGCGAAAACGTGAGTGGGAGAATATGGGCTTGCCTCAGACTTGCACCCAGCTGGAGAGAGGCCCTGCTCCAGCTAGTGCAGTGGTGACAGGTACCCGCTGCACTGGTGACGTTTAGGAACCCTAGGTCAGCACTTAGACTGAATCAACATTGTTGACTTTAACATATCCAGATTAATCCCAGACCAATACTGCAGCTCTTAGCCGTTGCAGTACTGTGACGTCCTTCTCTCGTTAGAGCTCCCCCACCGCAGGTTACTGAGCTGCGTTTCTGAGGTAAACAGGTGTTTCGTGTCAGAGCATGAGAAATTTTCCATTCCCCTGAGCTCAGTGACACATGCCAAGCCCGGCTGCATAATCACAGCACAAACATCCTGAACCCCCGGCGAGAGATTTGCCATCCATTAATGAACCGGCTTTCTCCAGCCAACGCTGTTTTTGCTGGGGTCTCAAAATGTATGTCATGTTTCCTGTGCCTTGTGCTTTTATTTGCTAAATGGCTGCATCTGTGCTTCCAGCAGGGCTCAGTAAATTTGGCTCTTTCAATCCGGAGTAGGCATATTATCTAGCAGCAGCAATTTCCATGCAGGTGCACATACTTTTCTACTTATCCTTTCTTATCTGTTGTTCTGTTTTTTGGTGCTTTGTGATGGGAGAGAGCATGGTGCAGAGACTGTGTGAACTGCGCTGTCTCCTGCACTTCGCTGCTCCTGTTGTGCCCTTCACAAAGAAAAGCATCCCCAGGAGGGGTAAACCCAAGTGATGGATCATCCTGCAGCAGGGACAGCTGTCCAGCCTCATTTTTGCTTCCTCTAAGAAGAGCCCAAGAAGTGCTCTCACAAAATCCCGAATTTCATTCCTGTGCTGTGATCTGAGGAAATGAAGCAGTCTGATGGGTCCCTCCGCATGAACATGCTCTCCTTTCCCTCGCTGGGATGAAGCAGGCAGAGAACAGCTTGTATTGAGGAAAACAATCTCCCACAGCAAATGGAAATGCAGGATGAAGCGAGGGGGGGAATTAACCAGAAGTTTTGAAAGCAGACACTTCTTTAATGTTCTTATATTCAAAAATGCTTGTGAAACTTGGTCATTCTTATCGAATTTGCTTTGTTGCTGCATTAATTTTCAAGTTGTCTCCTCTGAAATAGTGTATTACAGCTTCTGAGATCATCTTGATAAAAGCCAATTACATTTTCCTGTGACTATCAGCTACCTTCTCCAGTTGGTTTTGTACATAAAAAGGAAGATGAGAGAGCTCTAAACACACTTATCTCATCTGAGGGGCCAACAGAGTGGCAGAGTCCTGCCTCCCCAGGTTTTTGCAATGTGTCAGAGCAGTTATTCTCATGGTAAAAGATTTGGTTCTAGGGATTTGTCTACAACTACAGTTGATTAACTTCCTAAAATACGCTAAGATAGCACTTCAGTTTGTAAGGTAACAGTTTCAACAAACGCACTTACACCTTAAATTTTTCATCCTACAATACTAAAACATTTACAAATATGACTACATTTCTAATACTTTCTTTTGAACGCTCAAGAGCACTAAGCCATTTTGTTAGTTTATTTCCATTCCAAAACCTCCACTGTCTAATAACTGCACTCTGAGCACTGGAAGGGGAAATTCAGCTGCTTGAAGGAAAGCCTGGGGCAGCACCAAACAAGTCTCTTAAGCACTCGTTCCTCCAGCTCCCAGCGGCTTATGCTAACTACATGCTGAAATTCGTGCCTGCGCAGGACTGGAAATCCTTTTAACAACGAGAACTAAAACCAACCAGCATTGCGTTGTGTGGGTCTGATAACCTTCGTTACCTGAGTCGGAGGTGTCTTCTTGCGGGCTGCGGAGGGGAGGGAGGCCAGGAGCTGCGGCGTGGGCTCGGCCGGCACCCAGCCGGGGGGCACCAAGCCCCACGCATCCCCTGGCAGCACACACACAGCGCCTGCGGGAATTTAAGAAAAGTGCCTTTTGTTTCCTCAGCTGCTCCGTTCCAGGCTGGGAAGCGCTGGCATCCCCGTACCTTCAGGGCTCGCTACCTAAGGAAGCTGGCCGTTTTCCAAAATGGAGGGGCTGCGGCTGGAGGGCAGAGAGAGGGAAGCAGCTGCAGGAAGCGGGAATGAATGGGCCGGGGCGTATGCAATTAGCTGCTAATTCCTAGGCCAGCTCAAGAATCAGCTGAGGCCAAAGGTGCCAAATGAAATCTAATTTCTGGCTCAAGGGTATTAATAACCATGGAGACAAGTACCCAGTGTTTGGAATGGGGAGTTCAGATGCACCCCCGCTTGCTCTTTGTAATGTCAGGACTGCTCTGAGCCGAAGTCTGTGCTGGGAGGCCCCTCTGCTTGCCCAAGGAGAGCCGCAAGTGCCCAGCACCGAGGCCACCCCCGCGTGCTCCAGAAGAAGCGAAGCAGACACCAGAGGCCTCGCGCCCCTTCCCGGTCCTGCCCCACAGCCGCACAGCCCACCAGCCACTGCTCCCCGCGGGCCGGAGAGCAGCGCACCCCCCGGCCTGTGCTCTCTGGCTTCCAGTCACGGGTATTTTGGGGAGCACGAACTGCCGTGCCCCCGACCGCGCGTCGAGCCCCTAACCGAGGCTGACACCGCGAGAGCTGTCAGCACAGCGATGACCGTGACGCGACGCAGCCGAGGATTTCACAGGAATATGAGGCATCTTCACACCACGCAAGCCCCGCAGCCGGCGAATGCATTTCTGCGCCCGCAGGGAGGCCAGGCGCGGGGCGCTGCGCAGCGGGGCCGGGCTGGGGCCGAGGGGGACCAGGGGGAGAGAGGGGCCTGCGCCCGCCGGGGGCCAGCGCCACAGGACGGCAAGGGCACGTGTGAAAATCTCAGTCCTGGCTTCCCAGGCTATGCTGCTCCTGTCAGCAGTCAGACGTGAAGTAGCTCGTGAAACGTACTGGGCAGCTGGCTGTCATATGCCTAAAACCAAGAATACGTTGTGTGTAATTATATTTGATCCTTTGACCTGTTCACCTAACCCTTTTGCTCATTTATGAATGGATCATTAGTATGACAAATGCAAACAGAAGATAAAATTTAAGTAATATAACTTAACAAACACCTTTGATATTTACCATCATATTTCCATGGAAAACCAAGTGCTAAGTGCTATGATCCCACATTAAGAAATACTCATTCCTTTTAGAGTTGAAAAAAATAACATTACAAAAAGAACATAAAACTCTTTTCTGAATAACCTAACAACTTTCCAAATCAATAATTTAAATAATATTATCATCCAAAGGCATGATCCTAATGTTTCGTATCATGTAAACATTAGTCTACTTCAAGACCACTGTGTGCATATTAACAAAAAATCATTTTACACAACTCTTCAAACAGCAATATTTAATCATTTTTACATCAAAAGCACTTTGTAGCTCACCAGCATTTTCTGTTTTTCCTTAAATATAAAACCAAACATTTTTAAAAGCAGCAGTTCATATCCACAGGTTTAATGCATAACTGATCCTCTTTAAAAAGGGAAAAATCCACGTGCTATGTAAATACCTTCTATTATTATAATGAAATGCAGCAAGAAGAAAAACCTGCATTTCTATGAACTCTCTTCTCCCAGAATAATAAACTTTCAAAACAAAGCATTTTCACAAAATCTTATTTAATTTTCATTTACAGAGATTGATATGTTGGACTTTTAACTTGGATTTATTAAATGACAAGTTATCATCTCAAATTATCATCAACAGGAGGGAAAAAAATGATGTAATCTGCTATTAGGAAACTCCATGCCAAATTCAGACTTGCATTTGCAGAAAATGGAACATTTCTGAGATGTCCCTTATATTTCTGAGGTACAGCTCAGGGATTAATACTTTCTTTACCACAGATACAATAGTTTATTTTCTTCCAGGGATGCAACTAGGAAGCCAGAAGTATTTATTTATGGATACATGTTGCAAATATAACACCACAAACCCAAACAGAATTCTTATTCGTTAACCTTATTTCCTCCTCTTCTACTCTCTGCTACTAACCTCACAAAAGATATAGAAGTAATCTAGAAATCTTTATTGCTGGAAAGCTGTGATGGGACTATCATTCTTTGTATAAAAATATCTTAATGTAGTTATTTAGGAATGTTAAATAAGAGCATTTCAGTGATAAAACATTTCATTAGTGCTTCTGTTTAAGAACACTGAGCAATGCATTGGGACTTTTTGAAACATTCTCAAGTTTCATCATCAGATCTTTCAGTCTCAGACACCACAGTTACAATAGAAGCACATGCGATTGTAGAGCAAATTATCCCAATAGTGAGGTTCGGTATTGCCATTTAAGATCCATAAAGCAAGACCTGGGTATGGTGGAGTGTGTATCTTATACATCTGTGCATGTCGAAAAGATTATGGGAACTCTGCCAGCCGTGTGTGGATGTGACCGGCCAACTGAAAGCTACATCTCATCCAGTTCCTGGCAGGCAGGATGGTTAGCTGTGATACAGGATATCCTGGATGGAGCCAATTCCAGCATTTGATGAGATGACAAATAGATCCTTTGTGTGTTTTGTTGTATTTTTTGTCACTCTGAAGTATCAACAATATCACTCACCCACTCACTCTACGCTGTGCAAAAATATCCATTATTTAAATGCTTTGTATAAAGTCAACAGAGATTGCTGACAAGGTATGAGATACTCCACTGCCAGTAAAGAGCACACGAAACCACTAACAGGAAAACGAAAGAAGTTGTTTTGAAAGGATGAAAACAAAAACTGGAAGAAACAAAGCAAGCATCAGGTTCAATAAAATTAAGAAGAGAAAGCCCTGCTGCAAAACAGGACTATAAAGTGTCTCACTCTATGTAACTCAATGGCAGAAAGCTTACAACGTATTGTAGCAAACAATACCACATAAATAGCAAATGAAACAACGTCACACAATAGAGAACCTTGTGCAGTAAATAATACAACTTTTTATTCATGTTTTATAGTTTACTTTTATTTATTTTTGCTTTAATAATGCATATTCTGTTCACTCTGTGCAAAATTGGGGACGGAGGCGGGCGCTGAAATCGTCTACTGAAAATCAAGCGAGATGAACATTCAAAACCGAAGGAGATGCCTATCAAAATCGGGAAAGCTAAAAAGCCACAGCTGACAACGACAAAGCTGCGCCGTTCTGTCCCGCCACCCCGCACGAGCCTGGCTGTACGGAGCAGCTGAGCACGACGAGCGTGACCTCTACCGGACACCGGTGACAGGAGTCGGGGGTAGCTACGTGACGGAGACCTGGCTTGCAACCAGCTCCAGTCAGAGTGTGGCAAAGAAAGGCACAAATCATTGCAAAGACCAGATTTTTGTTTCGTTGGTTTTCTTCTCCTAAATACATTACTGTACACAATGTAAGTTCCATTGTAGGGGTTGGGGGACATGAAATTGCATATTTAACAGAACTTAAAATGGTAACAAGAAGTAGGCTGTTCTATCTTGAAGCAAAAATAATCCCTCCAGCCCCAACGTTAACATTCATTCCTGGCTATATGCAGTACAAACATTTTAAAATCTGTGACAAAAGACAATTAAAAACCAAAAATCAAAATCATAAAGCTTGTAAACAGATAATCTGAAATACACTTTATTTATGGAAAAATATCATCAAAATAGTACCACTATGGACTAAACTGCCTGAGTTTTCATTTCACCTATGATCTTGAAGTAGAGAGCCTTTAGCACAAGAAGATCAATTTCAGTCACAACCAGTGCCACACAGCACCGCTTCGTGTGGAGATATTTTCCTCACTGTTGGTATTTCTGTTGTGCTATCAAAAACTGTTGTGCTAATCCTTCAATAAAAGGGATGTTGAGGCAATTCTTAAATCATTTGGCACAAAGTTATTTTGGCTGGGGCATAAATTTGAGTCTCAGTCATGTAGAATAATGCAACATTCCGTCTATCAAGTATTTACTTTGATTGAAGAGCTTTCTTTATGTCATTAACCTCCATCTGAAAGGAAGAAGATATTTTTGATGAAATTAGATGCTTTAACAAACTGAGGCACGGTTGATGCTGCTTGAAAAGCACATATTCCACCTTGTCCACAGGTACTGAGTACAGGTTTTATACCACGCTTATTTCCAAAGATTTCACAAACTGAGGTGACCTTCTCAGCTGCACAAGATGACCAGTGATGGCTTCCTCCCCTCGGAGCCAGACAAGTATGGTCATTGAACGTGCTGCAAGACCTTTTGAACTCTCAGTTACAACGTTCACAGCCCATGCAGCTCGCTGCCAGGAATTACTCGCCAAGTAAGCGCTGTGCCCATGCACCAGCAGCTGCACTTACACCAGGCACAACTGAATTAAGCCGCTGTGAGCTGAGGAGCAAAACCTATCGTCTGTCTCCTACAGGGATGGTTCTCGCTGTGGGGATGGTGGCCCCCTACACCCATCAAGCCTGCGTCCAGGCACCCCAAGGTCTCTGGTGGATGTTCAGCAGCGTTGTAAAAGCAGGTGGCTGAAGGTACCAACACCCCTAGCTGTACACCTGGCCCCTCCGCAAAAAACAAAAATGCCAAAAACCCTGAGGCGGCTGTGTGAGATACGTTCACAAACACCCTCAGTGCCCAACTGGGCCATATCATCAAGACAGTTTTCTTTAATACATACACTGAGAGCTGCGCTACTTTATGACTGTCAGAGCAATGTTCAACTAATGCAGCTTTTGTTTGTTGAACTTCTTTTTTGTTGCTGTTCTTGTCGATCTTCATTTAAAGCTAATTATGCCACCTTGACTAGCATCTGAACCAGCATAAGCAGCATCTGAACAGGAGTAAAACTGTTCAGTTGTAAGATCATATTTTTAAGACCATCAGTGCAGGTCTCTGTGCAAAGACTTAAAGCCATCCTTGGAGGTGGAATCCAGACCTCTGAATAGTTTGGCTTGTTAGACTAAATCAGTGACTGCTATTAAAATGTTCATTAATTTTATTTGAATATATTTCAATTTTAGCTGAACATGAATTGTAAGCTACTAGAAGCCATATGCCCATGTGGTTGCATGCATAAAGTCCTTTACACAGCCCTGGAGCAGAGATATTGATGGCCCCCAGTTCTGCCACCCTTTGTCATGTTCCCAAGCCCTTTACTGAGCACGAACTGCCCAATGAAATCACCATTCGATTTTCTATCCCTAGGACAAAGAGAAAGTACAGTTGACCTATACCATAAAGATATATAACATAATCAATACTAAAGCAGTTATCAAGTACATCACTCTCCAAAATCCAGAAAAGCAGATTCAAAGTCATCCCACCCTGAAGCTGCAGAGTCAATGATGCTAACAAAGGCAGGTAGGGCAGCACGCTGCCTGGCAAAGACTAAATCAATACGACAACTTCTAGAGCTAAGGTGCTACACAAACTGTGATAGCAGTAACTGGCTCTTAATCCTAACACCATCTTTTATATTGTTTAGGATGCTTTAGTGAAGGCAACCTGAGTACAGTCTGTAAAATAGACATAAAAATCTTGATGCGTGAAATAATATTGCAGGCATGGCAACATCAAGACCAGCCTAATACAAAATATAAGGCCTTGGGAGAGAGCAAATCATTTAAAAAAAACACGGTTTCATTTGTGACAAAATCAGACCATCAGACTAAAGAAATACCGTACTTGGAATCCTGTATTGCATTCTTTCAATTGGTATTTGTGTACTTGTGCTGATAAATTTTTAGATAATTATCAGGCTTTTCAGTAAGAATCCAGCACTGCAATACATACGACACAGACTGGCAACACTATCTAGGGAATAGGTACTCCCTTTTAGAGATGTTAATAGTTTTTGATTCACTGGAATCTAAGTATGTTATCAGAGTTTTATGTCCTATACCTGAGGCTAAACCAATGCTGCCAATATTTCCATAACACTGTAAATAATTTAAGTACCTGCAATCGTAGACGGATCTTCTTTTCTTCATCCAATTCAGACAGCAACTGCTTAATCTCTTTTCTGTTAAAAGAATGCAATGAAAAACTTAGAATGCAAATATTGAAACTAATAAAATACAAAAGAACACCTCTTGGAGGCATATTTTCCCTACTTCACTAGTTATGTTTTTTTCTTTTTTTTTCCCCCAAAGAACTAATTAAGTATATACTTGTGTACTACATACTAGAGAAGTAAGACTATCTATAACAGGGCATCCCCTGCCCTCCCCCCTCCCCAAATGAGTAATATGAATTAACACTTTGCTCTTGGCTAGCTGTATCAACATTGTATCAGTACCCAGTTGCCTTTTTTCCATACAAAATGTAGATGGATTGGCTGTTGGTGGGTTATAAAAACTGTAACACAAATCCTGCCCATGCTACCACCTACTTAAGCCAGTTAGAAGCTGTTTGTGCCAACAATACAATGTAACCCTCAACTTCATCTAGGAGCCTTAAAGACTCCCAAGTATGGATTTGCTGCCTCCCTTCTTGGCAGGGAAGGGGAACACGGCTAGGAGGAGCAGACACCTTCCCACATTGCCCCTGAAGTGACCTCACCTTGAGGCACAGACCAGTAGGTGGGAGCAGCCCATGCAGGAAGGGCTGGGGAGACCTGAGGAGCAGGAGTCAGCCCAAGAGGTGAAGCCGTGGGGCTCGGTGGTTACTTCCAGCTTGAACCATGCCCTCCTGCAACCTCTTCTCCCAGACTACCCCTACACCACTGTTCTGTCACAGTCTCTGCTTTCCCTTTTCTTTTTCCTGCCTGGGCTACAGGCAACAGACAATGACAGTGGAAGATTACCTTCCAGAACATCAAATATTCTCAGGAATAGTAAAAACTATCTAAAAGCCCCTGTTTCTCCTACTAAATGAGTGGCTTAAAGAAAAAGAAGGATGTCCAGCTCTAAAATAAGATGCAGGGTCATAAACCCAACTTCAAATGTCCCAATCACAAATCAGTTACATCCTTTGAAATACAAGCTTCCTGTGAAAATGTGCTAACAGAAAAACAACAAATTGATTTAATAGTTTTAGGAACTTGTACTAAATTCATATTACAACTAGAACAAATGCCCCCCCTTATTAAGATTAGGGTACGTGAGTTCCCAAATAGTTATTGGCAGATTAACCAATACAGAACTATTCACTGCTTATAGCTTGTAAGTTAACTTTTTCAACAGCCCATAAACATCTGCGCATGTCGCACAGCAGCAAAAAATAAAAGCTGTTACGGACTGATAGTGCCAGTCTTTTTGCCTGACCTTCTCACCTCTGAAAGTGTTCTGTCAGGAAAGCAGGCAGAAACCACTCGCAAACACAAAGGCAATCAGTGCGGAGTAACATATACAAAGACAAACTCCAGAAGAAACTGATGCCATGCTTAATGGAGGCATCCCAACTACAGCTGGGATTTGCAGTACTTACTTTTGCTGGTCTTTCATCGTTTCAATGATGATTCTTAGCTCCTTAATTTGTGTTCTCAGCTCCTCCAGGGCAGTCTGACCTTGGCTCAAGTGTTCAGTCTTTGGCTTTCCTTCAGTACCAAACAGGGATGGGGAATTTGACCTGTGGCCTGTTGTTCCCATAGCAATTGAATGAAATCCAGGTGAAGGTGAAGGGGATAGAGGTGGTTGTACATTACTGCCACTAGCCAAACCTCCTGGTTTTGGAGGCAAGGAAGTTTTATTATCAGACACCTGTAACAAAAAGAACAACATTTAATGTCTGGAGAAAGCTTTATGAAAATCCAACCTCTAATAAACTAATCAACATTAAGTATTTTACTGCTCTGTAGTAATGTTGAAAGTCCATAGTCAAACATGGAAAGTTTCAGCCAAAGTATGACAGATAAAACAATCAGTCAAATTATCTTTGTACTTATACATCACAGGGGGTCTAGCTGCACCTGTAATTTCAGGCAGCTTCAGCAGAAGTTTCCACAGTTGCTACAACTGATCAGCAATAAGCATTTCCTACATCTCAGTCTGAGTAGTGCAATGAACCAAGGACAGATATTCACTGTTTCTCTCAGAAGCTTGTATATGCCTACATCCATGGAGGTCTCCTGTGGAGCACAAAACAGTGCAGCCAAGAATCCAAGTTGCATTTTTTGCAGATCACATTTATGATTTTCAACTAACCATTGAAATATTCTTCGATATTTGACATTGTTTTAAAATTAGAAAAAAGTGTTAAATGTTGCCTTTAGTATTACAAAAATAGCTAACTATTCCACAAATTTGCTTGGTTGAATGATATAAAAATAAACACAAAATTCAATGACTTCAGAATGATAATACATTAATACAAAATAAAACAGCTGTATAACTTTACTGTACTGTCCTCTGGCACCTGAAGCATCTGTGAATCCTCATAACTACCAATGGCTCTTTATTCTTACAGGAACTTAAGAGAAAAATGCAGTATTAACCTAGTTACCTGAAAGTTTGCGGCTTAGCTCAGAAGGATCCTATGCTTCTTGAATTGCAATCCAGTGCTCTGCTTATTAGACAAGGTATAGAAGATACCTACTATATATGACCATATGTGACCACTTCATTGCATACACAGCACAGTGTACAAGTACAGCCATCACAATGGCAAGTAAGGTGACTCTTACTTATTTATCATATTGTTATTTGGTAATGCTAATGTGTGCATTATATAACACCTACCAGAACTATCGGAAGATCTGATTTAGCCCAGAATAAGAAAAAACACTAGACAGCCATCTAACTTTCTCCTTGGAAAAGAGATGTTGAAATTGAATGTTAAATAGGGTAAGATACTGAGAAAAAATGGTATGGAAACAGATGGAGATACATGGTGAGTGAAGACTTTAGGATTGAAGCAATGGGCATTAACCGGACAAAGTAACTGAGGGAAAAGTTAGTGGCCAGCTGAAAATTAGGAGAAAATGGTGTGGGGAGGGAAGAGCAGGATCCATCGAGTTCTGCAGAAACGGTCTTCCCCACCACATGAGCGTGATAGAGTACAGAACCTGTCCCAGGCAAGCACTGCATAAAAAAAATGTTTTCTGCAGAACAGTGTGACTGTATAAAGAA
Source organism: Anseranas semipalmata (assembly GCA_013399115.1). NCBI lineage: Eukaryota > Metazoa > Chordata > Aves > Anseriformes > Anseranatidae > Anseranas > Anseranas semipalmata. The sequence continues at coordinate 568,709 of VXAA01004795.1, read as the reverse complement.
AAATGGCACTATAAATCACAAGAGAGCTGAATCACTCCCGTGGCTTGAATGCTTGACGCTGTGACCTTAATAATATTCTTTTAATGTTTTATGTATGTGTGTGCATGTCTGAGTAGTGTGTATCTGTAATCAGACCTTTCATGGATAATAATCCTTATATGACTAGATGCAAGTTTCTTTTGGACTAAAAAGAGATGTTAGGCTAAGTCCAAACCTGCAGCAAGTGAGCAAGGCACAACTGGAGCCATCCACACTGAACACATTATTCCAGAGCTTAACTAGCCATCTGTACTAAAGCCTCAAGCAGCTACTTTCTGATAGCAGTCTTCGTGTTTTACAGGAACAACATCTACATTGTTGTCATGCCAGCATATCGTTTACGGATGTTGGCCCAAGAGTATTCATTAATCCAAGTGCACCCAGAAGAGGGAGCTATATAGCAAAATATTATCCTCATAACTTCATCATAGAAGCGCATGACTGCATTTTTCAGATGCATTAGTTATGCTATTAGAATGTAATATTTGTATTATTTAAGGTATTCTTATGTACTAAAATACAGCTCCAACCTCTACAGCCTAATCTATATACTCCTTCTGTAGTATTTGATTATCTTATAGTTTTCTACCAATATACAGTAAGAATAGCACAAACCTATATGATAAATATAGTTATACCAGTATAAAAGGTTATTACACCTGCAAATTTAAATTCACATACTATTAGAGTGGCTCAAAGAGTTGTATTTTCTCTGCTCACAGACTCATCTTAAGTAAACTCAATTTACAGTGGCAAAAAGGGCCTTTGTTTCTAAAATTTATTTCCCTAGCTTCTCTGATTCTGTGAAATGTATTTACACTACGAGGATTTTTTCACACTATGGTTATGGAAGCATTTTAACTGTGCAATTCACTTTAGACTTGCATTTCAACCGCAGAACAATCTTTAGTAATGCTTATCATTTTTAAGCTTCTTTAAAGGACTGGTTACCAAAGTGATTGTTATATACATATATATATATATATATATATATACGGTTATATTAAAAATAACTATTTGAATAATGTTTTCAAAAATGAAAATGCATGCAATAAGGTTAAACAGAGGCATTCCAATTAACTTACTTGTGATATTGTAACGGTTCTTGATTTCCTTGACACTTCAATAGTTTTGTGTGTAATGGAAACATGTTCCTCCTTCTCTTCTTCAGGACTTGGTGAGTCAAAGAAATCCGGGCTTGAAAGGGACGACTACGTAGTTAAATACGCACACACCATGAGAGAAAAAAATGCAGATATTTTCATTGTACAAGAATTTAACGAAGGAAGAAGAAAAGCATTTATGTGGTGGGATTTTTTTTGTTATCACTTTCAAAGTAACAACCCTTAAAATCAGCACTCTCCCTCCCCCCTTTTTTAAGTCTTGTTTTCAAGGCTTGATGAAATGAGAAATACTTAGAGAGCTGGATTCAACATTAATTTACATCTTTGCATTGCATTGTATTATAAGATTAAAGCACCTTCCGGTCCACAAGCAGAGCTGTATCTTACTCGGCCAGGACGCTGAGCGCCATGCAGTGGGGTCTCAGCTCTGCCACCGCTTTGCTCAGCGCAGGTCTTGCTTTGCTGCTCTTCAGAGGAGTCACGCTGCTGCCTGCGCACACTGCTGGCATTGCAGGGCTGATGTAGGCATGGCCTCTTTGCAAAGGTGCAAACAGGGAAGGAAGGTTCTTTCCACCCCTTGTTCCTCCTCCCATAGATTTGACAGGGGAAGAAAAGCCTTTGAACTTATCTTTTATGTTTCTGTATTTATGCACATACTCAATTTTGAAAGATTTCTTTTTTGTTTTCTATTAGTTTCACAATAATCCTCCACTTCACTTGTTTTTCTTCAGCCACATGAACATGGGTACCATCAGGAGTTGCTCTCATTCTCATATTCCAGAATGCAGAAAGTGTGGAAAAAGCAAACCACAAGTTCCACAGAAAAAGACTGAAAAACTGAGCAGTGGTTTCCAAACCATGGTTAAGGAGAACGCCTGGTCTCAAGATACATATCAGAAATTTAAGTCACCCTTATGTTTACAAGTGTAGGCTTAATGAGAAGAAATGCATGATGGCTCAAGGAGAGCTGCTGAAGGCCAACAACTCAAAATCTGGTAAGTAAGTGGCCTAGAGAAATCAAGGGAAATGCTTCCTTTTGGAAATGCTTATAAAATCCTTGATACATAGCACAAGCTAGTTTATTCCAAAGATTTTTATAAAGGATTTTTCTGGCCTCACCCATTGTTGGCAAGGAGTACCTGGCAGCACCCAAATAAGGGGGTACAAATCTTACACGGGAGGGAATGTTTTAAACATTAGTATTCAAAACACTGGCAGCCTTTTGACACAAATTTTCCTGAGCTTCATCTCTCTGCCTCACTGTACGTGTGCAGGAGCACCAGGGAACAGAAATAGAAGGAAGAAAAAAGTCAGGAAAAATCTTTTTATAAGAAAAGGAAAATTAACTTACAGATGTGAGAGACTGAGAGGGTGGTCGCCTGCCAGTAGCTTTTGGTCTCGTTGTAGTTGGATGATTAAGCTTCTCAGCAATTGGTACTACAGAGTCAAAACCTTCCAAGTCTTAAAAATAAAACAGAATTGATTTGATTTTCTAGCCATTGCTCTCAAAGGTAAAGAATCACTTTTATTTCTTTTAATTTCAAAGAAATCAAATCTCACTTTCCCCATTGTGTCAGAGTGTTCTGCACACATTTAGACACCACGATGTCACTAAAAACAACCTGGAAGTCTAAAGCAGCTGCAATCCAGTCACCCTTGCCAAGCACAACGGCCCTTGCATCTCAAACACAATAAAGCAGAGAGGAAATGCGCTGAAGAGCCTATGGTTTTGTTTACACTCAGCATAGTGAAAGCTAAATGACAACATGGGTCCTGTGGATAGAATAAACAGTTTCAAAATTTCCGTCTTGCTATTAAAGGGGTTAGTAGTTTTTCTCTGAATGACTGGAGACAGAAGACAGTGCCCACGTTGTCTCAAGCACTGTACTGCCAGCGCTGCACCTGCAGCACCCCACACAATTGCTCAGGGGATCAGAGAACGAGATTGCTGGAGCTGGAAGGCAGCTGCAGGTTCCCGGACGCCTGCAGCTGGAGGCAGCACAGTTTCCAGAAGCTGCAGATGAGGGGAGTACCGCCAGCAGCCCAGAGGTTATGGTAAGCGAGAACTCCAACAGACTCCTGAGGCGGTACAAAGCCCAGGAGTCTTGACTGCCTTTATGGTCAGTGAAATAGCGGGGAAGTGTTCGCTGAATCCAGCCACGTGGTAGCATGTTTACGTGAAAGAACGATGTGGAGGCTGAAGGAATACTGCGGCTCGTGATTACATGCCTGAATCAAATGGCTTAACACCATTCATCTATTTTTATGGCTTATATCAGTTTCAGTCACCTCAATTTCAAAATGCCCTATTGCATATGTTAAGCAGAAATGATTCAGAAAACATACAGGAGATACTTTAGACATGATAAATCAAAATTCTGTAAAATTACTTTCAGACATGAATCAAATGCTGGAATGATATTTATTATTCAGTGACCATTTTTCATTGCACACATGCAGGAAAAAACAGCTTTTAAGTTAGCAGCTATATATACTAGGCACTTAATTTTCAGAACTGCGACAGAACAATGAATCTCTGAAGACCAAGCTTTGTTGCTATATTACAGTCATTATAGAAAATTACATAATGCAAAAACAAACCTACTGATGGGTCTGTGCAATGAACTATGCACACTGAAGGACGCTTAAACTGATTCCAAGTACTCATGAATTGGCAGCTAGGAAACAAATGTGATCAGATATTCTTTATTCAGCAATATTTTTCAATCCCCAGGAGATTTTAAAAAAAGAAGGAAAAAAAGAGAGACTTCTTTCAATACTCCTGAAATAGTCTAAGGTTATTCACCTCTAAACATCACCCTATTTTTGGAGCAACTCTTCCTATATATAACCAGTGACCCCACTGTCCTCTACCAGGTATTTCTCTCACTGTTTTTTTATTGACTGTTGCAACCCCATACCCTGAGGTATCTCACGAAGTCAGTCAATGGCAATTTGGCAATCCAAAGCTTCAAATGTATCCACATATCAGGTGAGACTGTAGTGCTTTTAAAGTAAAAATGAGCTAACGCAAACAAATTACACAAAACCTATCTGGGGACGTACAGAACTTCAAGGTTACAGGAAAGGAGAAATAGAAGTAAAAAAAAATATTTTCTGGAAAAAAAATTAGCCTAAATATAGGCTAATTAAATAACTAAACAACAGTTTGAAGCTGATGTGTGAGATAGCTAAATGACTTGCTTAAGATCACACAGCAAATCATTGACATATTTTTATATATTGTCTTTGTTTTCACTACTGTTACTTTCTTAAGTTGCAAAGCAAGAAAATATTGCCATCAAAAATATATACTCTTTCTATAAACATATGAAACTTAAATAAACGAGTACAAATGGTGACTGAAGCAACCCTCTGCATCAGTCACTCTTCCCCACCTAACCATTTTTACTATTTTTTCCAAGCTAGTTTTAATCCAGCTCGTCTTCCAAAAACGTGTGTCCAGCCACACAAATACCTGTGTGGAAGAAAAGATCAGTTGCAGGGGACTGATAGAAGCTGCTAAAGCTGAGAGGAAGAGCAGGCTG
>VXAA01004795.1:534009-563971 GCA_013399115.1 Anseranas semipalmata | reverse complement strand
TTTTTGGGGGGGGGGGGCAGTAAACAACTGAAGTTATCTTACAGCATGAGAATGCTCCCATGCATGACTGCTCTCTCTGTTGCCACTTCCCTGGTAAGCGCCACTGTCCCCTCCTCTGTTCTTACATAGGGTAAATATCTACACTAAAGTGGAAAACAATCAACGAAAAAAATAGTGAAGGTATTAATAAAATGTGTTTCTTTGCTTTAAATAAACTAACCATTACCTAGACTTCTATGTTTGATTTGAATAACCGAATATTCATGTTTCAATTGCAAAATGTATTGATAAACAGCAGAAGAAGGTATAAATTTTTGTTCAGAAGACTCATGAGCACTTGCAGGTGAAATGTGCTCCATGCATTTTATGAATACCATGAAACACGAACATTTCTGTGCAAAGCTTCTATTATCAGGAAATAATGGGAAGAAATATGTCAATCCTCCTTTTCTTCCATTTCTGAATGCATTTCTGATGGCTAGAAAAATAAACTAAAGCAGCCTATACCTGCACTGAATTTTTAAAAAGAACAGAGCAGAGCAGAGGTTGGAAAGGTTCCACAGGTAAAATCTGCTGCCAATAGTGAAATCACAGCCATTCAGCTGATACTATAAATGAGACTCTATTTAAGTGTAAGGGACAACACTTGGTACAATGCTAAAATAGTAAATCCATTTCTAGCACTTCCACATGCCCTTTATCTCCCCCCGCCCCCGCCTTTGTTCTCCTTATTTAGATGTGGCTCTCACTCCCAAATCCTCTCTGCATCTAACGTTATCACCACCTTCCACGGTTAGCACCACCCAGGGAAATTCCCATCTTCTGTACTACTGAAGAAAATAAGGAACACGACCACTCAAGAGACCTTTGCCTTACTATCATCTATACTGCAGATTCAGCAATTAATTCAATTATAGAGGTTATTTGATTATTTTTTGCTAATGGAAAGCAAGGCTATATGGGTGTGACTGTACTATATTCACCAAAGTCATTAAATCCAGTCATTTGATTTTGGTGTGTATTTCCGTAGCCATCAGACATTGCAAGCTTAAATTTACGTACTAAGCAAAATGTAAAACCTTTCTGAGCTGGACTGAATGGGAGGCCATTAAATACAAAAGTTCGATCCACCATATTCAGAGGCATGTTAATCACCAGTGAGGCAGCATCAGCATCCAACAGAAGCAAACTCTGCATTCCGTGTCTGTTAATAATAATCAGTGAAGATGGCTCTCTTGAACACACAGAAGATAGAAGACACCCTTCAATTAACAGTGGCATTCCTTAATTAAAAAACAGGTGATACTTGTTCTACAAATAAATAGATGCATTCATCATCATTACTGCCTCACTGCTCAAGCTGGTAATTCATGAAGTAATTCACGAGGTGGAGAGAAAGACATCAATGTAATTCTAGCATACTGGTGTAGAACACACAACAAAATGCCCGCCTTACCAAGCAAACATATTTAATGAATAGGAGAAACATTAGCTGAGCAAGAATTATTCCCTGGTATCTTTCCATGCCACTTAAGAATAGGATTTTTTTCCCCATTCTTGCTTGTTTGGAGACATGGTCATTTAAAGCATGATGATGGTGTTTTCAAACAATACTCAGATTCAGAAAAACAAACAATTATCTGAAGAAAATGTTCTGAGCTAAATAGATTTGTACCTTCTTGGAAAACAACTTTCAATCTCTCCAAAAAAAATTCCCCCAAAGAAGTCAAATGGCTCTGCTTTCTTCCTTGCCTCCTCCCCATGCATTTACTATTTTGGCAGAAAATGTGGCTAGGCCTCAATTTTAGCTCAAGTTGGGTTTTGTTTTTAGTCTTTGGGCAAAGTCATTTCTACATAATGAAGATGGAAAGCTTTTTGAATTAGCAGAGAGATTTAACCTTGGGAAAGCTGAAATGGAAAGTGATGGATAATATCAGAATCAACATATTCAGAATGCTAATGATGAGATTTCAGAGAAGAGAAATACAGCAGAGCTGGAATAAATGAGGCCAAGGTGGCATTCAATTCGTTTGAAGAAGATAATGTCACAAAAGTCACAGAGGTAGATTTCATTTCATTATCATATTCAATACATTTAGAAGATTGACAATAGACTAGTGAAATGGCATACTGTCTTTAAATACATTAATCCTGAAAGCTATCCTGCATCAAATGAGACAGAGATACCGCAGGTGAGATCTTCTGCATTACTGTCCATTACAGCGCTAATTAAAAATATGAATATTTTTAAGAGAATATGAATATTTCTGGGAATTTTCACAAGGCCAGAATTATTTTAACTACTTCAAGTGCCCAGATTCTGCTCTTCTCTCCATGCTGAACAGCATCTTACCCTTCAAGGAATGCTGCTATGCTCTCGGCCAGGGTCAGGGTAGCAGGGTCTCACCCATGGTTAACTGCAGGCTCTTTTTTAAGATTCGGGTAATTCACTTTTAGCAGGAGGGTTCCCTGGCCACAGTGTTACTGTGTGTAAGAGTGTAACAGCAATGTGCCTGGGAGGCCTGCCCACATGACTCTTTGGCTGCAAAAAGCTTTGCCAGCCTGGCTTCCCAGGACAGCCACCGGACAGCCACCATTCCTAAAGTATATAATTAGCTTTTCACATTTCAGCCTGGAGTTTTATCGGTTTAATAGCAGAATGTAGAAAGCTGCCATAATGAGCTTAGCAAACCACTTGCCAGTGTCCTCATAAGGATTTTATTTTTAACGATTCAGAAGATGCCAAGAAAGAGCTGAAAGGTCAAGAAAACTGAGCTAGAAGAAATGGATATGCTGTTTTCAGGCACCTCAATTTGACACACATGGTGAATGATTTAAATTTCTGTTTGACTGCCTTTTTCTGCACCCTCCAGGGCAGGAGACCTAATTAATTTACTTAATGGACCATTACCATATCCCCAATTACAATATTTACAATTCACATCTATGTTTATGGGTAATTTGGACTCAGTGACATAAATATTACAACTTAACCCACTTGTGTACTTCTGCTCCTTTGCTTTGCTATATTCAAATAAATATGAACAGCAGCAAAGGAAGAAATAACTGTTTTGGGCAGATTTTCATCTTCACTGTAAAAGCCACATTTTGTCCTTCAACCCTTGTATTCAGCAGTATTTTACTTTTTGCAATTACTACTCTGAGTCTTCAGGCAACATAATTATAATGCCTTACAGTATAATAGCCTGTGATTTAAACACAAAAATGCTCCATTCTACAACTTTTTACTGGAAAGATTCTCCACCTTTTTCCCCAGTGTGGGCCAAATCTTCATCTTATTAGATCACTTTCTTCCAGTAGAGGCACAGTGATCACCTCTCCTAATAAATATGAGCACATAACAGCAGCATAACAACTCTGGAGCATCTGCAAATACAGCTCAAGGAAACGCAATATACTGAAGAATGTGCGTTTGTTAGACAGTTTGAAGCTGGGTATTTTTAATTACCCTTCCAGGCAAGTCAATGCCAGGCTTGGGGAAGGGACAGAAAAAGAGTACAGCTGATAACGTGGGTTCAGCCAGTGCTCCATGATCCACCGCCAATGCTCTCAAGATTAAAGCCTGAGCAAACGCTGAAAAATGTGCTCATGTTAACCAGCTTTCAGGGAAACTCTTAAAAAAAATCATTCCAAAACTATACATTTCAGCAGGAACCAATGAATACATATGTGCCTTCTGTTAGCACTGCTGAAGATTATTAACTGCTTTCATAAATACTATGCAAACGTGTAAGGAGCCAGGAAAAATATTGGAAAGATGTGTCCACTTGGCTCTGTGTGGGAAGCGCCTGTGCAGCTCAGCCTTTTTGCAAAGACAGAAACTGCTTCTTGTGTGGATTAGCTGAGCATTTCCACAGTAGATACATTACTTTTATTTCTTTGTGGCTTATTCTTTAAATCACTTAGCTTAAAATCATGTGATTATAAATATTAGATGATTTCAAAGCAATCTTATTTTGGATATACAAAACTTGTTTCAGGATTGCAGTGTTCCACAATGTGTGTGTATATAGTTAAAACAGATGGGATTAATCTCGACATGTAGAAAGAGCTCAATACCAGTAATTAATTGGAATAACTCAGTAATTTTCTGGAATCATTAGTGTTTGATCCAGTAAGCTATTATACGTGCTAGTTGTTTCTTTTTGTCATTGCACTAGCCCTCAGAAATGACAATTCTTTGTGAAAATAAAAAGAAATGCATAACGTAAAATTCAAGGCATGCAATAGGGCGTGAATTTAAGCTGTTTAAATCAGTAGCATTCTACACAGGGACTGGACTGCTCTTGTGTTGGTAAAAGAGGGCTTACTTTCAGTGTAGATTATGTTGCTTTGGAAGCATTTTAAACTAAGCTCCAGAACAGTACATGAGACTTTACAACAGATCTAACTGTTGTGATTTAACCACAGCAATACTGGAGGCAAGTCTTGGCTGACCATGACATGACCGTGCAAGTTCCACCGAAAGCCAATGAGTTTTTCCTTTTTTCTTTTTTTTTGTTCTTCTGTTTCAGACTAGAAAGCCAACCTGGCATGTTGCTAAATAACGTTTGTTTTGTAACATGTAAGGACATCACAATGGAATATATACATTAAACTTTGTGATGACACCATCTGTCTGTAAGAACACATTAACGAAACCACATCATTGACAAACAGTGTATACATACTGTACACTTCACTTACATCACTCAAATTTCTTACAGGAAAATGAAAGAAACTGTAATGATTTCTCATTGCAATGCTATGGTGCAAGACTTTCTGCCACAGTACACTCCATTTCAACTTTTAATTAAAGAAATCTGTAACAGCCAAGTACACATTAGGTATTCTACAAAGTATTTAGGTTTGTTACACATTGTCAACTAAAGCAAAGACAGGACAGAAAGGAATGGAAAATAAAAGGCCTTACCCTCATGAAATGAAGAAGAGTTACCCATGGCAAAGAGATGTGAATAGGAAAAGCTGGATGAAATATGTGTGGAAAGGAAAGGAAAGGCATCACTGAAAACAGGGAAAAAGAAAACAAAAGAAGAAGTGAGGAGGAATGGGGAATGGTTCCTCTTAAATAATATATTCTGAGGGCTAGTTTTCCAATGGTTTTTGTACGGATTGTGGAAAGAAGCACAGGCACGAACAACAGTAGTAATAGCTGCCATTATATCTACAATCGGCAGAGATGTTGCTGAACAGGACTTGTCCTTGTCAGTACAGATTGCAAAATTGTAATCAGTGCTGTATTATCATCAAGAAATTTAAATGTCAAGTCACAACTCAGCATAACATGCTAGTGAAATCAAGCCATGCGCTAGCATCTACATAAAAATAACTTCTCATATATGCATCTGACAGAATGTTATGCACTGTATTACACATAGCCTCAGCCTTGCTCAAGCAATTGAGACTTTCTTACGTAAAGTTGAGTGAGAATGCTTCTAAAGGAGTTTTTAAAACCATGGGGTTTTCTGTTTAGGCAACACCGATCCACTGACACCAAATCTTTTCGGGCTGGAATATTACTTAGAAAATAAATTAGAAAGATACCTTTCCCAAAATAAGCCGTGTTTAATACAGTGATATGGAATGGGGGGACCTAGACAGAATATAAGTTTTGCAACCAGATTCTTCAATTCCTCTGCATATTGTTTCTCAAATGCTGGTTGAATTACTGATTTTGTTGTTGTTGCTGTTCACTTGTTTGGCTTTTGGGAGATGGCATATGGAAGGACCCCGTATGCCCTCCTCCCTCAGGAGGGCCTTTAACCAGCTATAGGATGTAAACATCGAGAAAGTGACAGCCATTGCCCAGATAACCTCGTTACGGCAAAAAAGCCAGGAGAGTGCTGTAGTATTCATTTGCAGGCCATGGCTCACCCTTAGTACTTAGCATAAGCATGAAACAGGGTGAGGCAACTTGCAGCTGAGCACTGCTTTTGCCTGTTTCCTCTACGAGAGCTGTAGTTGCCCTGAAACTGCATCAGGGTTCATGAAGGAATAAATACCAACCCTGTCACCAGAATGGGCATACACCTGAGCTACTGTGAAGGATGTTTAACTTCCATTTTCTTCAAAGGCTATGGTTAATCCCCACCATGTCTGACACGTCGGTCCCCTCTAATTAACTGTGTGAAGTTGGATTAATGAAAAGATATAAAATGACTAAATTTAATCACATCCATTTTGACTGGAAGGATGAACATAGGAGAAGCTGAGGCTGCCCTTCCTACAGAGTACATGGCAGCAGGGCAACACCAGTAATGCACATCACAGTTAAGTATTACCTGGACTCACACTGCCCAATCCATCGCTGTTCTGGAATACACTGGATACTCCACACAGTCACACATCATTTTTACTAATTACTCATTCAGCCAAGAGATTTCACCAACCCACCATTTTCTTTGTAAATAAATCAAAAATCTAGTACGTTTATCACAAATCTTTGCATTTACAGTGCCTCATAGACTGTCCTAAACTCCAAACCTCTCCTCACAGTAAAAGACACGAACCCACTGTGAATTGTTTTGGCTTATGAAGTTTTAATTTATTGCTCTACCCTCTCTTAAAAGGTTATTTCTTTAACAGTATTTTACAGGAGCCATCAAAAGCCTCCTGAAAATTCATATTACTTATGACCTTTGGGTCAACTTTCATTCCAAAATCATCACTTTTTTCTTTTCCTCTTTTAACAAGTTGTCTAACAGGCTAGAATGACATGCTTTGCCCTTGTAAATGCCATTCTGGTTTGACCCCTATCAAGTTATACCTATCTAAGTATTCACACTATTCTATCCTTTGGCTTAATAGGTTTCCCTTGTTAATGGTAACAGGAGGTCGCCAGCTAAGCCCTTTGCAATATGTTGTGTATGTCGTTTGGTTTATGGACTCCTGTTATCTCCTGTTCTCCATTAAAAAACAAACAAACAACTAAGTTCTGGGAATGAACAAAAAATTAGAATAAAGAAAATTCCCACCTACCCTTTTGCCGGTTGTTTGAAAACAGAAAATAATACAAAACACATTATGCTTTTATCCTGATAACAATTCCAAAGCAACTAGCATAAGGATTAAGAGTTTACTTCCTTCACACAGTTAGATGCTATTTGCATTCAGCTTTCTCTTTCAAGTATGCAAAGGTTTACAGTCTTTGAAGCAAATTTATAAACACAGGTAGTAAACATTAAATGGTACAATTTGACTGCCTTTCCATACCATTCCTTCATATTAAAATATACAATAAAAATATTCATGCAATTTATCTCAAGCTTCTAGTTTTCCATGTTTATTCCAAATAAAAATCACTTGGTTCTCCAGAATAATGTTACTATCATAAAACACAGCAATAGCAGAAGGTTAAGAAAAAGCAGACATATGGATGCTGGAAAGCTCATAAACCTGTGTGAAATTAAATTAATTTAGCATTTTATTTTTACATTTCAATTAAAATCCATAATAACTTAAAGCTCTGCTTCCAAGTCTGAAAAAAAGACAGGTTTGGCTGTTGAAAACTTACTATTTTACAGAAATGGCTTACTAATAAAGCAGTCTGGGTAGAAACCACCACACTAAAATGGCATTTAACGCCACCAGTGAAAGGCAGCAATGCTTACACATTGAGGGTACCCTGGTTCTGCCTTTTACAAGAAGGGGTCTCCTGCGGCACAGCTGCGACTGCGGAGAGCGACGGCAGCAGCTGTCACCGGCGGATCTCTAAGTGGAGGTGGAAGATGGCTGTCGGGGGCTTTGCTTACAGCCCGGGGACAGGAGTCAGAGCACCTTGCTTTCAGAGTGCCACTTACGGCAGCACCCACCTCTGCAAACATCTCTCCCGCGCTGCAAACTTGAGAAGGAAGGAGGGCGAGAGAAGACAGAAAAATAACCTATCTTTACTCCTTTCCAGGTGATTTCTCGATTAAACTGTTCGTGTTGTAGGAACACAGACTATTGTTTTAAACAGAAATTTAGACGTTTTTTAATCAGTGTTTTCAGTAAAATTGATTCAAATCAGCCTGAAATTTGTCTCTGCTCCTTTGTTTTAGAAAATGCAAAAATTACTAACTACATCAAAAATACAATCTTTTGCAGCATTAAAAATATGGCAGCACTAATATTGCATCTGTTAAACAAGTATGACTTATTACTGTTAGCCTTCTCACTTGTTTCACTTTTAAACAAAATAACAAAAGCCCTCCTACCCAAAATAGCTCACCATTTCATATTTGTGTTGTGTTTTTTTTTTTTTAACAGAAAAAACAACCAAAACCTTTTTAAGTACATCAGAAATGATCCTATAATTCGGCAATTAAAAATTGACATAAATTCACTCACATTCATTGCCAAATCCTCAATCTGCATTTTGGATCATAACAAAGTCTCTAAAAAGCAGAGATTTACACTATAAATTTCTCAGGCAAACTATAAAAAGCACTATAACTTACCAATGTCATTGCTTCTTTCACAGGAGTCTTTCTCTAGAGTGCCGGATACTGTACTGCCCACTAATTCCACTTTTGGACTATCACTCCTACATTTGGATCAAGAAGAGGAGATATTTTATTGGAGTTTGTGTGTGGGTTACAGTAAATTGATAGCTAACTTGCAATTACTACTGAGAGAGGGAAATACTCTTCCTTTGTAGCACCAAGTAGTAGTAATGTGTCAGAGAGAGCAATCTCCAGTAAGCAGACATGCTGGATGGATTAACCTTATCTCATTTCTCCTTAACACCTGTCAAAAAGGCCTATTTTAGACACTGTAGTGTCCTGAATAATTCTTCAAATGTTCCCAGCATCTCAACATGAGGGAAATATAAAGGCAAACGGACAGCCTTCGATATCTTATTTGTAACTGTTTCTAATTACTTGGCTTGCATAAATGACAGCAATGGGCGATCCAGAACACTGCAGACAGGGAGAACCTTCACAGGAGCATCATGTGTTCCAGCAGTTCCTAGTATTTACTCACAAATGCAACTCCTCCACCAAAAGGAGATTTCTATTTATTTTTGCACATTGCTTATGAGACTGGACCATGAAAATGGTTTCCACAGGTCCAAAGAAACAAGACCACCTGCTCTGTCCGAAAATGTCTTTGGAATAGGCGAGTGTCAAGAGCTGTGATACTTTATAGAGAGGAATTATTTTAAAATCAGACAGGAGATCAAACATAAATTCTTTCTTCATAGAACCTTCCATCCTCCAACTACTTAAGTCTATTAAAATAATCTGACTATTGAAATGATTAAGAAAAACAAGGGCCAGTAGTAGGTGAGCAGCTTGGCATTGCACAGGTCACACAGACAAACCCGTGTGACATTTACCACGATAACAATGGTTCAATTAATGCAATAAATTGTATTTACCATCACTGTCAGGTCACCTAACAAATATCATAGTTATTTTTTCCACAATAACTATTCCCAGCATAGCACTGCAACAATTATGATGTACGTAAGGTACCACAATTACGGGTAAAAATACAATCATCCCTGGAACAACCCAGGCAAATGTACATTTCTATGAACAGCAATTAGTCATTGACAGTAAAATGTAGTGTGAGCTCCTAAGTCTCATTGATTTTTCTATTTGTCTCTGGTTTGGTGCCATAATCTGATGACAGACGGCCTGAACCTCCACTCATGACAGTAGCTCAGGAGCAAAACACAAAGTGGCTGGAAACCCTATTTCAGACTCCAGGAAGGCTGTGATAGATAAAGAGTCCAAAAATACGTGTAAAAACTGGAGGAGGTCACAGATTAAATGAATCTAATTAAACACTGTGGTAGGGTGACGAGCCTTCTAAGAACAAAAAAGATGGAGAGCCAGTTTATGGCCTGAAAAGCGAACTAGTTCAACACAATTATCAATTTGGCAGGCAGTCTGCACCAGGAAGGAAGCAACACACCCCTGGAACAACGGACCAATTACTGAGATGATAAATAAGGTCATTCCAAGTGATCTACCTGATCAATTAATTTTCCTCTCTTTTGTTCTTTCACTTACAAAAAAAATGCACATTTATTTGTAAATATATAAGAAGCAACATACTTTCTTGGCTGACATGGCAATGAGCATCTGACTGCCTACTCTGTTTTGCACACACGTATTTCCCAGCAGACTGAGAGCAACATGTGAGTTGGAAGTGCTCTAGGAAAAATGTGAGTACTGTTTTGGAGGAGATTCTTAGGATGGTGTGATTTAGGGCTGAAAATCACATTTACCATGTGACTACAGAAGATACCAAGATATATGACATCACCAAAAAAAAAAAACAAACCCAAACCTAACTCTGTTGTCAAAAGAATCAACAGGCTTATTATGCTAATCCACACCCCTCCTGTTACGAAAGGAGTGGAGCCATCCCTTTTTGGTCACAGCATCTCCCTCCCTCTGCTCGTGCCCATGCAGATAGGCTGTCAGCTCGATGGGACAGATGATCAGCCTGAAAGAAAACCCACACTAATAGAAGCCCCCTTGCAAAGTGATTAATTGCCATCTGCAGCAACTCCCTGACCCATATGGCTGAATGTCTGCACAAATGCTGGTGCTAACACAAGGGAGGCTGCAGGAACGGGCTGCCAGGAAAGGGAACCTGCCCCTTTCAGCAGCACAGACTCAGATTGGTTCAGGCTGGTGGTGAAAATGCACTTGCTGTAGGTCTTTAGGGCTTACCTACTGGAGAGAATTGACTCCTCAGTAAATTGTGTAATCACATGTATATCTAAATAAGCTGTGAAGCCTTTGGAGCAAATTGACAGCTATTCTCTGTCTCACATGGTTTTAGCCTCTCCTATTGCCCTTGAAGTCCTAACCTGCCTCGAAGGAAGGAGGATTATATTTAAATGGAAAAACAATCATTACCACAAAAAGTCAGGGAGATGCATGAGATGTAAGGCACTTACTCAGAACAGAAAAAAACCTCTTCTGCTAACCAGCAGCAATGGAAATCTCATGGGACTCACTTTATAAATCTACAGCAGTTTTTCCCCCTAGGATCAGCAAAAATTCTGCTGGTTCTATTTTTATTCTAATTGCCTGAGGTCTTTCAGATTCTGGAAATGGATACCAGAAGGTCTTAAAACTATTTGCTATCTTATTAAATTGAACTGATTTAAAAAAAAAAAACCTATGCCTTTGTTAAAGTGCCTTTCATCTGAAGCTTCACATTTCTTAATTGTTCAAGTAACTCAAAGTCTATTCCATGGATTATTTCATTATGTGAACTTTCTGCCCTCTTCCTACAAGACATCCTTGCAAGTTAAAGCTTACCACGCAGAACAGCTATATAAGATAAATCTGTTAATTTGAATTAGCTGATAAAGCAATTCATAGTGAAAACACTAGCACTCTGCCCATCAGCATAACATCATCATCACCTTAAAAATCACCTTTCCTTCTAAAGTTTTAATCTAATTACTGTTACAAGTAAAACTCTTTCAAATATAATCGTATTAAATAAAAAGAATGAAGTATTCTTTCTGTGCTAGACATAGTGGTGTTTGGACAAATAACAACACAACAGTTACTGTTTAGATCTGCCTTTTCACTTAGTTAACACAAAAACTGAAATATCTTTGAAAATGCATGGTTTATTTGCTTATATGGTTTTGTAGTTAGAAAACGGGAAAACAGAAGAGCAGTGTAACACTCACCCACAACTCTAGGTAAAATAATGTTTAAAATATTCGAGGCAAAAGATAGAACAAAAGAGTAACTGCCCTGTTACATGCCTAGCCAGTGAACTGAACACTAGGATATGTATTGGTCTTGCCAAGAAGACATCACTCAGCTAAATCTAAAGGCCACAGCAAACACTTGCTTTTTCAAGCATGCCCAAGCAACCAGCAGGTGTGGACTACATTGCGGAAAATCTGGGCAAGCGTGTTCAAAGCCAAAAGTCCAAAAGAAGCTGTGGCAGTAGCACATGGATAGAACTGTAAGTTCTCAGAGATACACAGCCAAAGCACTTCAGCACGATGAAACTGGCAGCACAAGGCAGGCACCAGTTCTTTACGTGTCTCAGATTTCATGCCGACAGCATTTGTTTAATGAACCATATGTGGGGGAATGAGGGGAATTGATGCCTAGGATTTCTATTTTATTCCACTCTACCCTATACTCCAGTCTGGCATTTAATCTACCATCAGTATATTTGAACTCCACTAGTTCCATGACAGCTAATTGTTCTAACAGTTCAGTAGTAAAACTATTTCTATGTCTACATTGTACTATTTCTGCAAGATATGCAGCTTGCCTATTTTACGCAACTACTTTTTTCTGGTTTTCACCTATTTCTACCTACTATGCATTAAAGGTAGTCTACAGTTCACAGCGCAGAAGCTGCTGACCATCATGTAGCCATCTGGACTTAATTAGGATTATAGGTGAGGCCTTTAACCTCTACAGCCTCTGCTTTTCCAAGCTCTAGCAGAGATTAAATGTATCTAACAGTTGTGTTTGCAAGCCCAGTTTCTCCGTGCTCCTCAACGGCTGTAACCACCTCTGATAACGAGCATCATGTAACTATAGAATAACAACCAACATTAGAGAATAAATTACTTGATATCAGTATTCTGCAGCAGCATCAGCTTATAGGACATTCTGTGAAGACACGTGTACTGTGCTAAAAATTGATCTACAATGATCAAGGAAAACAGACTGAAACCAAGCTGACAGTACTTGAAACGTGCAGTCTAACACTGTTCCTCAGTACAATCCAAGCTTTTGCACTGACTTAGTGCTCTGGTTAAGATGGAATAATTTAGGTAGACTAAGTAAATCAACAGCAGCACAACACACTTATGTAGATGTTTCTCACATATTCTTCAGCGGAAACTATGACATTTCAGTAACAGTATGTTCATCAGTAGAAATGAACCAGTAATGACCAGGCTAAAATTGCTATTTTTAAGGAGATGGTTATGATGCAGCTAGATGACTAGAAGGCTTTTTATTGTTATTATTATTCTTTAAATACAGTTTACTGTGAAACAAACTGTGACATTGACTGCAAAATTGAAATTCTATAAATATGTTTTTTCCATTAATCCCAAAAGCACTGGACAGAGGAAAAACCATACCTTGCATGAGTCACAGGCACAACTGGTCTTTCCGGCCGTCTTGGGGGCAAGGTACCAGGTCTATTCACAGAGTTTGCTTTGGGTGGTCGAGGTTTCTTCGGAGGTATAGCAGGAACTGAAGGCTTCTGCAAGTCTAACTGTTTTTGCTCTCTCTCTGATCTTTCTTTAAATCAATTATTTCCAGAGAAAAAGAACACAGATATTATTAAGTGGAATTAATTTGCACTCACAAGTCTATAATTAAACAAGAACTCTTCAACTGTAGATACACCATATACAAAGAACAAGCTTATCTCCTTTCCACTTCTGCCCTAAATCATTCTTTATTTAAAATAAAATGTTTACCACAAATCAGTTTGCACTGCCTGAATGTTCTGCATGTAATTCCTCATGGCCGAAATGTGTATGCAGTATCTGAATGTGAATGGCAGTTTTGATTTTAGTAACCCACTTGTTTCAGAGAGTATGTGAAAAGAAAGAATGACAAAAAATTATATACCATGTGGAGCAATTTCCCATGAGTACAACTTATAGCAAATTCTGTTATGAGACCAATATTAAGTTAAAAGGTCACAAAGATAATCATGCTGGATTTTCTTAATATCTACAGAACAACCGAGAGAAATATGATTTCTGGAGGAAAAAAAAAAAAATTGTGTTTCAAGTGAACTACAGTTAAATGAAAATACAAGCATTTAAATTTAGAAATGTTTGGCAGGATATAAACCCCGCTGAAAACTCAGACCTTTTATTTAGACTTCTAGGCAGACTTGTATGCTGAATTTTTCAGTTTCCCAATTCAAAACTGGATCATGGGCAGAACAGATTATGCATAGTTAGGAGGTGCCACAATATTAAGATCCAATGCCAAATGTGCAATGTCTGTATGTCAAGTACATTACACATTAATAACTGTGAATAATATGCTCTAAATTTGCAATACAAAACAAACATAGGAGAAACTAAACACATTTGTCACACCATAGGAAACCTGATTCTTCTTAAGGAAAGGACAAAACTCTCAAAGGGACCAAAGTTTCACCCCCTGTATCCTACTGTGTCAACATCCCACTTCCCTTGTCAACACTGACTACAATATGTTGTGAATATTACACCTTTGTATACATGTGAGAGGTATTAGGAAGTTAAAAGGGTATTACTTAATTGCCTCTAGGTTTCAGTCTGAGGGATTATAGAATAAATCAACAGAAACTTCTCTTTCCTAGAAATACTGGTAGAAATAAAATTGTAGCATAATGCAATTCATTGTCTGCCTTTAAGAAAGAAACAGCATTCAGACAGCTAGGGATCAATTTATTGCTGTGTTTTGTAAGTCATCCAAACACTATACACCATATGAACTATACACGGTGTAGGAACATACAAGTGGACTGCTAGGTAATCTTGTAAAGCCGTAAAAGTATGTAGTACCTACAGTATCTAGTAAAGAATCAGAATTGAGCCCAAAACACAATCCACATTAGATTTGGAATAATCCAGTGAGTGATCGTGTTCACAGGCACATACCCTTTTTTGAGTACACTTGTATGTGTCAACACATAATCATTGGCTCCTCTGTAACACTGAAGCTTTACCAGTGCATTGTGTAATTTTTACACACCTATTCCTATGACTGTTTATAGTGTGTCAGTGTCTAAGAATCTTAACTATGTATTAGGGATGGGCTAGGCAGTGCACCAGCATGCAGCACAAAGGAAGTTCCCGTGCTCACCCGTACTGCCACACCACACTGAACAATTCCCATCACTCCCCAGTATTTCAGAAATGTAGGCATGACTCCTATTGCCTCTTTTCAACATTTAGAAAAGTTACAGATATTTATACCTTGGGACAGCAATATATGTAAACCTTCACTGTTTTTACAGTTGGCTTTGTAAATCCAAAACGGAAAGCAAAGGGTTTTATTGGAAACAGCTCTTGGTGCAATTTCTGAATGTTCTGGCACTAAATTATAAGTGTGTATTATACATTTAGTCATGTGCATACACACGCCTTTTAAAAGACTGCAAGTTCAAATACTTAAATTTTAAGAAATCCCATAATTAAACTTGTCTGTACAATCTAATAGTCCACTTAAATGTATGAAACTTCGCATCCTCTTCAATTAGACACCAATATAACTATTTTCCACAAACTACTCAGAATGCGCCATGAACACAATTAAACGATTAAAGCTTGTCACTGCTCTATGTGGTACTATTCCTCACTTCTTGCAGTGTTCAAACCTGGCTTTGAAGAGGTTTTTTTTTTTCTTTTTATTTCTTCACAGGCTTGCCTGTGACATTTGTGGCTATGATAATGGGGTGACTCATAAGCATTAACGACTATATCTTCACAAAACCCCTCTGTGATGCAGAAAAGCAGCGTTGATGGTTTTCAGCTAGAGAACCAAGGCATACAGAAGTTAAGAAAAAAATATGCGTTAACCTAGGGTATCATGCTTGATTGAGGACCTGGATTTTAATGAGCTTAGAAAGCTTTAGCAAGCATTTTTTTTTTTCTTTTGTATTGAGAGCATATCTCCCCTTGACTTCAGTTAAGGCTGCAATCACTTAATGGCTCTGGATTGGTACATCTGAATACCCCAGGTATATCCTGAATTTAGCCTAGAAACAACAGTGTGATCCTTTCCAAAATGCATATAATCAGAGATCTATCAGAGTGGGAAATAAACAACCTAACAATATACTTAATGAAAACTATCTACTGAGGCACTAGGCAATGACGATGTGCCTCAGTCCCATTTACCCCGTCTCTCCGCAGAGAGCAAGCAGGAGAGCACTTTTCATACCTTTTTCCTCTGTTCGATTAGGAAGACATTCTGGCCTTTCAGGAGGAACCTTTTTCACTTCATGCTTTCTATCGGTGGTACCTGTCAAAGAACGGAGAATTTGGAATTCTGAACAAGCCAACAAGCCGCCATATGAGGCCACACAAGACTTAATTTTGCAGTTTCTTAGCCTTTTTGCAGTCTCCTACTTCGATATTTTCTTGCTAAAAGTGAACATAAATCTAATTTCAAATATTTGATTATACCTTAAAGGACAGAAAAACATTAATGTTTTCACATTCAAGTTCACACTTTCCAAAGAGTGCAAATCAAGAGAGGAGACAATTTCAGACCATTCTATGAAAAAAAAATTCAACGACTACAGATTTTTAAATGTGGACAGACATTTAAAATTTGTAATCTTTTAACTTTGTAGACATACTTAACTGAAGAGCAATTCAACAGTGAGGAAAATCCTCGGGATTAAACCAATTAATTGGGCATTTCTGCCAAGAGGATGCTTAATATAGATGGATATATAGTTTTAGTTTACACTAAGTTTAAATAAAACCAAACTACTCTATTGTACCTCTAACACTAGTTGTTCACTTCCACACATTAGAAGGATGGGAACACTAGTACTAGCAGTATTCTGTGTGACTATTTTATGTGACAGCTTTTGGCCTAGAGGTATAAGCCTCTGCCTTTTCCTGCCACTGTACCAGAGAACCTGACATACTGAATTCTGTTGCTCTACAGAGTATGAGATCTAGTGAGAGCAACAATGGGAAGATTTTGCAAAAATTTCCTGGCACATACAAGATGTAATCTTCTAGTCCCCATATTATAAGAAATGCTTTACTGGATATTGGCTTCACTGTGTTGGCTAACCACTAGGTGCTAATGCCGTTTCAACTTAGCAGAGTTGAAAACCACTTTAGGTAACACTATTAGTATTTCAATAAAAATTGCAGTAGATGACATCCAAGAAAAGCAGAGGGGGCAGGGCAGGGAACACAAGGCATTTTTTTTTTGCCTCAGTCTATTCTGTTATACGTAGTTCTCAAGTACATTTACATTTTCTGGATGTGCAGTCGCAACTCTCTTCTGCAGCTCGTTCCTAGAAATCAGTACTCATCAGTGCAAATTGCTCATCAGTGGTGATTATTGACCATTGTTTCTTTATATAACAGCGCTGTTGGACAAGCAACACTTGTATAACCTATCATGTCAAAAAATAATACTGAATTGCTGTAAAACTACTTCACTCCTGAGAGGAGGAACTCTGATAGAAATCAATTCGAGCCTTTCTAAACACGAGTTATGCAAAGAACAAGTCAACTTCTTCATAATCTTGCACATACTTGTGGGTTCAAGGAAGAAAATGACACAAGCCTATATACCTAACTACAATAAGATTAATGGTCATCGTTAACACACAGAGGGACATTCTCAGGCCATGTCTAAAACAATGGACCTACAGACACTTATCAGCTTCCAGGTGTGTGTGTGCTCCTTACCTCAGTTGTGACCCCATATTAATCAGTTCCCAGGCAGGCACCATGAACCTAGCTTACCTGCCTGGAGAAGGTCACGTGCAAGGAAACTGGTGAACTCCATACAAGTTCCCAGAGGCACTCAGAGGAGTATTCCCACCCTTCAGTCTAGTCCCTCCCAGATACCCAGTGAAATGCCCGCTGCTTTTCAATGACTATGTAAGAAACTCTTGCTCTTAACTTTGGTTGCCCAGTTTTTACCTCGCTTTGAAAGTATCCCAACACAGACAGCCCTGGCAGACTACTGCTGTGTATAATTTGGAAATACAACTACACTTTCCGCTATACTATAACACAAACTAGGCATGTCCCTTACCTGTGTGGCACTTGTACTACAAAGACCAATTCTAATTCTCTGCCATCATTTTATGCTCTACATCAGAATATATTGATATTTAATTATTAGACTGCAACTGGCAGTTCTCAATTTATTAATCATACTATGACTAGTTAAATATGCAGAAACCTTACTGGAAATCATTACCTACTATCAACAGTGAAGCCTGCCATGGGGATGTGGTAAAATACAGTGTCATCTTGGTAAAGTGATAGTTTGGCGTAGGAGAGGATATCAGGATGGTAATAAACACAGGATGATTTTCACCTCTAAATACATATCAGAAGAAAAGCTTGTGCATAATCTGTCAGGACTAGTCAAAGACCATATGAAAACAAAGAACAGCAGTCTTGCCTACTGTATCCATTTTTACTTCTGAAAATGGGCACAATATCCTGCTATGGTGACACAGCTAATTTGTTGGATGTAAATAGGAAAAAACACGTTGAAAGTATTATTCTCTAATTTTACATCAGAAAAATATGAGAGGAGTATAAATTGAAAGAAATATAACTTCTAGAGCTTTTCCAAAACATGCACCACGCTTTAACTTTAGTTGTCTCTCAAACATCTCTAATAAGCAGCCACCACTAGATGGCAAAGTTACGCTGCTCTCTCTCGACACTGTTAGATCAACGATCTTGAAATCAAATCCACGTTTTTTGGAGTTTCAGGACGGTGTGAGGAACAAACCATGGGTGCCAATAAGCAAACCAAATATTTATAGTTGTGATTCTGTGTTCAAAGAACTGCTTGACAAAACTACAACATTTAAATTATTACCTATTGATTCTCAGCAAGTTGTACTCTGGTGTAACTTGTTTATTCTATTAATGGGTCAAGACTGTCAAGAAGAAAATTTACTTTTTAAACCACTGAGAGCTGGAACAGACCATGGAGACAGCAAAAAAATCTGACTAGATTGGCTGTGTTTGTTTTTTTCTAACGTGTGCCAGGAGTGGGGGAAGCACTAGTGCCACTGAAGAATTTTAACAAACTAATGAGGGTTAAGGGATTAAAGAATTCCAGACATAATTGTTTCCACCACAACTGCAACACCAGTGAAAACTTTGAGTGCATCCCAGGCCTCGTGATTTGTGATTTTACACGAATGGAATAGGAATTCAGTTTCTGAGGTCAGACCTGTCAAGTATGTAGATACTTCAACTGTTTCTGAGTTCCACGGAAAAAAAAAATCATGCAGATTTAAGAAATCATGCAGATTTTTGTATTGAGAGGTCATTTTAAAACTACAAATAAAAGTGGTTTCAGCTCTCCATATTGAGACACAATTCAGTCCAACATATTCCAAAAACAGCTTTTCTAACACTCATACATTTGGAAAACATAATCATCCCCTTAATACATTTGCAACACAATTACCTACATAACCAGATTCAAGATAATACCTTTTATTTTTATGTTTATAAAGTGCTGAAAAAACAGGCATAGAAGCATATAGCATAGAACCTGGAGACAGACAGCTGGCTCCAGCATTCGTGCAGGTTTGCAAGACTGAGATTGAAACTCAGATGGGGCCACTGAATTACAGCCAAGTTCTCTAACACTGTCTTAGGTATGGAAAAAAAATCTCTTTAGAAGAGAACAGATCTATAGGTGTAAAGTGAATGTGGTTTCCTACTGCAGACACTATTAGTGCAACATTTTGTGTCTATACTGCACACCATCAACTTCAGTCAAGAAATGGAACTAGAGAATTTCTAATAACTAAAGTATCAAGCTTGCTACCAATTAACAAGGAGTAAAATACATTATTTAAAATGGTGCAGATGGTTGCCTGCAATACTTTTCAAAAGCACACCACAGTCTTTTGGGGTTACCTCATCTTTTTGCAACTTGATTCTTAGTTGTTATCTGTACACCTCCTGCATATCAATTTTGATACAGATGAATTCTATCTAAATTTGAATACATTTACTTAGACTGAGATGTGCTCACTGACATGTGCTGCACAGAATCAGCTGTAACTCACCTGATCCTTGTTTGATGACAGGAGCTGATGGAGGTGGCGGTTTCTTCGGTCTCTAAAATTTAATAACAGAAGAAAAGAGATCACTTCAAAATGCCTGTAAATCTCATTCACACAAAGGTTGGATGTAATCATACGCTGCTTAACATGAAGAATTACAAGACTTGAGAATACAGATCTGTCACAGATGTCCCCAAAATAACTCCATAAAATGAATTTTAAGAGAGAAAATAGCATTAATAAATAAAATGACATCTTTCTACTTTTGCAATACTTCAATTGCCCTCCAGTCCTGCTGGAGGGGAAAATAGTCCAGCTTATGTGCCTGAAGATGAGAGAAAAGCATGACCTTTGGCTTACTGAAGAAACCTATTCCTGAGGCTCACTACCTGAATCGCCATCTGCATTCACTTTTCTCTCCCTACACCCAATTTCTTTATTCAGCTAGTTTTTTCTTTCCCCTCTCACTCTATGTCCCTGTTCTGTAGCTTTGTTTCCTTTTTATCCAGCTAGTCCCAGTTTCCTTTCTGTGCGCTTCATTTCTAGTCTGCCTCCATCATCCTCTCGGATATCTTATCCAGCCACAGACCCTTGCAACTCCTCCTTGCTTCTCCATGTTTCTCTGAGCAGTCTTAATTCTCCTTCATGCTACCTCCTTCTCTGATCTTTGTCTGCCTTTTCAAAGCAATACAATTCCCTCATCAGCTTCTAGCTAAAGCCACTTAGTCTAATGAACCACAGGATCCTTTCTGTTCTGCTGTGTATCAAAATGAGTGTTTTAGTTTCAGCCAGGAGTGAGCTTTGTAATGAATCTCTCACTTGCCCATCTCCACTTGCTGTGCTTTGGTTTGCCTCACAGACAGGTCTCAGGGGACATGAACTAGAGTCCCCTCAGGTGAGTACTAAACCAAAACATATGCTGAAGGAGTGCACCTCATGTATTCCAACTGCTGATGGTTGGACAGTCTCAAACTAGTCCAGAATAAAATACCAAAAAGGTGTTGGATTCAACTATTTCACTCTGCCACCATCATGAGCCAAACCCCCAGCTGGTGGAGGCTGGGACTAGGCAGTGAACAGAAAAGAACTGGGACAAAAAGCCATGTGTGGAAAAGAAACAGGATAGGAAAACTGTGGACTGAATAAGGAGAGGGGAAAAGATCCCAAGCTTTTGTTCAACAAGCAGAACTACTGCAACGCATATTCTTGCAGACTATGGGATGGAATCCAAGGTTTCTGGATCATATCAGAAAATACCTGGCAAAACCACTGGAAAAGTATCCATATCCTTCCCTTTTAGCACTGTTTCAAGCAAAGAAAGTCTATAGTTCTACCAGTTACTTACTTACATGGGCAGATCTGTGCTATTTCTAAAGTCAATAAAATTGTATTCTCTACTTTTACAGCAAACCTAGCTGCAATTTCTAACTGCCTGAATATTTAATCTATTCTACAAATTATATTCATCATAATCTAAGGAGTAGAAATACTTGAACACATACAATTTATTAGTTTAGAAAGACTGAATAAATTTCACCACCAAAGAAAATAGGTAAGAGTGAAGTTTATTTTTTCTTCTATAATACAATTTGAAGGCTCACTATGTTTTAAGGTTTATGATTTCTGCCTCTTTTGGAAATCACTTTCTTTTATTACTAGGCCTAAAGCGAGGATATACATTCTAATATGAAATTGCATGTTAATCTCTAACAGTTTTTGCTGCTTTTCTACCTTCATTTTTAATAATTATCGTGTTAGCTTCTGTGAGTTGTTTAATAGTTCCTTTATTAAGCTTTCCAAGTTATTTAATTTTTGCCTCTGGCATCCAATTTTATTGCCAAAGATTGAAGCTGAGTGTCAGTAAGTCTTGGTTTTATCACAGAAGGCTTATATTGTCACTGTGAAATACTCATCAAAAGCCTGATTGCAAGCTCATAGTATCACACTGATGACTGAAAAGGTTCCTAAAAATGGAATGGACTTTTTGAGGAAGTAATCCCTTACTTTCTTCCAGGAAGCTGTAAGATTTCTAAATATTGTCTGGCAAATAACAACTCCATCTCTTTCAAATAAAAGTTGAAATTGCTTTTCTGAAGATTTTATATCTTCTTTTTTAATAATTCTGAGAGGGGTAAAGGAACTTGTTTCTGAGGTAACAAAAGCTCACTGTTATCTTTCAAATCTCACAGCTAAAGTTTCACCCTCTTCATTCTGGAAGAGTGCTCGACTACTGGCAAAACAGGCTATTCTACCACAGAAACAATGGAGAAAAACTGATAATTCTGATCATCACCTCATCACCTGACTTGGCAAATTACACTGGGATCACCAGTTTCTCTCTCTCAAACTTAGGACAGCGGGCTTTCAGGACAACGTAGTGGAGGCTGACTGACTGGATAGGCCAATCACACACGTTCTTCACAGATGCTTAGTAACTCAGAAATTTGTTTCCTTCAACATTTCTTTTGTTATTAACTTATAAGTAAAACTTTGGCTAAATCACATACCTGAAACAGAATTTCAATTCCAGTTTTGTTTGCATTCTACAGTGAAACTGAAAGAATACACTGCTTACCTCTTTTTCAAAATCAGAAGGAAGAAGCTTGACAAAGTTATCTGGAAACACTCCTCGTCTGCCATTCAGTTCTCCTTCCCACCAACCTACATCAATGCAATCCTATAAAACAGCAAAATAAAATGAAAAACACAATGTGCTTGTATGCTGAACAGATATGTGTGCTGAAGTGCTCTTTTGCATAACGTCCTGCCTTTTTGCTAGAACATGACAATTTACTGGAGTGCCAGGTTAACAGGGTAATCTACCAGATAAAAACTTCAGTAATCACCCTGCATTACATTATCATATGGAGCAGCTAGGAAAGAACAATAAATATGCTGTATGAGCTCAAGAGCTTGTCTGTGTCTAAAGCAAAACACTATTTCAGCATTTGATCTGTTAAGGCAGTAAGCATTTTGAGCATGTGTGACACTACTCTCTGACTTCATTTCAGAGAGAGACAATAACTCAATTAAACATCATACAACCCAAGAGGTAATAAAGCTCGTTCATTTGCCACACTTTCAAGAAAACCTTGACACATTAGAATGTGTCAAGTTATTAAATTTGAAGTTATTCTGAAGTTATTAAATTTGATCACAGTCCAATTAAGAAGGCATTACATACCTGATCACTGTAAAGCATCACCTTTTTCTGCAGCATTTTTTAGCAACATAATGCAGTGTGCGTAGCAAAA
Organism: Anseranas semipalmata; assembly: GCA_013399115.1. Taxonomy (NCBI): domain Eukaryota; kingdom Metazoa; phylum Chordata; class Aves; order Anseriformes; family Anseranatidae; genus Anseranas; species Anseranas semipalmata. Next base: position 540,944 of record VXAA01004795.1, on the reverse strand, counting down.
CAATGTACAGCTAAGTGCTCACAATAAAAAAAAAAAGTGAACTACTATATCAGTGATTCTAATGAGGAAAAAATAATAGTACAGCTGTCTTGGTAATGAACAATAACAGCACAAGCCACAGCCATTTTAGAGGTTAAAATTGTTCCTTGAGTCCTGAGTGGTAAGCTCCATGTTCAATTCCTTTTACCTTCACTAAAGAGAACACTTCCAGTTGAGATTTTTCACATTCTTCTTCTTTGAAAGCTTCAGCTGAACCTAGTCAGCTGTTTTCCAAAACACAGTTATGGAAAAGTCACCCATCTTCTGCTCAGTCTTAAAACCATTTCAGCCAATTTTAGCAACTGCCTCAATACCAGGCTGGCCAACCATTCTAGCCTCTTGAGCAGTAAACCTTAATCTTCATACGGCTCAGAGCCATGCAGTAAATATTACACATCTGAAACATGAGGGAAAGGGAAATCCCACAGACAGTACATGGGCTGCTCATGACAAAAACTTAATAGGGATCTCCCCATTCTATGACAGCCAGAACTAATGGGGTTGGATTTGCAGCTGGGATCCCATACCATCTGGCAACATCAGCCTTGAGCTATCACTGTTGTCCCTTCCACAGCTACAGATCTGGTCTAACCAAACCATCTGTACCAGCCAGGTACGTCCAACTGTCCTGGAGGCAGAGCCACACTGAGTGGCTCAGAGCTCAACATGTTGGATGCTACTACGCTAACATTTCTAATCTGGACCTGTGGAAATTCTCTGAGATTTAATGAAGTGGTTTTGATTTTCAGAAATCACATTTAAGCACTGTTCAGAAGAGATCAGTTGAAATTTAGCAGCTGTTCTCTGAATACTCGGTGGTATTGATGTAGGTCTAACAGTCCTAGCTTGCGGCATGGTCACTGCTCCACATGTTAACTGTGGTGGATTTTCCATCACTCCCTGCTGCAGAAATGGAGTGGGTCTTTCCCTGCAAAGACTTTATATGGGCTGTGGAAAAAAGCATGATGATGTGCAATCCTGTCTCATTACAAGACAATTGTCTTCTTGCTTTTCTGTAAAGTGAGAAAGAAAGAAAAAGCTATGCATCTGGAACACTGGAACAGAGGGGCAAGCAGAAATAGAGTGGTATGGATATAAGCAAAGGATGCAAGAGTGGGTAGGCAGTTTGGAAAAAGGGAGAGGCAACAACATGCAGTAGGTAATTATATAGGTCTTACAGAGAACAAAGCTAGAAAAATTGGACAGAAGCAAAAGAAACAGGCCAAATTCTACAAGCCTCACATATGCTATGAGGCAATATCCCTCCAAAAACAGCGTTGGATCAAGGGGTCCAGAATATTTACATTCTTGTTGTACAAGAAAATAGCTGTAGAAACACAAGTGGAAGTCATGTCTTGACACTTTATCTACACAATTTGTTTGTGAAGCCATATCTGTTGTGCAGTGTGTGTGAAAACTCTGGAGTTTAAAATGCAACTTCCTCAGATCAGTCATTGTTGTAGCCATATATAAAGGGTAACTGCATGTTCAATATTCATTAAAAGGCAGATCTGAATTTATTTTTCAAAGTGAGTATGCAAAATGAGCAAATATTTTAAAAAACAGCCATTCTGATCTTCATTTCATTGTCTGCCTACGAAAAAACCATAGCACTCCTTCACAACTTAGAAAAGTTTTGAAGAAAAATACTTACAAAGCATGCACACACTACAGAAGTACAGAAGGAAAAGCTAAGAGTAAACGAGTAATATTTCCTGTAGCAGAAGCAAACAGCAGTTTAAATAGGATCCACTAAAAAAATCAAAACATGAACAGTCAATAAAAGAGTGCATGATAATACGTGCATGCAAGATGACCTTATCATCATTATATTTCTGTGGAATCATTTGGTTCAGCTGCTATAGGGATGCCAGAAGAACAAAAGTTAACTTAATGAGGTATACTTAATGCCATGAGAAGTCTTAAAAATACTGTTCACGATGACTGTGCTTGTGGGTATTTTTCTGTAGGTTATAATAGAATACCCGGAGTTGGAAGGGACCCAAAAGAATCGTGCATAAAACACATAAAACATTTGATGATATTTGAGAGAAAACAGACTAGCATTAAAGAAGAACATAGCTTTTATGTTTTTTCTTTTTTAATTATTTTTCTGTTCTAGGCTTTTTATTTAGCTTTATTAGTTCACTTCATCACCTGAGAATATGTGCTGACTAAACAAGAAAGCTAAATATCATGTTTTCTCGTATCACATCTGTTTAAGGTATGTATTTTTTTCCTTCATATCTCCATATTTTACTCTGATGCAATGTGTTCCTGATCTACAAATGCAGGCACTGAACTTTCATTACCTTTATTGTTGTTTTCTCTCATGCTTAATCTGTGTTTTTCTCCTGCATTCTCCCTGTTTTTTAGCAGGGTGGCCTTCACCAAGGACATTTACCCTTCCCAGACCATCCTGGGAGTTATTTACGAGATATTTATCAGTTTGGTTAGACTGTCAAGCCTTTGTTAGTGAACAGGGCTGATCCTCCACTGGTTGATGTTTTCAAAATATCTGCTGAGTGAACACCACGCTCCGTGAAGGACTGAGATAATCAGCTAGTCATGCATGGCACAGGCAGGCTCTGTGCAGGCTTCTACCCTCACCTCAGCCAGCGCCCCTCATTGCTGATGCGAAGGAGCCCCCCACTTGGCTCTCCCACTTGTGCAGCCCAGCGACAGTGCGCTCAACTGCTCTGTCCCATGGCATGTTTTGTAACGCCCTCCACCCCTACCATGCCATCCCGAAATCACCAAAATGTTACTGAGCCAATTTAGATTTTTAAAAATATTAATAATAATTCAAGCTTCTGGAGATGAAAAGCTTGTGCTTCTACTGACAGCGTATCTTAGTGCCAGCTAATAACCGTGGCTAAACAACGCACAACATCACGTACTTTCTTTTTAGGTCAGATTAGGGTTTCCTTATGCTCTTAGGAAACACAAATCTTACTCCCATTTCTTCATTTTACTAGCACACATGCATTTTGTACTCCATGCTTTTCTTAAAGTTTGTTTTCATGAAAAAAAACACGTGTTTCATGCTCATTAATCCAGAACAGCTGCACATTTGCTTTTTTCTCCTCTCCAGCTTGTCACTCAGGCTTATGCAGCCAATCACCACACACAATTTTCGTACTTAAGTAAATCGTTAGGCAGTTTCTCTTTAATTTTCTCATTTACTTTATTTGCCAGAGGAGGCTGCTGTGTCACTGAGCAAAAGGACAGAAAGAGATCTCAAGGATTAAAAGCTACAGTTGAATAATCTCGGCGGTGGCACCCTCCTGCTGCCCACAGCCGCAGGTCCGCTATGCCTCAGCAAGCTCTGGAAGCCCACATACGATGCTGACAGCAGGTATGTCTTCATCACGAGAGTCTACCATGTGAGGACACCTGAGCTGGAGCTGCACAAGCTGCCTCATGCACTAACAAATGACATCATAGCTCTGAAGCACAGTGAAGGCGGTACGATAAGAACCACATGGCTGGCTGTCAACATCGAGTAAAAGCGACTCCAATAGTTCTAGATCCCTGTCAGCCACGCAATCCTAATCATGCTGTCTTTTTTTAATATAGCTTCATGTGTTCAGTGTTGGCAAAATGGCTGTAATCTCAAAATTCAGATTTTACACAAAAGCCATCAAGCTATTAGAATCCAGTATCAATATTCCAAAATTTATTAACAAAGTGGATCTCTCCTTTATCTCCATGCTATCCTACCAGACTCATAACAACACAGATAGATACAAATCGGATGCTGAAATGTTCCAGAAGTTCTATGAAAAAAAGTCTATTCAAATTACTACAATGCACTTTAGCTTAGTATAAGGAAAAAAAAAAAAAGATTAAAAAATTACAAAACTGAGAAGTAACAAAGAAGACAAAAAAGTTGGAATTGTATTTGATAGATATTAGAGTTCATGCAAGGTAGGTGGTAGCTGGGCCAGCATTTAGCTACGCTAAAAACTGACTCCTACCAAAGCCTGACTCAGAGACTATACTCATCTCCAAGGCAGTGACAGTGCAATCAAATACCTTACAGAAATCCACTGTCAGTTACAACTGACAGGTCTGTTTTCACTGTTCGGGCTGAGGCAGATGCATGACTTAAAGAAAAAAAAAAAAAAAACATCAAGGGAATTTTCAGCATTTTCTCATTGGAACACAAATCTTCATTTTATCTTCATTTCTAGTGAAGTATTTTAGTTCAAAAATCTTGTCTCTGACAAATTTAATTCAAATGACTTTAAAGAATGAAATAAAAGGAAGGAATGGAGGCAAAAATGAAAGAAGGATAAAAAGCTTTTCCACTGCAGAATCAAAATCCATTCTAATTCCAAACCCGCTAGATCACTAATTAGTGCTAATAAACTAAATACATTAGATTTTGGACTTATTAGCAAAATTCATTTTCTGATAAATATTAGGATAAAGAATTGGACAAACATAGTCATGCAAAAGAGAGAAGTGTTGAGGACTTTTTGAGGAGGAATTTTTAAACTTCATAAGAAATAATATTACACAAAATATAAGGTAATAAAATGTCAAACTGAGCTGGAATTCTTAAGGACATCAGAAAAAATTGTAAGAGAAAAGGATAAACATAGGAGAAATGGCAACTGCCAGAAAAGCAGAATACAACTAGCTTTTGTCAACATGTTACCAACAATTTTAAGGGTATACACAGATGAACTAAGAAACACCAGTCCTTTTCTTGACATGAAGAATAAGAGGAGAAAATAGCCTTCATGTAATTAGAAGCGAGACATGCAAGCTGTGAAGAAAATTGTAAGAGGGAATCATCTGGAGAAAACCAACATTTTTTTTCTGGAAGGGAATATTAAACTAACAGAAAAGAAAAGAAAAAAAATACAATCCCCAAACCAACCATAAGACAAGAACACAGCCCCACTCTGAAATCTAAGTCTGTGGTGACTAAAAGCATAACGGGAGAGAGAAGATGCAAGACTAGAGGGATCAGACAAAAGCAGTGAACAGATATTTTAACATGCAAGCAAAGATAATTTGTATTTGGAGCACCATTTTTTTTATTCTCTTGGTGAATATAAGTGAAATATAGTGAAATACATAAGTAGGGTTGACAGCATTAGATTGTGGCTTAGTATTCTTTTAGGAACTGTGACAATCCTGTAGCGACTCATACTGGCTAATATAACCTAGAAAAGTCATGCTTTCTCCTCTTTTAGGTGGAAGGATCCTGAATTGCTTGGTCTCTTACACACACGGTATCCTGCATTAACAGGTTTGTTTAGCAGCCAGTGGAGACTGAACAAAAAGACAAAGCATAAGGTTCCTTAATGCTGCATAATCTTACAAATCCTCCACTCACTACACAGAAGCAGCTCTATCTGGATACACAACTGACAAGAGGCTGGCCCTGGGCATCTGCCCGATCAAGGAGTACAGGCGATCGCAGGACAAGAATACAAACTTTCCTTCAGTCAGTTACCATCACCATTTCTCCCTGGTGTTCAAAAAGATGCCAGGAGGGGTTGGTGAGACAGAGCTGCCAGTCCCCTGCTCACCTGATCTTCAGGTTACTAGCTGAGACCACGTCCAAGACTACGAAATTAGAAGATGGAGATCCACGCGCACCAGGCCGCGAGCCTCTCTCAGGCAGAGCTGTTTTTCAGCCTGACGATGGACGGACTGCGGTGCCGTTCAGACATGACTGAAACCTCCCTCTCCGAGACTGTCACAGCTTCACAGCCTCCTGCCCGCTGCTCCCAGTGGGCAGCACTTCCAGATATCCCAAAGACGGAGGTTGTTTTACTTCATATAAAGCCACCCCTCTCAAAGTCAGCTACTACAGACGGACTGCTTTCCAGCCCCCAGCGCTGGTGTACTTGCACGCTAGGCCCCAGCCAGTGAGAAGATTACGAGGGCAACCAACACTTTCTCTGAAAACAGAAAGCAGCACTCCTGGTTGTGAACACGCTTGTAATATAAACTCACAATATGGACTTTTAAAATTATTTTGCTAGGAGTCAATAAAGCACTGTACTTTAAATGTCAGGCACGCGGAACTATCTTTTCTTCCAAGTGTTATGCTTTATTTTACTTCTCCACTTATAGCCACTTAGAGGAGGGTTACTGTGTGCTATGAGACTATTCTTAATCACTTAAATAAAAACCAGTAGCTACTTGGCTGTGTGTTCAGTTGTAATTATAATTTTTCTCTTGCCTGGGCTCCGAAGCCCACTGGACTTGCATCTAGATCTCTGCAGAAGCTGGCTGTAAATGCTCGGAGATTGCTCTTTCAATCATCACCTGATGCTCGCAGGGAGCCCACCGACAGCTGAGCAACCCCTGCGGCCGTACTAAAATGAGAGCCTGGGCAAGGCTGGAAGGGGCTGCCTACACAACCTGTTCAGCCACTCCACAAAGTACAGCACCACCATGTTTGGCAGTGTGTTGGGGCATACGAAAGGTTTGCAAGAGATGAAGAAACAATTTTACTGCCAGGCAGGTACCCACTGCTCCAGCCACATTTTCCATTTATTTGAGGGTGCAAAGATGTTTCCTGCCTTTTCCTCCAAAGCAACCAGGCCTTCAGGGAGGCACCAACTCTCTTGTCTCTCACCACCTTTGAATTACCAAACATTTCAGGGACTGCCATAGCCCTGAGTTCATCTCTCCCCTCCCGAGCTTATCTTCTGGATTTTCTGGATTTAGCCCCTAAGGAAAAGGCTTTCATTTGTAAAAGCAAATGGGGTCTTCCCTCCTCCCGGAGGTCCCAAAACAAAGTAACAATCTATGTATTTATTTTCTCCCCTATGCATGCCTACAGCCACAGCTGTGTAAACCCACAAGGAAATAAATCTGAAAAAGGCTGATCTCTTCATCTGTAAATAGGACTTTGTTTTTTTTTT
>VXAA01004795.1:504199-533978 GCA_013399115.1 Anseranas semipalmata | reverse complement strand
AACCACAGGCTGGCCCACTGAACATGCTGCTACTTTGTAGTGCTACTAAAACATGAAGTCATCCTGTAAACACCAATCTATAACTGTGCAGTATTCCAGCTTTTCTGATAAAAAGTTTTTGATACAGAAACCTGTGATTTCATCATTCTAGCTAGGATAGAAAGCAGTGCCAAGAACAAGAACAGCAGTTCCTCTGAAAAGGCAGCTGCAAAGCATGTGCCGTGGTACGGGTACTCTGGGAGTGCTCAAACAGCAAGTCTTCTGCTCATGCAAGTAGATGCACTTGCATGCATAGTCATCATCTACAGACATCTTCTAAAAAATTGGCCTACGAGAATTACCTTTTTAATTTAAGATTTATAGATTATTATGCTTAAAATATGCAATTGGCAAGCTAAGATTACAAAGTTAAAATTATAGACTGCTCAGAATATTGAGTGAGAGGCAACACAATGGTGCAGGGTTTGAAAAAGCGAAATTTTCCTGGTAGGATACCAGATTTTCACAGAAATCTCCACCAGAATACACAGTTCCTTGCATAAAAACAACAAAAAAAATCCCAGCAGTTGGCAATTGTATTCGTCAAATGTCTGTTTTCCTCCTGCCCTTGTATAGTTGGTTCTCATCAAGAAGAATGTTGAGCTTGTAAAATCCCATTATTCAGAAAGCCATGAATATCTCTTACACTTGTACTGAGAGCTTTCATGTGTCAGCTCTGCTGTGCTGGCAGCCGCTCATTACATTATTACTACCCTCATTGTAAGCGACTCTTCAGCAGCCTTTCCCACAATTGATAGCCAACCTCATAATTGAAAGGAAAACAAAATACCTTTGAGTTTAAGGTGAACAAATGTGTCTATAGCACTTTTCAAGATGCTATGTATACACATACATACAATGTGCAAAGGCTTCTGAATCTGAGGATTAAAGGCCTCATAGAAAGCCAAATCTGAGAGCCAAGCTGGCTGCCATTCCCTGCGCCCACGCAGAGCGCCAGTGGCACAGCGCGGCTGCCTGCCTCCGGGGACCAAAAGGTCCCAGCTCTCACAGGCGCGGGAGAAGGCCACAGAAAGAGCTCTGTCACTTTTAAAGCTGGTGTCTGACATCACTGGGCAAAAACAATAATGTGCAGGGAAATTTCTTTTTTTTCTTTTTTTTTTTTTTAACCCGTTAATGAGTAAGTGCCTAGATTTAAGTATACGGAAAATTTGCAATGAAAACAAGTGTCGAAGATCAACATTATTTTGGTAACTTTGAAATGAGCTAAACAAAACCTGATCTCACATTGCACCAGATTTTCATTAACACAACTTTTTCATTAGAAGACAACAAAATCATATTGAAGCTGGGTGAAAAACGCAGTTTAATAACATTTAAGAATGGTTCTTCACAATTTCTTACTACATTTCTTTGTACAATTCTGAAGACATATCACTCTCAAAATCCAATTTTATTTTGAAAACTCAGAAAATAATTTATTTTAGAGTCTTCATAAATTCTCATAAAACTTGGTATGTGAGTGAAGGAAAGCATCTCTCCAGAGCCTTACATTACACCCACCTTGTGCTGCTACCTAAGACTGTATTCCCCATGATCAAGTTTTGCTACTTACTAAGCTCAGTTACTGGGAATGAGACCTCACAGTATTGTGCTACAGTTTGTTAAATATTTTTGAAGAACACGGCTATGATTTAAAGCATCTGGTTAGTAACTAAGAGCTCCTAAACAGAAATATTGTTTTAAAATTTGGAGATATGACAGAATGAATCTCTCAACAACTACCTAATCCAAGATCATTTAGATGAAAGAGACAGTCCAACAGACAATAAATTAGTCTTCTGATGCAGTCCTGGAGAGCACTCATTTCCCCTCTATATTCACTTTCTCCCAAATACTCATAGATCATGAAATACTGGAAGAAAAGTATGAGAAGAAATCTCCCAGTCTGACTCCATTTGGCCCATAACCCAGAGCAATTTTTTCTGCTCAGGTCCTCAGCCTGCACCCCAGAGGACGCAAATCCTGCATGGATCCTTCCCAGCTCCTTCCAGCTCGCATGCCCAAGCAGTAGGGGACTGTACATGTGTTAAGGGCAGTTGCATCTTTTAAAGCTTAAGAATTCAAACAGACAAATTTTTCTGTATCCATAAACTCTAAGGCTCTACTAAGAATTTACCGTGTCAACACTGTACGGAAGGAAATGGGAGAGACTGTCAGAAATTAGACATTATTTCAGCTGTGGTTACACTGCCTTTCCAGACAGTGGCTTTTACTGGAAAGCCCAACAAGAAGATACCTCTCTAGGAGACATATTCTGTCCAAGAATTGGCCTCAGTTGTTGGGCCCTGCAAAAAAGAAATTGTCTGAGAATAATGAATGACCTGCAATACACAGGACATCAGAGCAGACCATCTAACAGACTAGATATATTTCAGCTGTTAAATCCATTTTAGGCTAGATCTAACCTTTCGACTTTAAACTCTGTGAGTAAATAGTTTAATCAGTAACGAAGCTGAATTGCTTTGATGAAATATTTGTGCAAACAGAAAAAATTACACTGCTCATTGAACAAAACAATCTCTTCTGGGGATTCACTTCACTTGCAATGTTCAGTCAGCAGAATACCATGGAGAAGTAAATATGAGCCAGGCCATAAAACTCTAGCACTCTGATACTCAAAATAAAACTAAATTAGCCAACACAAACATGAAATGTGGTGCTAGTAACAGACAAAACATATACCTCTGATAAGCCAAGACGCAATATTTATATAATTATATTCTTTTGCATTTAGAAACATAAAAATATAGAACAAATCATTTGGAGGATTAATTTAATGCCATTACTACTTACATCACAGACATCTTAGGACCAGAGTCCTAGTTACAATAATTAATTACTTGGCACTATATGTGCATATTTACTATCCTTTAAATGATTCTCCTTACCCTGACAAAGTTGGACTTGAGATAAAACCATCAAGCTAGCAGGTGAACCCAACACACAGGAGGAAAGAAAGGATGAATCTAAGCAGTGAGTCTAATGCCTGCATTGTGAGCAATAATCACAGTTTTCCAGATGCCTTGGCATTTCAATGATATCTTTTATAAGCACAGGGCAGAAAAAAATTCTCTTCCTTTTTATCTTAAAATATGTCACCTTTTTAGCTTAGCTTGGCTGTATTAAGAAATGCTAACAAATAAACCTAACTCTTTTCAGATGATGTAAATCTTGAAGCATTACACACATGGGGGATCCTGTCACTTCACCTACGTAGCTTGGCATGAACTTGCATTTGTCAAAACTCAAATATGGGACTTCCAAGGAACAACACAATCCCTTCCTTTGAAAACACTGCTGTAGCACTGCAATCACTGGTAACAAGAATAGGAAGAAAGAAATTCAGTGCACACTCAAAGAAAAAAAAATATAAATATACTAACAAGAAGAACATTTAAGTGCTGGCTGCTCCCCTCCCCAGCAATAATCTCTGGCTTCATAGTTTATTTACATGTTCAGATCAAAAATTAGCATTTCAGTAATGTTTCTAAAGATACCAGTGAACTGTAAGCTGCACCTGGTACCTCATTAAGCGTACTGTCAGCCCTTATCTCTACACGGACCTTACTTAATGCTCCATTTTTAAACACAGTGTCGAAGAAATGCTGCAAGATAAGAATAAGTGTTAAGAATTTATTTATAAACATTTAAAAGTCTTGGTCAAGGACAAAGTTCAGGCAAGAAGAAAAATGAGAGAACAATTACTCACGGTCTGTTTTCCCTATACCTCACTGAGTATATCAAATAATTTTTGAAAATGAACATATTATTTCTCCTTAATCACCAGTGATAGAACCCGCGGCAATGGTGTCAAGCTGAGGCAGGGGAGGTTTAGGCTAGACATCAGGAAGAGGTTCTTCACTGAGAGGGTGGTTGCACACTGGAACAGGCTCCCCAGTGAAGCAGTCACTGCACCAAGCCTGTCTGAATTTAAGAGGCGTTTGGACTGTGCACTTAGTCACATTGTCTAAAATTTTGGGTAGACCTGTGCAGTGCCAGGAGTTGGACTCGATGATCGTTATGGGTCCCTTCCAACTCGGGATATTCTGTGATTCTGTGATATTTATTCAATCATTAGCATCCCTACAGATTTTATATAACTCACATGAGGAAACATTCATACTTCCACACAATGACCCCGAACACTTGCCACACACGTCAGCAGCATGTCAAAAGGGTCTGATTGTGCAGGACCTAGTCCAGCTATCATCCCACATGGCACCATGACTTGAAACCCAGCAAAAATTCCAAACCTTCTTATTCCCATTAGATCAAAATCTTCAGGGGAAAGTCAGGGTGAGGGAAAAGTTTCACACCACTGCTAAGCCCCTCTCTTGGCAGGCCGCTGACTGCAGGGGCAATCCTGCTCATGATATGACCCACGCCAACTCATATGCGCCTGCATGTCCCATGACCATGGCAGCCAGATGCAAGGCCAAAGGGAAGGAGCAGACCCATCCCTTTCAGCAGCAGCCTACCATTAATCATGTCAGATTGCACCCTCACCGTGCACACTTCGCAAAATAATTTCCTGTAGGAAATCAGCAGCTTTGGTACAAGCAGATTTCTCGACCAGCTGAGGGGGAGGGATGTCCTGGGGGGGAAACTGGTGCTGAGCACAGTGTAGGGGGCAAGGAACAGAAAGCAGATTAAGTATGGCTATTAGGTCTGACCAAAGATGTGTTGAATAATTCATGGTTATCTCAGGGGAGACAAAAAGGGCATGCACTGAGATCTATTAAGGTATTGTTCTCTCCGAGGGAAACACCTGTTTCTAAAGGTAAGCAGTAAGCGACTTTATTGCTTACATGCTATTCTTTAAAGACACAAGATCATAAAAGCTTTCTTAAAGCTGGACATTATTTGACGTTCATTCACCTTATTCCTTTTGGTTTCTGTATGCAGGATTGTTGCAAAAGTTACAAATGCTGAAAATACCTTGTGCTAAAGCCCCAACTGAGGGCATCTGTGTGACCAAAATATTTAGTGACAACAGAAGTCCACTGTGCTGCTTTGACAGAAAGCCATTTTTATTACTAAACCAGATCATGCATTTTCCCCTGCATAACCTGAGTTTTTTTTTGTATTGCCATATTAGTAAAATCATTTCCAAAAATGAGATAGAAGTTTTTATCTGTCAATCAAGGAAAAATAAAATTACCTAGGTGACTATCCTGAAATAGGACTGACTTCTTCCCTTCTTTCGAAAGACACATCCCTAAGCTACCATATGTTTTCAGCTTTGAAAATTTCTGTGTTCTCAGACAAGCAGCTTTATTTTTAATTATTTCAAATCTTACCACTTTTTTTTTTACCCATGAAATAGAATATAATGAAAATTTCATCTTAATATGGAAAAATAAGTGTTGCTACCTATTTACCTGTTTGCCCATACTGAAAGAAAAACTAAAAGCTTTCTCATTTATACATACATTTCTATAACCAAGGGTTGTCAAGTATGTGTGTGCTGTTTGCAATTAAAAGCACAGAGAAAAACTCGGCAATGAGAAAAAAATACACACACAAACCCAGGAAACAGACAGGTTTCTACCCTCGAGACACCATAATCTAGCAAAATGCTCAATTAAGTATCAGCTATCACCCTCGTCTAGCACACTGTCCGGTTCCTGCTCCTTCCCCTGCTCATGGCCTCAACGAACTGGCAAGTCTCTCGTAAATAGCACTTACTAATTTCATCCCTTTAGGAGCCTCCTGCATCCGTCAGAGCAGCTGCTTTCCTTCACAGCCCTACCCAGTCAAGTTATCCTTGGCAACCTCTCAGCTAAAGAAAGTGCTCTGGACAATTACCTCCTGGACCAGGATGAGCATTTAAAGATGTTGTAAGGAACAAAACTGGGAGAATTGTTTTGGCAAAAGGTCCATGCTTGGTAAACTGTCTATAAATACAGCACGGGTGAAATGAAATGCCTGAAGACTGCACTAAGAACTGGAAAATGCTGAGCTCTCTGCATAAGAATAGATTCTATGCTCTAACACAGACAAACACACAGAGCAGCCACTGTAACAGTGAAAATGTGACATTATGAAAGAGGCTATTAGGACTGAATTCCATTTCATTGTTTCCTTATACCCTTCTACGTGCCTCTACTTATTATTATTTGACATAACACTTGATTGTATCTGCCTAGGGGCAGGGACTCACTAAATGTACAGCATTTTGAACCACCAAACTTGCAAATCTCACAGTAAAGCAAATTATCAACACCACCATCAAATGCAAATACTATCTTTGCAAAAACTGATTACCATTACACTCATTTTCAGAAACTAGGTTTATGGCTCTTTTTTCCCCCCAACACAACATTAAGCGCTACAAATTGGATTGCCATACCTAGACCAGAAAATTTTGTCAGGCAAGTCCCTCACTAGCGATGGGCATTACCCTATTGTGTCTTTCACAATACCAATACACCAACTTTCCGAGTGCTATTTGAAAAGTGTCAAGAAGATTTTGGGAGGCCACTATTGCACTATTGAGTCACTGTTGCTCTCTTCCACCTCATTAATTCTTCAGACAGGTTCGATGATCCAAAGGAAGGCTGGACCCTCCCCATGAAACTTGCCTCCTCGTGAAAGCCATTTTGCAAAATCAGGAAGGCCCCAGTGCTCATCCATTACTCCAGAGCAACATGCGGCTGCCACATATGCCCTGTATTCAGCTGTCAGCCTGCAGGAGAAGAAAGGCTTTGCAATCCAGGTAGGTGTAAATGAAGAGACAGCCAGGTTGGGTATGCAGAGCAAGGCACAAGATTATTATTCCAGCTGATATATTGACACCCATTAGTTTCAACATCATGGAAATTCAGAATTAACAGAACTGCCACTGATATCACCCTCTACTACTCCTACTCCAATAATAAGGGTTCAGGTGAGAATACCCTTCTATTATTGTCAGCTTTCAAACTTGCAATGATTTTTTAAGTAGTTTATTTTATTTATCCAGACTATTTTCATTCTCGGAACAAAGTGGTCTTTACTGCCCAGAGCTCAGGTAGATTGATGCAGTGAAATGAAATCTTTCACAGTCTTGCAGGTAAAACTGCTTTCAAATGAGTGCAGAGCTGCCAGTGTGCACTTGATGTATTCGCTTTGAAATTATTTAGCTATTACTATTGATTTCTCACATAGGTCATTTTCTATATGCCACTCAAATCTTACACATTTTTTCTGAATTTATTAGAGCTGCTAAGAAATCTGTAGTGTTTGCATTAAGAGTCTCTATTAAGAGTGGAAAGTATCCTACAGTAGCTATGTCTAAAATTGCTGGAATGAAAAATCCTAGAAAACTTCCAAGATGACAGTTGAAAATGTCATGTGAATCTTCTGTTGTTTAAAAGTGACTCTATTTATTACAAATTCAATCTCCAAAATCAGTATTTGAGTATGATGAAACACCCGTTTGCCACTGTCTTTTGGTTGAACAGTGCAGTCACTACCTGTGTTCTCGTACCTACCCAAATGCTGTCAGTAACATTTTGAAGATGCTAAAAAATTACCTAAAGAATACAAATGTTTGACATTACAAAGAATAACCTACAGTACCAATCTCATGGTCTCTTGCCATTCACCTCTTTTCAGCTTAGCAATGTATCTTATCAACAAATTGTGCATCACCTTTACTGTAAAATTACTGTATTTTGCTTTTTGCCCTCTTTCTTCAACAGGTACATTCTACTTAGGCCCCCTTGCTGTAAAGCAAAGGTCCCAAGTCTACTGTTTTATTGCCATCAGGATGAAGTTTTTACCTTCCTGTAGAATTCTGAACAATATTTTCTGATCTCATACCTTTAAATAGTTTGCATGAACAAATTAAAGTACCACAATTTGTCCACCTTCACTACCAGTAATTAATAAATAAAACATTTTCTATGCATGTACAAAGGCATTCGCTTCACTGAGGAGAAGCAGGAGAGAAAAACCTTTCCCAGAAATTTTTGCAATACATTTATGTGAAGGCATTAGTTTCTCCTTTTGTACTTCTTACTTCCAGGTAAATTTTCACCTATGAGGAAACAATTGTTACTACCATATGTTTGAACTCTATCTCATCAGGTATGGTCTAGTGGAGGGCTTGTTAGTGTTAGGTCATAGGTTACACTAGGATCTTGAAGGTCTCTTCCAACCTAAAGGATGCTGTGATTCTGTATTTTTTGCATGATTTAGGCCTGTGCAATTCATTGAAAAATGACTCAATATGTTATTTAATTGGTAATTGTTTCTGGCTATCAGGCAGGCACGATGGCATTCTAGCCCTTACATCTCCCAAAATATACAACCTTTTGACCAGAAAATGATCAGCCTCTCCTGACTCACTTAAGTTCTTAAATAAAACTGACCAGCACACTCTTCAAGTGACTAGGGAAGCCACTGGTGATTCAGCAAATCTGTTCAAAATATTCTTTGGCTATTTCACAAAATAATTCAAACATTCAAATTCTCCTATCACAGAGGCCTATACGGAAGATCTGATCAGGTTTTGATTCAAGATCTCACCATCCATCAAAACATAGCGAGAACTTGAAATAGATTCTGCAAAGGCCTGGACAAAAAAAAATATAAGTGTGTGTGTGTATATATATATATATATATATATACACATATATATATCAGTTTGTTCTTTATTCTAAGTAGATACTCGAAGATCATGAAAAAGGACTTTTACAACTAATTTAGCTGAAAAGAGAGTGAAACCTGATGTAGTCTTATCCCTTTCAAGTGCAGGGGCACTCTTAAAATGGTGATTTTGAATTTTGCATTTACTGATACCACTCCTGTGTAATTCTTTCTACGAATATATTTTTTTAAGATGAACACTAGACTAACAGCTTCCTCACATGCGCATGAACACACAGGCTCTCCTAGTAGCTTACCATTTAGCTCAGTTAAGTCATCCACCTTCCTCTTCCTACTTATTGAGTGTTATCTCATCTTTCTGCATTTAAGATCCTTGCAGTGCATTTTGTGTATTTCCATAAGATTTCTCTCTCATTCTGTTGTGACTCACTTCTTATTACTTCAGTCACTTCCACACATTCTCACCAAATGTTTTCTTCTCCAAATAAAAGGAATAAAAGGAAATTCAATACAATTTAAAATTGTGAGTCTTTAATATTCCTATTGATCTGTGTGAAAACAGATTAGCCTCTGGAGGTACTTTTCATACTGAGAATTCTTACTACTTTCTGGTTTTAGTGATCTCAAGAAAGTGACAATGCATCTGGGGTTTTAGGAAGTGCTACCCCCATCTATTTCTTTGAAAGTAACAATCCTCTCTGTGTGTCTAGGTAATTGAGAAGAATAAATTTTGTCTAATGCTGTCTAGCATAGAAAACAAACTGTGCAAACTACTTTCTTGCAAATAGATTAAAAGAAACCCTGTCATCTGATGGCAATGCAAAACCATGGTAATAGTTTCTGAAGTGCTCAAGTACATTTCCATTTAATTCCCCTTAGTCAGTACAGATGGCTAAATCTGGTTGTGGAAAAGATGCTCTTAAGCAGGGGGATTGAATTCTGGGTAAGAGGCAGCTCTCTGGCAGAAGCCATTACTGGGCTGAAAGGTGAGGCTGACTTTGTTGTTGTTGACTAAAAGAAAAACATTAAGACACCTGCTTGAGAAGATCTGGATTAAAATAAAATTACTGTTTTCCACTGTAAGAGCATAGAGGAGACCCCATGGTTTTCAGTACTCTATGGGAAAGACCTTGACTCCAAATTCTATTTTTTAAACTATGTGTTAAAAACATGAAAAATATCCACAAGTCTGCCTACAGTGAGGTCTGCAAACCACAAAAGGATCTGCAAAGTGAGTGCTTGTTAAGCATTGCTTCCTCGGCATCTCAGATTAGTTCAGACGAAGCAAAAAAAAAGCATCCAAGGAGAAATGCCAAGCCTTTTTGCTTTGAGATGCCCCACTCTCTAGAGGAATGGTTTTATGTAATTGTTCATGGACATGTGATACACCACAGAAAAGGAAAAAAAAAAAAAAATCTGCAGTGGCTTGACACCATCAGAGTATAGAGCAGAAGGACAAAGGGATATACTAGAAAATGTACTGACAAACTTCTCACTGCATATTTGGGAAAACTGATCAATTCAGTCAAATCATCAGCTCAGTTACTATAAAAGACTAAAAAAGAAACTTCCATTGCTGGCACAGAGGCAGCAAGAAGAGAACGGGTAAAAAGTAAGCAAATGAAATCTCCCATTGAAAACTCAGCAAAGCAATTGTCTCTTTATCTATGTGTAGTGAAGAACAAATCTCCATGTGGAGACCAGCCATTCCAGGGAGATAAATCTGTCTGGTCAATGAAGTGTAAAGTGGACAGGAACAACTTTTTAAAAGCCATTGCCGTGCTCAGAGAAACTGTTAAATAATTACATGAGAACATTTTAAATCAAGCAAAGCCAAACAGCTTTCAAGACAAGCTAAACAAAAATTCACTGGGGGCAAATGCTAGATTGATTGTAAAAGCCAAAAAAAGTAAAAAGAAAATGAAATAATAAAATACTAAACACCAGAAACAACAGCTTTATGCACAGCATTGACTCATTTTAATTACCTTTAATCTACGTGAAACAAGAGAAGTGACATTTTCTGTAACTAAAAATATCAAATCAATTTGCACAAGGAATGAATCCTGGTATGCAAGATTCAGATCTAGCACAGCAATTCTATAGTTGTATCACTAACGAAGAAAAGTTTTGTAGAGTACTGGAATTTAAGAAGGACAGCTAGGCTGGACTCATTTGGCAACTGTGGATTGTTTGTAGTTCTAATAAATACTGGAGGGAAAAAAATGGAGATGTGAAAAAACCATGAGAAATACAATCATACACACTCATGCTGTAGACATGCTTGAGTTTTTCAGTGTGAAGGCCTATCCTTTCCATCCAAATTAAGGTCACTGCAATGAAGCTTGTAAGAAAGACATTGATATTGTTAGGCTTCAGTGTCCATTAAAGGATATTTAATGTGGACAAAATGTTTTTTAAATTCACAATTTATTTTCCTACCAATATCTGATTATTTTTCCTTAGTTACATGTATATTCCTCAGGACAAAGAAGATATCCTCTGAATTTGTAAACAGCTTAACACAGAGTGAACACTGCCACAGATGTATTTCCCAATGTTTTTTTTTTTCCCCCACGTGCCAAATTGCTAAGTTAAATAACAACTTATTATGAAACTTATCAATTATAGAATTTGTGCTTTTACTTTCATTAAAGCACAAAAAACAACAGCAGTGTTGTGCACCCAATTACAATTCATCTTCACTATGCAAAATCCACAGCCTCTTCCAGTTTGTATGTTTTTTCCCAAATACTTGCATGTCCAGGTGTCAAAACCATTTAAACAAACTGTGGTCTTTACGCAAAAGCAGGAAATTAAGTTCTGCTAAACTATAATCAGTTCTTTATTGTACAAGTCTTCCACCAAAAAAAAATTGTTTGATCAACATCTTACTGTTGTAAGTTATTTATTTAACTAGACATCACACACAATTTTTAGACATTTAGTATAAATCTTGACACTGGTTTTCCATTCCTAATCTTCAATGATTTCAAGTAATTTTTAAGAAAAGAACACTGGGATCTTAAGTGATTTAATTTCATTTCTATGTTAGCATTTGTGCAAATTTTCTGTTTTATTGTAGTGTTAAGGGTGGCAACAATTCAAACAGGTGTTCTTTAAACTAATTTAGGCACATTATCTCCATCAAGCCAAAAGTTCTAATGCACAATTCCTACAATGAAGACAACTTGTACAGCTAACAGAGATGTTCAAAGCTGCTGCTTTCTTGAGCCTTCCAGTATATTCTCTAGAATTTTATGTTTGTTACAGGAATCAATTTAGAATTTATGTAGCTCTGTCAACATATTCAAATTAAAATTAATTGCATAAATTCGTAAACTCAAGAGTATGTCTGCTGTTCTTCATGTAATCTTATTGAGGTAAGGCCCTAAAGCACAAGAACAAGGGACTGTGTAGGGCTTTCTGAAGTCTATTTAGTGTTTCGTTGCTAAAATAGCATTATTTTAAGAAGGACACTGTCAAAGGAACAAATAAGGATTTTATGGTAATTGAATGATGTCTGTTTTAAAAACTGGATCCCTGCTTATAGGAGAAAAATATTGCTTTTACCTTACTGATAAGTGTGACGACGTCGCCTTCTCGGATTGTGAGTTCATCATCATTCTGTGCTTCGTATGGAAATATCACTTTGCAATACTCCTTAGCTGAAAGGAAGAACATTCAATGTGATAAATTACCAGTTTATAAAAAAATGCTTACCCAAGGGTGAAAATCTTCATAAAACATTCCACAACTGTCTCTGCACGCTGTTTCATCTTGCCATCTTTCTTGTTGTATTACAGACTTTAATAAATTGTATGAAATATTTAAAAAACTCCACACTGATGAGAATTCCTATGCATGTCACCCAAGGTGTTAGTCCTGTAACCCCCAGAACCATTATCCTCCAGTGTCTCCCTCCCTGGAAGTCTTCAAAAGCCGCCTGGACATGGGCCTGGGCAGCCTGCTCTGGGTGTCCCTGCTTGAGCACGGGGTTGGGCCAGGTGACCTCCAGAGGTCCCTTCCAGCCTCAGCCATGCTGTCACTCTGTGATTATCTCAAATAGAATTGCTCCAGACCACAACCTGCCACAAACCATTTTCCTTAGAGTAAGCCTGTGTCTGCCACTTGCTTCAGTACTTCCACTGGTATAGCCTTCAAACAGATCGTATAAATTGGAAGCATAAAGGAGATAGTAGGTTGATTTAGCTTATCTATCCCCCGGTGTGCAGGAAAGCAAGCATTTCTGAATCTATACAGACACCGAAATAAATAATACATTGATAACTGCAAAGGCATTCATAACTAACCCTTCTGTATTCTCAGCATAAAAGAAGATTTTTGAATATTAGTCTAAAGTTTCCTCTTCCCTTTTCCATTTACTGTCTATAAATAAGGGCATCATCTCAACTTTCATCTGGAAAATACAGCAGCCAGCACTCCTACTCAGAAATCTTAAAAAGCAGTTGTCATGAAAAGAGGTTACAACATGTTGCTGTGCAACAGACAAGTATGTCAATGTGTCTTACAGATAAAAGGGAATGTGCATTCCAGCTGTTAAGTAATGTACAAAAATACGTGATATTCTAAGACAGCAGGTTTAAAAAGACCAAAGAAATGCTCACAGACATCACCGGACCCTTTGTAGAAGCGCACGTGACTTTGTCAAGGTGTTCACCTCACTTAAATGTCTCAGTTTTGATGACCTCTGACCACCACATCACAACGCTTTTCAGAAGGTGAAAGGGGTGTCTAATTGCTAGTTCACCGCAGTCTGGAAGGAAGGGTTTGGATTGCTCTTCGTGGACCCAGTTGGGATGTTTCACCTGCTCACTATCCTGTCTTCAGGACAGTATACCATTTTATGTACAAGCTAGTGGGAAGTTGACACATACTGACTTAGGTCAGGTAGATGTAGAGCAGCATGTAAGAGAAACTGATGAGATTCAGAACATTTTTACACCTCAGTGAGTATGCTACCTTAAATAATCATGTGGTGTTTTTTTTTTTCTATTCTGAGAGTATTCCCATCCTAAAAAACAGCTTTGCTAAATAATAGATTCAGTGAATTAGTGCAAAGATGATGTAGACATAACACTGTACTAAAGAAGTTGAGTGCTGCGTGCTCAGTGAAGCCTCTGGTTACTGGGTCCAGGCTTAGCAGTACCTTTACAGTACCTTAACAGTACCTTTTTGTGATACAGAGCGGAACAGAAGCCAGGCTGGGTTCTCTGAGGCAAACACCACCTGGGCCCATGGAGGATCCCTCCTGAATGTCCATTCTCAAGTACATACATCGCTCCCCCATTGACTAACCATACAATCTCCACACTGGGTAGGGAGCTCATCAACAGAGAGCAGCAGCCACTAACCCGCAGGAATCGGACTGTTCTGAAAGGACATCGTGGGTGTGGTTCTCGCTCAAGGTGTGAACGAATCCCATGCACCTGCGGTTAAAGAATGCTTTCAGCAGCGAGCAGCCAGGGCGCTCATGTCTCCTGAATCTCATAATGGGCAAACCTCCCTCAGCTTCTCCTTGCCATCTGCGGACTGTAAATTTGAATCAGGATGAAGACCCTGACAAACAGAGTGGACAAAAGGCTATGGTTTCAGCATCTGAAAAAGTCAGTTTATAATCAGGTAACTAATTGCTCTTTTTCTTCTTTTATTTTAAACTTTTCCTTTAAAAATATGTGCCAGCGTGGATCCCACAGTAAGTGGCTGTCAAAAGCAGCAAGACTAACTGAAGAGCCCACGGTCCTTCACATAAACAAAATGGCTATGAATCTTCACCTTGTAGTTCTGGTATCAAGAACTCTGTTCTCCCATGACCTTTCTGCCCTCCACACCAAGCTCTTGACTTTTTTTTTTTTTTTTTAAATAGCCAGATAGCAGAGAAACAAGGAATTAAAGTAGAGAAAATGACTCATCAAAAAAACAGATCTTAAGCCCAGGCAACTGCTGCTGAGGTTCATGAAGAGCCAGGAGATGCTCTTGTGAAGGGAGCTGGGGGAGGCTCACAGCTGCCCCATGCTCTGAAGTCTGGCATGAGAACGCAGGGCTGAAGGCACGGCCATGGAAAAAAAAAAAACATGGTTTATGTGCAGTAGGAGGCTGGATTCCTCCAGTGTGATTCACATTGACATACACTAAATCAATATGTTCCTCTGCCCAATGAGGACCCTCTGGATCACACTGCGACAGAGTGAGGTCTCAAGAACACCGATGGATTTGGAAGAATGTAAGTGACTGGACAAAGTCAGCTTTCAAACTTCTCTTACGGGAATGGTAGGCCTACATGATTTAAGTAAGTAAAGCCAAAGCCAAACAGGACTCAAAATAATATGAACCATTCAAATCAGATTAATAAAAGCAGAGAAAAATCTAGTAGGCTATGTCACTTATGTAATAAAATTGTCTTTACTCAGCAAAGCACAATATAGCAAGAGGATATAAAAGTACGTAATTTCAGCAGTTATGTTTAGATAGGAAGGAAAAAAAGATAAAAGGCAATATTAATTTCAAACACAGCACAGTAGAGACCACACTGGAACTTGCTGAATTTGGGGACTTTTCTAAGCGGAAAACAAAACCAAACCCTAAAGGTCAAAATAACATATCCTATTACAAGCCTGGTAAATAGGCTTAAGACAAATTAACGCTTCAGACTAAGATACCAATATTACGCATCCCTTAACTGTGGGTGATAAATCCCATTTTTACATTCGACATCCAAGGCTGGGTTTATAAATCACAGATGGTTCTTCCAGAAGCCTCTCTTTCTTTCCTCTGACCTGAAGACGTGTTTTAAAAATATACCTCCCCATAAGGCCCCAGCAGCAGACATCTTGGAAACACGAAGGGAGAAGAAAAGATGATATTCGTGAGCTTTTCAGTCCTAGTTATTAATTCAACAACAGTTTACTCTTTCAGACCACGGAGTCTCTCCCTGCATACTCGCAGCTCCTCCCAGGCAACAGCAAACAACCTGCCTTATACAATGGACATTTCTCAGGAATTGAGAGAGCAGATGAACCCTGCCGTATGACTCAAAACTCAAACACGTCGGATCTAATGCAAGATGTTTGACTTCTGGCCCGACATATTCTAAACTGAGAGGACCTGGGCCACATACAATCCCATTTGAAATATGTACCCTTGAGTACCTCCTGTGATTTTTGAACCACAGTGTCTCAACTGGACTAGGTATAATGACGACACAACAGCAAGCATTTTCTCTGCCCCCATCCATTGTAATCCTATCCTCTGGAGGGAAGAACAAAGCCACTGCTAGCTTCTGTGACAGACCCCTAAGGGCCCATGGTGAAACACAGTTACCTTTCCCAGCATCATCCTCATAGCTTAGAAGCTGCAAGAGAAAACAGCAGCAAGGAACTAGGTATTTATTACAAGTTGCCTGTCACTGCCCATGCTTCATTGAGGGAAAAGTCTTAGGACCATCCCAAACAATAAAGAGGCTGTCCTCCAAAAAGAACCGGATGATTTAGGGGGATAATTAACATGCATCTTCTTTCAACACCTTATGTCCCACAGTCTGTCCTGTGTGCCAAATGTGGCCTATTTGATACAGCCTTGAGCCCCCAGAAAAAAAGAATTGCCTCCAAGAGGGAAAAAGGCAGCAAGAGATAGCCTTCCTACAGAACACATCTGCTTCATCACCTAGGCTGTTCCAAGCACTGTGTTTCACCCACAGAATCCAGTGGTTTGATATGCATTTATTTTGAGAGACTGGTTAAATATTATACTGTCCAAACCAGAACTGAGCAAACTCCATTTACTGTATCAGCAGATCCTGCTCATTTTAAAAGGATGCCCCTTCTATTTGTTCTCCTGCCAGACTCTTAGGATAAGCTGTGACATTCAAGACAGCAGTCTGCAAATGTACAAACCTTCAAGCTTAAATTTCACAGGGGACAGTGACTCTTGAAGTTCCTTTTTTAGGCTAGGATGACACAGGTTCCTCTGCTTGCTTCTGCTTCTGCTTCCTTGTTGTTACGCAACACCTCTTCTGCCCCATGGCAAGATTTCCTTCATCTCAAATAATCTATCTACTGGGCTCTGGATTCACCTGTCTAATTTTTCTGAAATTGATAGTTACTCTTTTAGTAAAACAAACAACCACCCCATATACTTGATTTTTGAGGCTTAATTATTTCTTTCTTGATGAAGTCTAAATCATATGCCAATCAATATGGACACAAACAGTAATGTTAAGTAAGAAAACAAGCATCATTAAATTAGTACTCCTTGAGCTTAAGCTTCCTAACTACTGCTGATACAAAAGCTTTCTTGAATTGAATACAATCTACAAAGTCTAGTGAAAAATTACATCGTTGTTACCAAAAACACAAAACAGATGGAAAAAAGAAAAAACAAAACCCAATGCACTCAGCAGAATTTGGTTTTATTATTAATCATTGCCCTCAAGACTCATAAATGGATTGCACCAATAAAATACTTTCATAGAACTTCAACAGACTCAAACTATCAAAACATTACCTCATAAAACAAAACACAAACAAAAACACAGAATGAATTAGGGCCTCATTAGTTCAGATTCAGCTACTCTTTATGCTCTGTCTATCATTATGCAAAAAGATTAGTGGCTTGCTAGGATTTTGGTATTCCTATTATGTAATAGGTTAACAAAAACTGTAAATAATCAGTGTGTGGAGTAATCAAATTAAGTATCATGGTCAATGTACTTTGTGACTCACTGCCTTTGCTTTTTTTGCCATCTGCTTACTAATACTCCATTTTTGCCATCTCAGTAATCTGCAGTAGTCAGTCACTGTGAATGTTTTTGCTTTGCTGAATTTCAGAATCCAACAGAGCTACTTGAAAATTGATACATATTTTCTACAATACAGCCTTTCCACTGGAAGACACTTAAACTGAAAGCAAACTACTTCATAGCAAAAAGAAAAAATAATCTCACCCCACAGATTTTTATATTATATATACCTATATTTATTTTTTATGTTTATATATATATTTATACTTATATATATTTATAAATACACACTGGCATGCTTGTGCCATCCCAGATATATAAAACAGTTGAAAATTCAACAGCAGATTAATTCCCCTGGAAGACTATGCAGCCACAAACCTAAAACAAACAGCTCCTCCCTCTTCTATTCAAAGATGTATTCTTTCATTCCTAAAAGGTTAGTGATACTTCCTTTCCTACTCTGTTTTCCAAGGGACCACTCGAGCTCTCTAAGCCTTTGGGCTTTCACTGTGCTCTCTCTTTGAGCAAAATCACAGAATCACAGAATGGTTTGGGTTGGAAGGGACCTTAAAGACCACGCAGTTCCAACCTCCCTGCCATGGGCAGGGACACCTCCCACTAGAGCAGGTTGCTCAGGGCCTCCTCCAACCTGGCCTTGAACACCTCCAGGGATGGGGCATCCACAGTTTCTCTGGGCAGCCTGTGCCAGTGCCTCCCCCCAAAAAGTCCTTCTGTCTTCTCTTTGGCCTTGAGGAGTCATCTGTTTATTCCGCAAAATCTTAAGGCCTTTTCCTTAAGGAAATTACATAGTATACTGTTGGGAGATGCACCTATAGAACATACTGTTCCACCTTTGCTCTGACCAGCTTATCCCATTGCAAAACTTAGGCCATCTTGCATGCATCAGGGAGCAAATAGCATGCACGCCAAGTGCCCTGCTGCCAGCCACTCTCCCATCATATCAAGAAAGGTATAGAAAAAAAAAACGGCTCATCTATCAAGATATGGGAAGAGTCAGCAACCATCACTCCATGCTGAAGCTCCCCTGTGCAGAGAAGGAAGATGGTGCTGCTCCCCATTTGCTGGCTACACAAGCTATTCTACGGTGTATGTGCTTTTTTTTATCCAGGAGACAAGAAGCAATAACAGCATCAGTCAGGGAAAAAAAAAAAAGGTGGAAAATGAAAAACTGTATTACTCCTCTACCAATGCAATCTCTTTTGATTCCAGCATACATCCCTGGCAGTAATCCCAAGGGAATCCAAATCACATATCCAAGAGCCCCCTTTCCATACTGAGCTGAATCTGTGGATCTTGTATTTCATGCTACTCCTTTGGAGAAAAGCACATTGTCTGTTTAGCACAGCAATTAAAGGCTCCAAGCAAGCCTGGGGCCCTGTCATCTCAGGCAAAAGTGGAAGCAGCTGAAGGCCAAGAGGGAGGGGCAAAATGTGTCACTGGAAGGTACAGTTCTCCAACCCTTGTTCAGAGAACTTTTCACATTTATTTATACATGGTAAAAGTATGAAGCCCCGGTATCCTGGGATATGATTTAGAGAGCAGTTTCAGCTGCCAGAAAAACAAGCTGATGTGGAAAGAGGCAGCTGTTTCCCAGCCTGGCTCACCCCACAAACATTAGTACTGCAGGTGGGAAAGACAATGGGATCACACCTCCTGATGGCACCTGCACGTAGGTCAACTTAACCTGCTCAAGTTGCAGCTTGGGAAAGGTAATTCCAAAGCACATTCATTCTGGAGCACTGCTCTACAGTACCAGTTTGCACGCTTTTCAGTATTTCAAGTTCTTGCTTCCTCCAGGCAATTGAATTCTTGCAGCCTTGCGTCACAAGGGGAACAAGATAAGAGGATGCAGCGAGCCCATTACCGTGGTGCAGCTAATGGCCAGTAACTCACTAAGCTGTTTTAAGCTGCTTCTGCGACTCTGAGCTGAAAGCATGCGGTAAACGTGGTCTTTACCATACACTTCTGTCAGCCTCTGTTCTTCTGCTACTGCAGATCCTTGCCTTCCTCTGTCTGTAGGTATTTCAGTTCTGAGACAAAACATTATCTGTTAACTAACTAAAAGGATAAACACATCGGGGAAGGAGAAGGACTACGCAAGACTTAAAAACTCAACACTTTATATTATAATCAATTTCTTTTATAACATATGGCTATGTTCTCTTCCTTATTGCTTCCCACCAGAATCCATAACATTTGGTTGCAACTTCATGTAAGTAAAATCAAAGGATTTGGTAACCTAGTCACAAACACCTCCCTAGAACAGCACTGAGACCTTCCTAGAAGATTTAATTATTCCTTTTTGTTCTGCTAAGCGTCTAAATAACCAAAACAAAACTGAAGTTCTTGAACACTGTTCGCTTCCCATACAAACTATGCCACCCACACACATTATTTCTGCTATATAAACAAAGAAAAAAGAGGAAAAAAGCAAGGGCACTCAGAATCAGAGATATTTTTCTACGACCCACCTACAAGTTACAAAAGATGAAGTTGGATCTTACTCAGCTCTGATTAATTCCAAAGGACCCTCAAGGCTGAAAGCTGATCATGTAATTTAATTTGATTTTTGGTGGCAGAAAACTCAAGGTAGGATTATCAGAGCAAAAACAAATCAGAGGATTCTGTGAAACAAAACATTCTGTCTGCATACCACCTACTCAACGTTTGTCCTAAATATATCCATCTGTATCCTTGCTTTTCACATATCCAGGACACTCTTTTAGCCAAAACCAGAGAAAAATGCTCAGCTTGCTTGAAAAAGGCTTAATAGCACAAAGTGCAAAGAAGAAAAAAAAGCTATGAAACTTACTTTTTGTTCTGCTGTCCACTTCTATTTTTGTTGGCTCCTGAGTTGCTGTGGCTGGAGGTAATTTCTTCCCAACACTCTGAAAAAAAAATAATTATTCTCCTTTAAAATTTGCAGGTTCACTTCGAAGTTGGACAACAAAAAAATTGCAATGGAAATACAATACACAGGTGTAGAAAAAGGACAGTAAAGAAACAGTGGTAAATTAAACTATACTCAGGTTTGTAGCGTTTTTGTTAGCTTTTTTTTTTAAATGATAAAGGATTCATAATAATGTGACCCTCTAATTTTCCTTCAAAATTTTTTTACTAACATTTTAAACATTAACCCCTTAACACAGTTTTAGGGCAGAGTCACAGTTTCATTGGTGGACTGAATATGTGGTGAAACTACTTACAAAAAGGTAGTATTCAGTGCCAAAAGTAAAACTGAAAGAGGAGTGGAAAAAAACTCTTGATTTCTTTCCATACCAGGAGTATTCATTTCAGTCATTCTAGACTGAATGTGATTTTTAAGTTGACAACTTCTCTTTAAATGTTGCCCATTTTTGTTTGTTTTGAGCAAAAATAACTATTTTACAAAGTATTACAATAAGCAATTATCAGCCTCAGACAGATAAGCTGAAAGAACAGTAAAAAAATATTATCTGTCCACAACAAAATAAAATTGTTGATATTCTTCTTTATGTATATTCACCACTAACTATATATATATGCTATCCCATCTCTCACTTTGCTTTTCTCCCTATCAAGAAAGCTGTCTAGCTTGAAAATCCCAACCATGTACAGCTGACAACATAAATGAAATTATTACTTGTTTATACGGATATGAGTACTTAAAAGCCTCAGCTACAGTTCAACATCATTTTCTGGTGAGCTACTTATAAACACCACAACAAGTACTCCCTACTCCAGTGACCTTCTGAGTAAAAGCTAAGACGTAAGACAGCTAAGATTTAGTCTCGACGGCACTTAGGACCTCTTGGGGGACCATAAAGAAAACACTGGCCAGTATGAGGAGCAATAGGAGCACAGCAGTTTAAGTAGCTGACAAGTTTCAACACACATGAAGACTACGAAGAGCTCCATATTAGTCACATTGTACACTAACTGTGCCAAAATTTAACTGTGAAAAGATGTAAAATACAAACACGGGTATTTCAGGCTGGCAAAAGAAAACACATCTAGAAGAGAGGTAGTTTTGAGAGTTGTGCACAAGACAGAGTCATCAAATTTGAGTTGAAAGGTAAGAAAAATTATGAATTGCAATACCCGTAAGTGTCCTGCTGCTACTTAACTTGCAGGTGGCAGCAGAAACAACTGAACTTCTGGTGAGCCTGTAACCCTACTTACAATGCTGAGAACCTCCCAACTTCTTTGCTGAGGTGGGAATAACAAGTGAGAAGCATTATCTGCAGCAGCAATTAGGGAGGTAATAGAACAACCAGAAATGACAGACTCCTGCGAATCAGGAGACAACAAAACTCGTGAAGAGAGCATGGGCTGGATGTGCTGAAGATGCTTAAAGTCAAGACTGATGAGGATGAGGATGAAGAGTTGACTCTGCGATCTAGCTGGAAAGCAATGAAAACTCCACTGGAAAAGATGTATGAAGAATTTGACGCTACTAGGCATTCGCACAGATAAAGCACAGAATACATTTGGGATGAAACCTAAAGTGTAGCCAGCTAAAAATTACAGCAGAAGAATCATAGACAAAGGAGGAAGAAACTAGTGTATCCCAGTAGAAAGGACACGCTGCAATGTAAATGGAGATTTGGGACTTCTTAATTTATAGAAGCAGATGCAAGTCTAATGCTTGAACACATTAATTCATCTGCTCGTTCAGAAAGAATGCCCGTGCAGGTGATACATCAGCACGGGGAACCAGATGAGCCCTCAGGGACAGAAAAGAGAATACCACTCAAACAATGCCGCTGTTTGTTCAGAGCTAGGAGACAGGTCAGAAAGCAGTCTTTGCATGACTTGTGATTTGCCCAGGAGAGGAGGTAAGAAGCACAGGGAGCAAAGCAGTTGAAGACGTGACTCCTTCTGCACCTACAGAAAGAGCCTGAGCAAAGCTGTGAGAAACTGACTCCTGACAGGTCTGCTGACAGACGAAGAGCACCGCAAAACTTGGTAGAGCATATGGAGCATGCTGAAAGATCACCGTGACCTACCTGCAAGTTCTGGACTCAAAGACCATTTATTATGGAATGAGCAAAGTTGTCCCAGAATTTAGTGATGAGGAGAGGAAGGAATGTTTGTATCTATTAGGTGGATATAGGAAGTCATAATTTAAATCGTTTAAGGACAGGTTGCATAGAACCCAGTGAGGAGGGAGACCTGAATTTGTTGCAGGATAGGGGGAGGAGAAGACAAGTAGAATTAGCATTCTTTAATTGTAAGGGGATTACACCCAAGGATTTATATGGGTGACATAAGCACCACTGACAGGAAAAAAAATAAAATAAAAAAATAAGACAAACCATGCAAATTGGGTTTCTGCCCTGCCAAGATGCTTTACTCTTCCAGTGAAATGGTACAAAAGGAAATTTTTATTTTTATTTTTATTTATTTTTATTTTTATTTTCAGTTGGGCTATACTAATCCATACATTTGCATGGAAAATATGTTACCACTTTCTGAAAGCATCTCCATGAAATTTAATTTAGTACTCTTTTGTTCATTAGGAAACACATAAACTTTCCTCACCCTAAAAAGATCAAATCCTCTATGATCTTTTAAGTCTGATGGTTCCTGCCTCAACAGGATAAAAGCTCAAACATCACAAGGATCTGTGTGCTGGGAGTCCCGGGTCAAGCACTACTTTCACAGTCACCAATTTTTCTAACAAAAAAAAATGGAAATGGAAGACAGACATCTCCTCCCATAAGAGCCAGAATATCTACCAAATATTTACCAAATTTACCAGTGGCTAGGAGAAGCAAGCAAGCCCAACTTAAATTCTTGCTGAACCAACGCACACCTCTGCAACAGAGACTTCTTTTCAGGGACTCTATAGTTCACTATAGAGTGTTTTGCTCTCTTCTCCAGTTGAAGGCCCAGCATAGTTTATCACAATCTCCTTCACTTCTAAAGAAGGTGTGCAGGGGAATGTGAAAGCAAAGAAGACTAAGCAAGTTGAACTGAAGATCTTAATATAATTTTTCCTCCTCCTTTTCCTCTGATCCTCCTTTACATAAGAAGGAGGTCAATTCTATTTCAGAAAAAATGTCCTCTAAGCCTTTCTAGACACATTAATCTATGCTGCAAAATAGTGACACACAGCGTCAGCTTTCACATTATTTAGTCTTTTCCCTAGATTCATCCCTACCTATCAGGCTGGTAGAGGAAGGACTTCAAAGGATAAAGCCAGCATTAATAAAATCTCAGCACTCCCAAGAAGCAAGCAGATCTTATCCCTTTGGGACACAGACACAAAACAAGATTTAGAACTTGAAGGACTTTTGTGGAATTTAGACTCTCAAAATCCAAGAGCAGGATCCTCAAATCTGCCAGCATCCCCTGGCATCTCCCAGCATGAACTCTCTCCCCCCATTTACCTAACTCCTTTAAAAGCTATCATTTTGTCAATAATGTTTGCAATAAAAAGTCATGAGCAGCATGAACCAGAAGGCCCATAACAACCTCCTCCCGTCAGTGTCCTAATCACTTGGCTGCAAAGACAAGCAAAGTTCTGTGTTTCCTCTCTATCCCTGTCTATCTTGAATTTCTGGCTACACAGGGGTTTCAGCACTAGCAAACAGAGTAGCATATCCTCCTCTACCTTAGTATCTCGAGCCTAAGGATTCAGAGACACTCCTGAAGAGTACAGTTGCAGTTTCCCTCTATCGTCCTCCAGTATGCTGACTACTGTAAATCTCCTTTCTAGGTGGTGGCAGTCAGCCTTGTTCAACCTACATTACTCTTACGTCCTGTCACACAAGAAGCACCTGGTGGAAACTGAGTTCAGATGTCCTGACTCCAAGGCCAGGTTGACTCTCAACACACACCAGAATTTATCAACAAAACGGACAGAATCTTAATCTCACTATTTCTGCAAGGTGAGCGTAATTAGATTATGTAGCTGTCAGACACAAATCCCCGTAATTGCCTGGCAAATGAATCCTAAAGATGAAAGGGTACGAGGTGTCCTCTTGCTGCAGAAGCAGTTGATAAAAGCACAAATAACGACCGTGATTTGATGTACAGATATTCAGAGGGATGAGACAGATTTAAGCAGCAACCTGCCAGTCAAAAACCTGCTTGGTTTTAGGAAGCCAGTGGAAGGATAGCCTAGCACTAAATCACAGGTTCTGCAAACAGAAGCGGCCTTGAGGGCAGTGTGGTACACTGCAAATCCCTATCGCTGCAGAGCAGTTTCCTCCAATACTGAATTAACAGTGATTACAGAAATGGTTGAGGTGGCACACAAAGTCTCTTGGATGAGGTCACGGCATAATCTAAACAGTCTCATTTCCTTTCATTTATGTATTTTGGCTCATCAGCAATCCCTGTGACAGCAGAGAACAACACAAGAAAAGCAGAGCACGTAATAGGCAGCATACAAGTGAGTTTTTCCTCACTTGAGGGCACTACGGCCCTTCCCTACAACTATTCAACCCTGACCAGAGGAAGAAAAGTAGGTCTGTGTTCAAGTTTCCTCCGTCAGGATATTTTAAAATTGTATTCCAGGGTTTTCTGCTGTTGTTGTTGGAAACTGACTTGTCTATTTACTTTTATTATTCAGGTCTTGTGTCTCTAGAACATTTCATCTGAAAATTCAAATTGAACTGTCACTTGAGCACCAGCTAGATCAAGACAGAAGATTTTGTAATACTTCTTGGTACAGCAGGAACATGCTTATCCTTCCAACCTCCTTTAACAAATATGGGCTTCTCCAAGCAACAGCTTATGTACTCAGGAATAAGGAAAAAAAGATTTACTCAACACTGGGATTTGTTCTGGAAAGTGTATTGTCGTCTTCATCCTAGATAAAATATTTTGGGACTGCTATTTGAAAATATTGCTCTGTGAAGATATTCTTAACGAAGACATCAGACATTAATGGATTTATTAAAAAAAAGGCTGTATGAGCTGGAAACACTGATGTTTTTAAGCTTAACATAATCTGTCAGTTTGAACAGTGAAAATATAATGAAACGCACTGCTGATTTTATACAGAGGAGGAAGAGTTACAGACCTTGAGAACTTTCAGAAAACCTCAGTGATTAGGTCAGGGGAAGAAATGTGCCTTGTTTCTTTGACCACAATACTTCCTTTTAACATTCAACTACTATTTCTGAATGTTGTTTATATGCATCAGAATTTTATATAGACAGATAGATATATATATAGAGATTTATTTGCAAATCCAAGGCTACTATTAGTAACAATATAACAGCTTTATTCTTTAGTGTATTTCTGATACTCCATTTGTAACTGAGATAATTTCTTCACAAAGAAGCAGAAACAGTCACTGGATTCTTCCAGCTGTGGATGAACAGAAGCATAAATGAGCCTCCCACTGAATATATATAATGTTGGTGTTTTGAGGGAGAAGCCAAATTATTATTTTTTTTCTAATGTGTTTCAAGTGTTTAAGGTACGTTATCAAGTCCTTTATCTGTCCTACTTGGACTACCTGAAATTCAGAAAACTGAACAAGTGCAAACATAAAAAACACCAAGGCTTTCAGATGTCAAAATGCCCTTACTTTGTCGAAGGCTTATAAAATAAGAGAAATGTCCAGACTTTCAGTTTTTCCCATGGTACCAACATTCAGCTGCACATGAAATACTTTCTGTGACAGTATGATCATGTATTATTATCCTGGGGTTTCTCAAAAGGACAGAGTTAACCATTTTCCTAAAACGTCACCACATGGCACTTCAAAGAAGGTAATGGGAATTTTAAGAAGTCTATAAAGAAAATAAAAATTGTTTACGGAAAGTGTGATTAAGCATGAGCCTGCTCATTTGATTGCCTCAGTTGCCTAAATAGCTTCTTCCTCTGTGCCTACTTTCTACCCACCTATGCTTTGGGAGGAAGACCATCCACAAGCTCCTGAACTATAATTAGTAATATTTTTAATATCAGCTGGATAAGTACAGTCAGCCCAATGGATGCACGGCTAAGACAGAGAGCACCAGTTGCCCAAGCTGCACGCATGTCTATTGACATCATCTATGAGGAAATTCCAGCCACAATGCAGGGTAATTTCCTTGAAACTAGGTTAGGTGAATGAATGGGACAGGAAATTAGTGTTCATCAAACCCTCAATTACAACCAGACTGTCACAAGCACAGGCAAGCAGAATTGTTTTTATTCTCCTGCTCCAGGTTTACTCCGAGTATGAGCAGACAGGCAGGACGAAACGTGTCTCATAACTCGCTCGCTGGGAGCGAGAGAGAGGGAACAGCCCTGGCATTGCCCAAGGCCACCCACCCAAGGTGGCCAAGTCCACAGGAGCCAACCTCGGCTGCGATTTCTGCCACCACTCCTCCCTCTGCCATGGCATTAGCCCTCTGCAGAGGGAGAGGAGGGAATTGATCCATGTTAAAAAGTATTGCAGAGGGGAAGAAAGAAGAAAGAGTTTGAACGTTAAATGCTTCACTGAACAGCTGCACAAACTTTTGGGATAGAACGGAGGCAGGGAAATTTATGGTCACAGGGCTAAGGTGCAACTCAGTTGCAATGCTCATTTACACCAGCCCAAGCTCATCAGGAAAGCATCGTGAGCATCCCGCAGTGTGTTTCAGTAAGCCCATGGGGCCAGCAAATCACATTTTGACCATGCTCAGGGCAGTCCAAGGAAAAGTTGCAATAGTGCTGGCTTTTACATCACTCAAAAGGTGAAATATGAATGATGTTCAAGTACACAGCTCTACATACCAGATGATACTTCCATTCAGAATGGGCACCATGACCACAGGATCAGGTGCGACATACATCCACAGAAGTTTATCAGCAGGATGTTTGGCAAAGATTAAACAGAATATAGAGAAGAAAGCAATTAAACTCTTTTTAAATTTTGTATTATAGTTTCTTTGCACAGTCAGGCTGTATTACCACATATTGGACAATCTAAAAATAACCCATTTTCACATTTAGCCCATATTCCAGCAGACCTAAGTGCATTTTTTTCCAACTGATGTCTATTCTAAATCACTTTCGGACTTGGATGAACACAGGCCTCCTAAATTACAGCTACTTACACATCTCAAGCACATCTTTGTAAAGATATGAATCCTGTTTTTTTTCTTTTTTTTTTTTCTTTTAAAAGAGATTTTACCTGTGAAAGGTTTTACCCTTCTATGGCAAGGTTGTAAAACCCTGTATTTAGGTGCTATGACAAGCACATGAATTGCTTGCACCTTAATTCTCCTCTATCTGGAGAAAATCAACAATCTTCTACATAAGAGATGCCCCTCCAGATAAAATCCTGGTCTTACAAAAGCAACAAAAGCAAAGCCTTCATCCCACTGGATCTCCTTGAAAATCAATGTAATTTCAGCCAGCAGCATGACTCTTGCCACAATTAACAAGTTTGGACACAGCAGGCAAGTTGTGTGAAGTCAACAATCAACAGAGAAGAGGAGGAGGCCCCTAATTGTTCATGAATGTCGGTCCCCTCTGGGAACTGGCTACTACTGCAGCACAGTTTTAGAGGAAAGCAACACTGAAGTAGTCAACAACTATATTGTGCTTGAATGCTAAAGGCTTTTGGAATTAGGTTGACTATGTGTTTCTATATTCACATAGAAATTGATACCTTTTCGCCAAATACAAATGTTATTTCTTGAATACAAAAGCACAAAAACAGGGACAAAAATAGCATTTTAGTCTAAAACCTACTACTATACTACCATTCTCTTTCCAGAGAGTGTTAAACAGGCTATGATTACATTACACTTCATTTAATTGACTTAGTGTCCTAGAAAAAGAATAACAAGTGTCAGAGCATCTTACAATTGCTGTATGTGTGATGCACTGACACTCATGACACTGGAATCCAAGCAGACAAACAAGCAGAAAAGTAAACAAACCAAAGGAAACAGCAAATAGGTCCCTAAATAAGGGAAATTTTAGTACAAAACATGATTTTGCTGGAGCTTTGTTTTCTGATTTCTCTCAGATGCCTATTCTTCTGGCGTACTTCTTTTTTACAGCTAAAAAAAAAGCAAAACTGCCTCTTCTCATCAGTTAAACTGCTTAAACTATACCAAGGCCTAAGAACAAAACAAGAACAAAAAGATTCAAATACTTCAGGATAAGTCACATTTACTTTGATTAAACACCATTATATTTTTTCAAAATAACTGTAACTTCTAAAATATTTACTGAAAGAATTTACTGGTGCTTTACTTAATTAGTTTGAAAAGTATTTGGAAATGATGTACAAAGAAGACCTACAAAATCACTTATCGGGACAGACAGGAAATTATTTATGTTGTTCTGAATTTTCATGGCAAACTAAAAACAAAATGACAAACCTTTACTACCTCTGGCATTCCCCTGTGCAAGATTATATACAGCAGAAAGGGGAGGGAGAAAGGAAGACCAAGATGATTCAGTTCATATATGTCCACATGCCCTGAAGGTTTTGAGTTTGTTATCTCTTCACATTTTATTTCATAACAATAATTAAATGTCTCTTTTTTTGCAGAAAAACTGTTTTAAAAAGAATGAGAAAGAAACAGAGATCAGGGCAATAAGTTCTTTGGCAGATTTTCTGGGATTTTTTTTTTTTTTTAGGTGCTGCAATTAAATTTATTTGGTATTATTATATTGTTTTAATTAAATTTCATCTACTATATACATTATATGCAATTATTTATAATTGTAATGATAATTTATCTTAGCCATTCAAAAGCTTTGAAATCTCAAAATGTAGGTTTTCATACAACTACATGCAATTTTATAGATCTAGTTATACTCAGTACAATGGCATTCATCTGGTTTTGTCGCTGAGATGTAAAATGACAATATGTTGTAGTTCTCAAGTAATTATTCAAGATGGAGTTCATTTCACTTAAACATCAACTATGAAACAGATGTGTACACATGGACCAGTCACTGCAGGTAAACAGCACTTTTAGGGCGTAACTCATCTGGACTTCTGCTTTGGGACAAGAAAGGTCACATGCTAGTAATGCCTGTTAGACTACAGACTGGAAAGAAATCTTGAGTACTAGCACCATCATAAACACATGTATTCAGTCAATAGAATCCCATGATGGTTGCTATTTTTATATATGTTACTTGTGTAGCCCACACATGTTAACTGTCAGGACAACGTCCAGCTCTGTATCTAATCAATAAATACTAGTGTTTCAGCAATACAATGCTGTCCTTATGCTAGTCCAATATGATCTTTTCTTTTTTACATGGCGAATTCACAGCAATTTTCATTAAAACATACAAATAAAAAGGTTGTTGTCTCCAGAAGAAGATTGAAATTGTGACCTAAGTCCACACTAAAAACTAAAAATGAGATGTAGATTAAGAAGAGTTTACAGATCATCTTTTTTT